>LR880968.1:905045292-905065172 GCA_904067115.1 Aegilops sharonensis
AGATCCGTCCCTGGATGGAGGCATCCATACCACGTGGGCACATCGGCGTATCGTGTGTTACTCTTCCTCGGCGGCGACCCGCAACCTCACTTCCCCAAGCACATGACTGGCAAATATGTCGGACATGGAGAACAACAAGCACTTGGACACATGGACCCAGAGAAAATTTAGACTAGATTAACTTTTGAATACTTTTGTTTAATGAAATAAGTTGAAAATGTAATGAATTTGGTCCGGGTTAAATGAAAATCACCTGAATTACATGTAATTTGCTTGGCTGTTCAAATTCCATTTAAATTGTGTCAGGACATTTTATAGATAGAGTTGGATGACTCCTCCCATATCACTGTTTGTGGACTCGTCCACGGACAGATATTGTGTCTGTTTTAGGGTCTGCATTGGAGATGCCATGACACACCAATACTTCTTTTAAGGGTATACTTCTTTATTTTTTGAAAAAAAATCTCAATCAAAGTTTGGGCTTGCTAGCCCGGCCCATTCGTCTGTGTGTCCCTCTGTCTGCTCATCCCGCCTCTAGCATCCGCCCCGATGGTAGACCACCACATCCCAATCTCAGTTGCCTCAGCCCACCGCTCTTGCTTTGTCTACCGGACCAGCCCCCTACCCGTCGTTGCCCAGGCGTGACGCAACGATTCCAGTGACCAAACAAGCGTCGGCCTTCGGCGAGCTACTCCATGGTCGCCATTCTGCCTTTCCTAGTGGTATATCTTCGCGAGGTGAGTAAATTGCTCAAGATCACCATATTGTGGCAAGGGTACTCATTTACCACTATTTTTGTCACAACAAAACACAACCAACATTACATAAAGTAACAGTGGCGGACCCAGGAATAAGCCAAGGCCCAGGCGAACTGGGCCAAGTCCCAGGCAGCTCTGTTGACTGTAGCAAATTACTGTAGATACAGTGCACAAGTATATGAAGGACATGGGCCTTACGCCCCAGGCCGCCGCCCCTTCTGCCTGGGGCCTAAATCCGCCCATGTAAAGTAAGTAACATATTGCACTAAACAAGCTGCGAGCCACGACTAATAGGGAAACTGACGGGTTGGCCTCACATGTCAGGCGGTTTTGGCATGCCTACGTGGACAATATGCTGAGGTGGAAGATGGCCCCACGAGTCAGCATCTCATCTCCTTTCACTATTTTTATTTCTCTTGCATTTTGTCGAGCACCTCGTGTGCATGCAAACCACCTACTCCCTCGGTCCGGCAGCTCATGTTCAGGCTCTTCTTCGGCGACGCTGCCCCTCCCTAGACCCTACCCCGACAAGCTTTCCCCCCTCCTCTGGCGCGCGGCGAACCAGTTCCCTCTCACTAGGCCACCCCACTCACTATATAGCACGTCCTCACTTCGGGGAGAGGAGCCAACATGTGTCATCGGTGTCACGCGCCACCAGCACGCTTTCGGTGCCGGAGCCCGCATACACGTCGAAGAAGTCCGCCAGCCGCGCCTTGGGGTTCCCGCTGTGCTGTTGCAACAACAGATCTAACCTCACCAGGGCTGCAATGGCGAGTAGCACACCTTCCTCGCCTATGGCTCCCGTGGCTTGGAGCTCACGAGGAACACGGGGAGGGGACATATTGCCTATGGTATGAGGGCAAGGAGCATGTCTCTAGTCATTGCCAGCGGTGGTGGCTGTCGGAGCAGGGGTTGGGTCCGTAGCTCCCTCTGCCAACGTCGGGGCTAGGAGGAGCGCTGGGGATGTAGGTCGCGGCTCTAGTGAGGTGTGGGGGAGGCAGGGGTATCGTGCCACTAGCGACGACGGGCGAAGGGCGCTGGAGAAGGAGGGGGAGAAAGGCATAAGCAGGCGGCTTCTCTTCGCCCCGGCCCTTGCTGGGCTCCCGCCGTATCCAGAAGTAGAGGAGAGAGGAGATATGAGATGTGGCTGACAGGTGGGACCCCCATCCACCTCAACAGGTCAAACATTGACTAGGACTAGTCTTCTCCACATTAGCCCAGACAGACGGGTCCCACCTGTCAGTTTTGCTGTCAGACGCAACTTAATTTGGAATCATTACGATTTGTTATTCACTTGCATAGAGTTGGTGGTTTTTTTTGTCGTTTTTGACGAAAGCGTGGTAAAGGAGTACCCTAGCCACAAATGTGGTGGTTTTTAGCAATTTACTCTCGCGAAGACAACAATGTTTGCAGTTTTAGATCTTCCCCTTTTCACTATCTGCTTGAAATGAGGTGTAGTAGTTTCGGCGGGTCTGTACTACTACCTTATCCCCTCTACTAGTTTCCAGGAGTTAAAGATGCTGCCTTCCCTACTCGGAAATACCTTGTCTTGGATTGATCCTACACGCTATGTGATTCTTTGTGACTATGTGTTTCCATATGCCTCCCATCTGTATTTAAAATGGATTGCATTGAAACCCACGATTTATTTTCACCGTGTTCTCTCACTCGGGATAATATGATCCAACCCCGTTCGTATTTGTCTAACTGCTACTACTCTCCTGACAACATAGTTAGAGACTACAAGAAGAATGCAGACACACGGCCTCCCCCTTTTGTAACTGTTGGTCATGATTGGACCGAGGAAGCTTGGTGACCACATTGGCTTTCTATTCGTTAATTTTGTGACCAATTCCGGGAGTATTTGTCGTACCCGAGTTCCTTTCCCTCAGTAGATTTGGCTACACATGTGTGCTCCTCTTCACTATCCCCAGCTCACCCTGGCCGCTACAGTTAGTATTGATTTACTAAGCGGGTGTGGGACAACTCTCTAATATAGTAAATGGCAGAGCAACTGCTTGTTCCGTCAGTTTATCTCCAAATTGAAATCAGCATACCGTCTAGTACACATGAAAATGTCAACATAATGATGCTTCAGTTCCTTGGTCTCTGCATTCAGGGAAAACAGACAAGTCTTACTCCCTCCGTCCCAATATAAGTGACTCTACTTTGTACAAATTTTGTACTAAAGTTAGTACAAAATTGAGTCACTTATTTTGAGATTGAGGGAGTATTTCTTAAATGGTATATTTGGGCAAGAGGATGGGTAGATAATTGTTGTGAGGGATTGTCATGTGGCACCATGGCGGCATGGCGCCTTGATGGGTTCGCCAGCGGTTCCCTGCTAGTAGGGTCAAAGTAGTTATCATTCGTCCTACGATGGATGATCTGCATAGCAGTCTTCGATCATCTTGTATGTTGCAGTTGTGGAACTAGAGATTTTATTTGTGTTTCATTCAAGACTAGTGGCATGTAGGTTTTCTGGGCATTGGCTATGTGTCTGTTCAACCTAGTACTGGGCATGTAGGTTTCCTGGGTGTTGTAACATCTGAGAATCAGCAAACTGAATCAGCTGTGCAAAATTTTGTTTCCACATGTAACTGTGTCTAAGACAATATGTCATTCTAGCTAGCTTTTAAATTTGATTCACAACTACAAGTGTACAACCATTGTGCATGTGCAATTTGAGACGACTTTCCAGGTTCTTTTTTGCCAGGTGGATCAAAACAAGATTAAGATGACGTGGCAACAAGATTAAGATGACATGGAAACAAGATTAGGTTTCTTCAGATTGTGACCAAAGTGTACTTTGCCAAATTTGTTTGTATGACCCCAAAAAATAATGTTTTTCTTTGGAGGATGGTTATCGACTTCTTTAAATATCAATATTGTTTTGTCAACTGTGAATTGTATTCCTTGCCAATTTTCCAACTTATGCACAAACAAAACCACAATCCAAACTTTGGCTATTTAATATTTTCGTCCAAGGCATAAACCAAACACATGAGTTTCTTGGTGTCCATCTCGCGGGTACACCCACCACATTTTCTCTCTATAGCACTGCCGTGATGCAATATAAGGAGAAAGTTGTAGTTGACATAGTTCTATGGACATTTGGATATTGATGCTATTAGAATTGTGAGAATGAAGAGTACACCACTCTCTACTCTGAAGTCCACATTCTGCCTCTTTGTTACTGTACTTCAAATCTTGTTCCTGATTCAGGTTTTACAAAACAAAATTCCCACATCCCATTTCAACATCTGTATGTCTCTTAGGAGCCATGTTGCACTTTCGGCAGATCCATACCGCTGTCATCTTACGTTTGCTACTCCATGAGTAGATCGGCGATGCTGCTGCATTCTCTCCTTGGAAATACGTCGCCCTCGCCTCTCTCGAACTCTTATATTATTTCTGGAGATGATGTGTTTTCCTATGCCTCCCATTCATATTTCATAGCAAATTCAGTTGTTTATTGTCACTGTTCGGCCTCGCGCGGAAGCCTCGCACCTATTCATGTTTGTTTGCCTGCTAGCTAGTACTATATATCTTGTTCATGTAGTGAGAGGCCACAAGAGACTACAGAGATCAATCTTTCCTTTATATGTGTTGATCATGCTTTGGCTGAGAAAGGTTGGTGAGCACATTAGATATTCACCCATTAACTTTTTGACCAAGTCTTGGAATGCTATTTCATACTCGAGCCTTAACTTCCGTTCCTGGTTTGGCTGCAAATGTGTGCTCTGTTTCACTGTCTCGCCTCACCCTCTATACTCAACAATGATTATCCAAGCTGGTGGGACCGTGTGAGATAGTGCATTTGGACCTGGCGACATGGCATACCATGCTCAGAAACTAAACCACGTGCCGATCCATACAGGTGTCCTTCAGAATTCAAATGTTGTCTCATCCCTGCTTGTACGAAGAGAGTAGCCTACAACTACTAGTCAAAGGCACATGCTTTGCACGTGTGCATTCTTAACTAAAAACATCATACATGAAGAAATTTTTAAATATAGACAATGCACTTTGACAAACCTCTTGCCAACTTACAATGTTCGTGAACAAATTTGATTTTCTTATGTTTTCAAAACATGTATAGAGTAATTTTGGTTAACACTTACTCCATTTGTAAATTAATATAAGAGCGTTTAGATCACTAAAGTAGTGATCTAAACGCTCTAAAATTAGTTTACGGAGGGAGTAATTGACAAACTTGCAATTTCCTACAAAAAAAAAGAGAGAGACAAACTTGAAGTAAATATTCTCGAAACGGTAAGTTACATCATGGAATTAAAGTTTGTTCAAGAAATAATCATCTCCATGCATTCTACATCACTTGGATGTACATGGAATGTATTGCAGTCTACCTTGCATAATATTTATTGTCAACAAAAAAATGGATATGTGTCGGTCCATATATACTTTTTTTAGTAGTCTATATCAGTCCATATACAGTCCTAAAATTCGTGGAAAAAACGTGACAATAGCCTGTTCCACTTGACCTTCTGTTTTTTCCCAATTATTTATTTTTTTTTATTTTTTTTATTTTTAACAAATTTGTTTTTTATTTGAGGGGAGATCATTGGACCTTCTGCAGGCTAAAATATGGATTTGGGCTGGCATTCGGCCAGACGGGCCTTGAAGCTTGCCACTGGGCTAGCTGTATGGAGCCCCACTAAAAATCGCGAACCAGGTCTTCCTGCCTCTGGCTGTCGAGCGAAGTTCTATAATATGGAAGACTGTCGAGCGGAGCGCCGCCGAGCCGCCGCACCTTCTCCCGTCCCCGCTGACCCGCCGAACGCCGACCCTAGGACTCCCACGCCGCTGGCGCAGCGCACGACCCGGCCATTTGGATATCGTGCTGGCCTCGCCCCGTCGTCATCAGTAGGCACAACGGCTCCTCAATCCAGCAGCCACGGCCGCACACAACACACGCCGGTAGGCGGCACACTTCACGCCTCCGAGCGATGGCGCAGGTGAGTAGCACCAACCATAGCATCACTACATCAATATTCGGCACTTAGCAGGCATCAGCACGGTTTGTACTCCAATTTCGGATTTTACCGGATGTCCCCGAGGGGATTCAATTTCTAATTTTTTTTCCAATTAAAGAACGAAGAATAAGATTGATGGGTGTGATCCTTTTTTTGATAGAGAGAGTGAGAAAATTTTTGATTTGTAGGTTCCAAAAATAAAGAATAAGCGTGGTGGTTGAAACATTTGTGCCCCCATATCTTGCTTACAAAAAAAAATCATATAGTTAAATTGTAATTGTTTCTATGTCCTTTCAATGTAACTAAATGTATTGGATGTTGCCAATATTAAGAACAATTTGTAGGTTCGTTGTCACTATTGTAGTTTCTGCAGGTGTAACTTCAAGGTATCACCATGGCGAGATCCTCTTTGCTGATAACCAGGAACGTGAGAATTGTTTCGATGCTGAAAACTCTGAAGTGAGCACTGTGAAGTATGATATGCACTTGACGCTGGATCATTGCACTACCCCATTGAGTTCGAATATGATTCTGCTAACTTTGATGTAGGGCCAGCATGTAGAAGCTACAACATCTACGCGTAACCTTCGTTCCTGGTTTATCACCTGTGTAAGTTCCTGAAAATTGGTAGGCAACACGCTGGTTCTGCTCATATTCTTGCTGCCCAGGTACATCAGATTAGAATTAGTAATCTATCTATGGATGGGGCATGTCCATCCATTGTTGAGTTGGTTTGTAGTGACTCTGTAATTGATTTCGTATGAGTAAAGCAAAATGGTATGTGTTCCCTTCTGTTGACCGGATGATTCTGTTGTATGTTAAAACTGAAAAATGTCTGTATATTGCATATACATGTGAAGCCCAATGGCTCTGTAGAATAAAAATGATATTTTCTCACTTATGTTGCTGGATTTCTGCTATATGCAATAACTGAACAAGGAATGGTACATCTATAAGACTTAAGTATTGTATATGCTAGTTAATACCACTGCAAATATATCTTTTGGTGCATAATAACTCTCACAGGGACAAGCTAATGACTGAAACCCTATATAACATTATATTTCCTGGGTAGTACTATTTACAGGAATACAACCATATTTGAAACATCACACGGCAATACACAGCATGTACATGAATTATACCAAAACATCCCTGTAGACAATATTTTTTGTGCTTTTCCCTGATGGGTCAATATCCTTATTTGGCTTTGCAAGTACTCTAGTTGTTTGTCTTGATATCCCTCTAGACAGAGAGACACAGAGTTGGCCATGAGAGTACACCAGCTCAGGAAGATAGATGCCAACTTTTGGGATGGTTTGACCCTGGGCTTTGTTGATTGTCATGGCAAAACTAAGCCAAATTGAAAATTGCTTTCTTTTAAACTTGAAGGGGAGAACATCATCCTCTGAAGGATAGAGAGGAATTCGTGGAAGGAACACTCGCTTCCTAGCATATTGTCCGCCAATGATTTCTGCATCAGTAGCGTTCTCTTGAAATGCCTTAATGATAAGCCTTGTACCATTGCATAAACCATTAGAAGGATCAAGGTTGCGAATCAAGATAACAGGGCAGTTGATCTTCAATCTGAGAATATGAGGAGGAAGGCCATTAGGTGTGAGTGAATTTAGGAATTCAGGTTGATAGTGATTATGTGGATCATCAACCACTGAGTCAAAACTGTAATAGACCTTTTCTTCTCCAGGAAATCGGTCAATAAGCATATCATTTAACTCATCCACATATTCATTCTTTGTGGAAAGATTTGCACTTGCACTAATATAGGACGGTGAGTTTCCATTCTTGTCCATTAGAGGAAATATGTCATCAATTAACTTACTAACAGAGGCCTTCAAATCCGTGTAACCTATAACAATTTCTTCAGGCAGGCGCACATATTCTTGACCAATTGATTCCTCTTTACCATTACCAATTCTAAGGAGAAAATCAGAGAACCATGGATCAAACAAAGCCCTCATATTGCGCCAAAGTTTGATATGTTTTATGTCTTTCCAAAGATAAGACTTCTTTAGTGTAGCATTTGTAATTTGTGCTCTAGTGCCATGCCTCACCACTGGAAAAACCTGTCTAAAATCACCTCCAAACACTACTACTTTTCCTCCAAAGGGTGATCCACAACCGATGACATTTGCAGGGATCTATCAAGTGCCTCCACAGGTTGACGCTTTGTCATAGCAACTTCGTCCCAAATTATTAAAGATGACCTCTTGAGTGATTCTGCAATTCCACTCTGTTTACTGAAGTTGCACATGTTGTCATCCTGAATATTAATGGTAATTTTGAACCTGGAATGTGTTCTTCTACCGCCAAGCATGATAGACGCAGCAATGCCTGACGTTGCTGTTGCGATAGCTATTCGCCCCATCGACCGCACTTTAGCGAGCAAAGCCTTATAAAGGTATGTTTTTCCTGTACCTCCCGGACCATCTATGAAAAAAACCATACTCTTCTAGTGCAAGACATGAGTCATTATCTCATCAAAAGCAAGTCGCTGCTCATTGTTTAGCTTGTTATACAAATCGAAGTGTTCCTGCTCAACCTCAATAGACATCTCATCATATAATTCTCTCCAATCTAAGCTCTCCAAATAATTATCATCCAATAAGTAGGGCAAGTCAAAGTTCTTTATGTCCTTTCCCATTGAATATAACGAACTTCTAAGATCTTTAAGCACCATCTGATCAATTACTTCAGCATTTACATTTTCTCTTTGAAAATCATCACCCATGGCTTCAAAATGCTTGTCTCACAGTTCAGGGACATTTGTTACCTCGCAGAAAACTAAAATTGTTTCAAAAAGTCTTCTAAGTGCATATGGCATTTGAAATGCCGCAGCCTCACTGAGACAATCAGAAATACTACGATCATCCTCAATGAGATCCCTTCTCTATGCAGCCTCTCTAAATGTCGAGAAAATAATACCATCAACCGTTCGTAGATCCTCAAATGATTTGGCTCCCCTCACGTGATTTAGTAGTATCCTCAAATAATAACGCTCTCCTTCAGCAGGGTGCGCAGACACAAGTCTACCTATCTAAATTTGTTTCTGCCTACGACGTCTCCAATTCTTGCAACTGCTATCCCACACAAAATATTCTGGAAACTCCTTGTACAAGAAATTCCTCGCGAAAATATCAACAGAATTCATTCTAAAATATTCACTAAGCATTGTTTTTGAAGATGATTCTCTGCGAACACGCTATCCAAATTATCAGAATCTTCATAATGCACAAGATGCATATTTGGCAAATGGACCTGTAACTGCAAAACTGGAGGTGACATCTCACTTAGATTGAAAGAATAAATCCTCCATATAGCCTTTGGAGGTGATATAAACCTTGCATCCCTATATTCGCGAATCTCATCAATAACAACATTATCTCCTTTGGACTCAATGACAAAGGATGCGCGATCATGAACTTTGTAGATGTATTTAAATAAATATTTAACGCCCTTAATGCTAGAGCAAACTTCTACATTTATATGGCAATTGTATCGCATAAGTAGATATGGACTGTCAGGAACAACCCATCTATTAACCAAGACCGCACCCCTAATGCGAACTCGACAACCATCATCCCACCGTCTATAAATTGGATATGAGTCCTTTCCTTGTAGTGTTGTCTCTGAGAATGTCCGTGGATAATGTATCTACAACTTCCATTTTCTATGCAAGTATTCTTACTGTTGAGAACTCTGCATGGTCCATGCATCATGTGCTTAATAACTAAAGCATGCAGTACAGGGTATTTGTCTTTATCTGGGATCTCTGCTGATATTATCTCATCATATTGACTGGATTAGTAATCTTGCAAGTTGACTTCAGAATAATTAAGAAGTGTGCATGCGGTAGGCCTCTCTTCTCAAATTCTATTACATGAACATGTGCAGCAACTTCACCAAATAATTTCCTCTTGAATAAAAGATCTTTAAGATCCTCCAACTTTGCCTTGAAGACCCGTGCTACCAAATCTGGACGATCTTGTGGCGATTGACCTGGTTCCAGCTCTCTAGTTATCTCTTGCCATTGCGGGTTGCAAGTCATTGTAACGAATAAGTCTGGCTTTCCAAACCGTTGGACCAATGCCATTGCATCTAGATACCTTCGGCGCATGTCTCTTGGTCCTCCAATAAATTTCGGGGGGAGCACAATATGCTTTCTAGTCATGCAGGCACGTGTCTCACCGGCTACAACACTATCAACCAATCCTTGATATAAATCCGCACGTATGAGAACCTGAGATGAGGGTTGTAAATAGAAAGCCAACCTTATTGATTCAATCTTGATGTACATATCAACAATATACTGTTGAGTTAATCTCTTTCCAAATAGTAAGACGGTGAACTCGCCATCTCGGACTTGTAACTTATAACAATAATATTCTCTTGGTGATACACAAGAACCAGAGCTCTTTTCCACCCCTGCATTCAAGGCAAGTTAAATGAATCTGAAACAAAGTAATCAAACAAAAAAATACTTGATAAAAAAACTTGCCTTCTTCGCTGAGAGCATTTGCTTGATCATTTCTCTTCCTCTTACCATGGGGAGCAACTTTTGGTAAATTCAAGTTCCATCCAACTTCCCATTCGGGAAAAAAAGTGGATATGACAATGGATCATAGCAACCATGGTATGCTTTTATGTATTGTGGTTTGTCCGATTTACCGTAAACCATGATACTCCTGTCAAATTAACTTCGAGGATTATTTCCCTCAACCCAAATTGCTGCTACTTGTGATGTTGTCGGAGCATTATATACTCTCTTATCTAAGGAAATACTTGTGTTGAGCTCAATATTATATTCATCAAGGTTTGGAATAGAACCAAGGTTTCTAAATATTTGTGCATAAGGATTACTTGTAAGTATATTCACCAACTTCCGGATCAGAGTTTGGTCAAGGTTTGGCGAGTGAAGAAATCTTTGTTGCAAATCTGCATCCGTGTCATAGAAGTATAACTGTAAATGCTTGGGGCCATCTTCTTTTGGAACCAACTGGTCAATACGGTGATAAATTTGGCCCTGTGCGTGAAAGATGTATACTCCAGACCTCCTATTGCAGAACCTTTGGTCCAAGATCACACCAAGAGAGGTAAAAGAGAAATGAGAATTGAAGTACCGTATATGATCTTGGAAGTATTTTGCATTTGGATCCTGGCTCGTGTACAACTGACGCAATTCATCAGGAACCAATGGGGTTACTATCTTTACGTTTCCATTCATGCAACAAAATGTTGGTGTCTCATATTGGAACCTTTTCGCATTGCAATGTCTACGGTTGGGCACTCGCTCTAGAAAATGATAGCCACGGGGCAATTTATGATATACATGATCATATGGATCTGCTTGTATGCATTTTGTGACATGCTTTGGCTCTTGATATGATTCAAAGTCAAGACCTGTGTTTTTCAAAAGTAATTTAGTAAGAATTACAAAAATTGAGAATCATTGAAGAAAATATCAGTCAATACTTACATGGTCCATTATACATTAGACTCTCATCGTCCACATCATCGTGCTCAATGGAGTCTTCAGTATTTGCCAGATATTGTGTTAAAAAATTATCTCTAGTTATAAATAGATGAAATACTTGCTATGTGCAACATATAATTAAATCATTGTTATTTATGACTAACATTGCCATGAATGGCAGGAAAGAATCCTGGGGCACATAAATGAGGTCTTCATGCAAGCTGTTGGTCTCTCTGCCACGATCCCATGCAGTACTACAACTTTCTTTTTCTGACCTCTATCTTTTATTATGGCCACAAATCTCTTGTACGTGTGTTTCTTCTTGATCATGTGACAGTTCTGAGTGCATGTTGATTCTACGATGTCGCTTAAACTGACGTACATTTTTCAATTCATATTTTGCAGCTTAATCTTCCGAAGATATTGATGATAAATATATGCCAGATGGACTGATCACTAATAGGAAAAGGGCTATAGATGGGATGGACACTAATGGCACACTATACATGTGGTGCGCCATTACTTAATACTAATGGCGCGCCATTAGTAAACTTTTTTTAATTTTTTCAAAACTACTAATAGCGCACCGTGGGAGTGGTGCGCCATTACTATTTGAACTAGTAATGGCGCACCATCCCACGGTGCGCCATTAGTAATTTGGCCCAAACATTCCCCCGAATGCACCCCCCCCCCCCGGTGGACCGCCTTTTCAGTTTCAATAAAAATAAAAGAAAATGATAGAAATGTCAAAAAAATAAAAGAAAATAAGATTCCCATGTGATATGTGGTCTAGTTGTTAGCAAAATTTACAAACATGAATTTTCGACTTTTTTTGCAAAATCTCTCGAGAATTTGTAAAAATGGGCATAACTTTTGCATACAAACTCGGATGAACAAGTTTTTTATATGAAAAATCATCTACTCAAAAAGTTACATCCAAATTTAACATGGGGAACCCCGTTAAACATTTTCAAAATCCTCAAAAACCTAACGAAAAAAGATATGGGGCTTTTAAGATCTGGAGAGGCAAAAAAATTCAAACTTACTAATGGCGCACCTGCCCATGGTGCGCCATTACTATCTTCCCGCCTTCAAAATTCAAAAAAAATAAAAAAATAAAAAAAGTTACTAATGGCGCACCTGCCCATGGTGCGCCATTAGTATCTTCCCGCCTTCAAAATTCAAAATAAATCAAAAAAAAATAGTAATGGCGCACCTGCCCACGGTCCGCCATTACTATGCCGTATATATGGCTGGGCGTGTTCTCTCCTCCTTACCTCTTCATTCTTCTCCTCCACTCCACCTCTCCTCCACTCCTCCACTCCATCTTCCCTTCTCTCCTCCACCATACTACCCTCCTCCTCTCCGACGACCTCCTCCTCCTCTCCGGCGACCTCCTCCTCCCTTATTTCCTCTCCTCCCCTCCCCTCCCCTCACGGTTTCTCCTCCCTCCTCTCCGGTGAGCTCCTCCTCCCTCATCTCCAGTGAGCTCCTCCTCCCTCCTCTCCGGTGAGCTCCTCCTCCCTCCTCTCTGGTGAGCTCCTCCTCCCTCCTCTCTGGTGAGCTCCTCCTCCCTCCTCTCTGGTGAGCTCCTCCTCCCTCCTCTCTGGTGAGCTCCTCCTCCCTCCTCTCTGGTGAGCTCCTCCTCCCTCCTCTCTGGTGAGCTCCTCCTCCCTCCTCTCTGGTGAGCTCCTCCTCCCTCCTCTCTGGTGAGCTCCTCCTCCCTCCTCTCCGGTGAGCTCCTCCTCCCTCATCTCCAGTGAGCTCCTCCTCCCTCCTCTCCGGTGAGCTCCTCCTCCCTCATCTCTGGTGAGCTCCTCCTCCCTCCTCTCCGGTGAGCTCCTCCTCCCTCCTCTCCTCCCATCCCCTCATGGTTTCTCCTTCCTCCTCTCCGATGCTCCGGTGAACTTCTCTCCGGCGACCTCCTCCTCCTCTCCGGCGATGTAGGCGAGCGCCTCTGCGGTCACCTCCTCCTCCTCCTCCTCTCTGCGAACTCCTCTCCGGAAAAAGAACACGGCAAAAGAACGTACAAGATCCAAAAACGGGAACAAAATTTGAAATAATATCGTGCAAAAAAACGAGCAAAAAATGGGCAAAAAAAATCGCGATCCAGATCCAAATTCAAAATTCAAAAATAGCAATGGCGCATGGTGGGGGTTAGACGGTGCACCACTAATATTTTCCCGCCTTCAAAATTCAAAAGTACTAATGGCGCACCGTGGCCTATACTAATGGCGCACCAGTGGCCTATACTAATGGCGCACCGTGGCCTATACTAATGGCGCACCGTGGCCTATACTAATGGCGCACCTGGCACGATACTAATGGAGCACCAGTAGTGCGCCATTAGTAGGCAAAACTGGTGCGCCATTAGTAGGCCTTTTCCTAGTAGTGGATGGTGAATCGAGTTCCAGCTTTTGGACGACTTGTGCCAGAACCACTAACATCCGCCACTATTTTAAGGAAAAAGGGTCAACGGAAGTGTGATGCAACATAGAAAAAAATAATTTTTTATATTTGATATTTGATATTTGTTAATTCATTACGTAAAACAACCTTGTTTTCCTTTTGATGAAGACCCCAGTTGAGTAAATACTGAATCATGCTTCTCATAGTTTGAACTGGCCACGGCTTCCTTTCCTGTAATGTAGGTTCAACCTTATCCCGTCAAAAATTATACATCATATATTAAAGAGGTAAACGAACATTCGACGGTCATTGATAATATTAGAAATGAATATTTTTTCGATTAGAACAGTACCTGTCATGCATATGTTCTTATTAGCTCTTTTATTTTTCTGCTGGGGTGCTGGTTGTGTATTGCTACAACTTGCGCTGCACTCATGCCTCATTCTTTTGTACTCACGATTCCTTTGCAAATAGGCTTCTCTCTGATATGGAGTCATTTGCAGATATCTATCCCGGTCACGGTAACGCTTACGTTGGGAAGAATTCATTTGCGTAGCATTTTAGGTTTCAACTAAAGGATCATTCTGCTCTCCAACGACAGCAAATATTTTCCCACAAAACAAAACAAACAAAAAACAAATTGTATGTCAAGGCAAAGGATCGATAAGGATAATAATTAGATATCAAGATAATAATAAAACTTACAGTAGTTCCCTTTTGGTGAAGTTGTCGGGTGAACATTTGTAATATCTCTGAATGGAACCCGGCCTTCCATCTTGTCGATTTTACTTGATTTTGTAAGCAAGAAGAATCACTGTCGTGCAAGAAAAGTAGAAAAGTAGAAAAATCAGCAAGCTACAATCGGACCAGTGGATTTGTATTTCATATCATTGTAAGCAAGAAGAATCACTTGCAGAACATTCTCACGAAGCAAAATTCCCAAAGGAGGAGAAGAATCAGCAACCTCACCTGTGGTCAGCGGCACCTGTGGTCAGCTGGCCGTAGATGGATGTCCAACAACTCTGAGATTGGAATCACCACGCGCAAACAAATTTTGAAGCAAGCCAGACACTGCAAGGAGATGGGGCTGGAGATGCAATCTGGACGTGAGGTGCTGCCGTGCTGGGTGTGTGGACGGGGGGATGGACCAATGGAGCTGGTGGTGTGTGACCCGCGGGCTAGAGAAATTGGAATACTGGATACGGAGCATCCAGATTACAGGGGAAAGATTAGCGTGAGGAGGTTGGCAGGGAATTGATTTGCCAGAGCCTGGAGGCTACCGTGGGTTGTGGAGTTCTCTAGAAGGGCGGCTCGTTTTCAGGTTTGGCGGGTTTGCGTGGGTGACGAATCCGGGTGATACAGGCCGTTCGATTTATAAGTTGACGGCCACAAATAATTCCATCTTGGATGTGGCGGGTAAAACATGAGAGAAGAGGGCAGATTCAAATATTCAAAAAATCGTGTACTATAGTAGTAGAGATTTACATCTTTGTAGCCTCTCTGTTTCTTCTTGTTTTTGTTTTTGTTTTTGTTTTTTTTCTTGCAAGAAAACTTTCAATCTATTCATCATCCATCATCATAGTACAACGAATATCAGAAATAATAAATATTACATCCAGAACCGTAGACTAACCATCGATGACTATAAGCACTGAAGCGAGCAGAAGGCGCACCGTCATCGTTGCCCCTCCCTCACAGGAGCCAGGGAAAAGCTGTTGTAGTGGACTGTCGAGAAGTCGGCGTGCTAAGGCCCTACAGTACCAGCGCACCAGAACAACAACATCCGCCGTTGAATAGAATGAGCTTAGATCGAAAGGATCCAACTTGTAGACATACGAAGGAAGGCCGGATCCATGTGGATCCACCGAAGACAAACTCGTTTGAGCCTTTGGGACCCATTTGTCAAGTGTGTCAAAGAAAAACAACGGAATGCCTGGCAAAACATCCAGTCAATTCTCTTCCATCCTGTACTCCGCCGGTGCGCCACAACCATCTAGTCCATCACAATGTGTGTCCATATCCGGTCCGCCATCACCTCCCTGGCCTCACTTGTCTGCCTTTCCTTCTTTGGTAATGGAACCAGCAGCCGAGCGGGAGTGGGCTTTACGGGCTTAGGAGGTGGGATTATGTTTATGATGTGGGATGGGTTCAACAAGAGATAAGATCCATGTTAGGTAAAATCTAAGGAGTGTCACACATGCTAAGAGCTTCTTTGTAGGGCAGATTTATGTAAGGCGACGTCAAAGATGCAGCAATGCATGATTCTACGCCATGATGTTCCCCAATTCCGAACGTAGTGTCAGTTGAGGTAATTCGGGATAACTCGTGGGAAATTTTCAATTGGGTGCTAAAGGACGATGTTGAAGGAGAGAGATGTTGGAATTGCCTTGTAGAACCGAAACCTCGCACTGATGAGCAACCGGGATCATGATTTTTTGATGAATTCCAGGGTCAATAGTTTCCAGTGC
This sequence comes from Aegilops sharonensis, assembly GCA_904067115.1. Lineage (NCBI taxonomy): Eukaryota > Viridiplantae > Streptophyta > Magnoliopsida > Poales > Poaceae > Aegilops > Aegilops sharonensis. The sequence continues at coordinate 905,061,416 of LR880968.1, forward strand.
TTTCGACATTTTATCTCTAAAAAATAGATCGTCGGGTGGTGAAGAAGTGTATACTCCTTTGAACTATGTCTGAACCTGTAATAAGTAGATGTATGTATTCTGAACTTTGTGATGGTGATGCTATGTTATTAATTATTAATTTTAGTTTGTGATCGATCGTCTTTCTAGTTTGTAAACTTCCAAAATTAGGCGTTCTCCTTTTTCTTATTTTCGGGAGAGGAGACTTTGTTTAACCCAATTCAACCCCTTTCGGCCCAAATAATCAGGCATGTCACATGCAGTCGAGCGCATTTCAGTGAGCTGAAGATCACGCCCCCTCTCAATCTCCCACCAGCCGTTGGCGCAATAAGCCATGTCCCCGCCGTGGTGGCCGGCGTCGGGCGTGCTGGGTCCGTTCCGTGGCCGCGTCGAGCTCGTATCTAGGCATAGTCTGGTGTGTTTCCGACTTGTGTACGGGGCATAGTCTCACTTGTGGATGGTCTGGCCATAGTCTGGGGATACTCTGACCGGTGTATGGCCTATGTATTGCGTGTGTGCGTGCGCGTGCGTGCGCATCCATCGGGCGGGAGCAGGACTAGGTCGAGGCAGTTGAGGGATCGCGAGGCCGGCGTGATCGTTGCGGGCTCATCGCGAGCATGCACATACGTGCATGTGGTGGCCGCGAGCGGAGCGGGCTGATCATGGCGCCGGCTGGGCAGGGACCGCGTGGGTCGCGCCCAGCGCAGGCCCAGCTATATAAAGCCTCGAGCTGATTAGTGTAACTGCGTGGGTTTGAGTTCGTGCTCAAGGAAGAAGCCGGTCGAGTGCCAGACGTATGTGCGCCGGAAACCACCGTGCCCCCAATGTTCTTCCCTTCCTCCTTCCTTTTGTCGTTTGAGCGCAGCAAGGAAGAGAGAGAGAGAGAGAGAGAGAGAGAGAGAGAGAGAGAGAGAGAGAGAGAGAGAGAGAGAGAGAGAGAGAGCTACGTGAGGGAGAGAGCTAGGGCAAGGGTTAGGGAAAGCTCAACACCAGCTGCTACTCAAGACTGACACAATGATTCTGACGACCAATGATGCGGTGAGGTAGGTTCCCCAAGTCTCCATTGACCACTCTTTGTTGCGTACTATAAAAGCTAGGTGTTGTTTCCGAATGTGCATGTACACTAGGTTTTCCTCGGGTGAGTGTGGATTACAGTTGAGGAAGTTAAGAGGAGGAAACGAGAAAAAGTCGATCCAATTTTCACAATGTGAAAGTTCTTGTCCCCATATCAATCTCCGCACATCGCATTCTGGTGCGGAGTGGTCTTGGCTAATCTATTCTACCACCACCGCCTGCGCAGGTAGATTACACATGTCGTTGCTTTCTGTCCTTGGAAATACTTTCAGTTTCACTTATCCTACGTAGTATGTGATTTTTTTAGATGATGTGTTTCCATATGCCTCCCATTCATTTTCATAGAGGAAGCTCATCAAACTTATAGGGTTGCTGCTCTCTGTCGCACTATAGCCTCGACCCCATTCCTGTTTGTTTCGCTGCCAATACTATGCTGATAACATATGTGTAAGCCCAAAAACCTTGGGGGGTTAATATTGGGCATTATTAATATTCGGGTGATGAACATATGCTTGCTTATTAAGTGGTGGTGGAAAATTATGACTAGTGGGGCCGTTTCCCTTTGGTTTTCGATTCTTAAGGCTAAATACTTCCCACACTCCAGCCCGATGTTTGCCACCACTCGTCGCGGATCTCAATTCTGGAAATCCCTTGTCAAAGTCAGGCCTACCTTCCTGGAACATGTTAAATTTACCGTTGGTAATGGGACGTCGGTCCGCTTCTGGTTGGACTGGTGGTCTGGGGATGCCCCCCTAGCTGTTAGTTTTCCGGTTTTGTTTTCGTATTGCCCTAATCCTGATATCTCAATCGTGGAGGTGGCGGCTAATAACTGGGATCTGGCTTTTCGTCGGTCCCTGTCTCCTGAAGAGTTGGAAGATTGGCAAAGTCTCTCTGCCCTCTTCCCCGTGCTTTCGGAGACGTCTGATGCTGTGGTGTGGCCTTATTCGGCCTCTGGCAGATTTTCGGTTAAGTCGTTGTACTCTAGGCTTATCGGTGGTACCCCTTCGAGCAGATTTTCTTGTGTCTGGAAGTCCAAAGTCCCTCCTAAGATTAAAACATTCCTTTGGCAAGCCTTTCGTGGCCGCCTCCCGGCGGCTAATCAGATTAAAAAGCGCAATGGGCCAGGCTCGGAGTTTTGTCATTTTTGTGGGGCCTTGGAGAACCCGGATCACATTTTTTTCAATTGCGTGCTGGCTAAGTTGGTTTGGAGTTGTGTCAGATCTTGGTTACAGGTTTCTTGGAACCCTTCCTCATTCTCCGATCTTCGAAACCTAGCCAAAGTTTTGGTTGGGATTACCAAGAGGGTGTTCTGGGTCGGTCTGGGAGCCTTATGCTGGGCTCTTTGGACTAAAAGGAACAAATTTACTATTGAACATATCTTCCCGTCTAAGCCTGCTGACGTTCTTTTCAAATCATGTATACTATTGCAGCAGTGGAGATCATTGACTAAGGATGAAGATCGGGATGCCCTGGACTTGCTCATCGCCAAAATTCGGGCTTCGGCATCCCACATCTTCGGGGTGGATCCCGTCGTCTATTCTGGGTGGCGCAGTTTGCGGAGTTTGGTTCTATCTTCTACCTTCCGGCCTGCGCGCCGTGTATGGCAGGCTGCCTATATCCCCTTTTCGTTTGCTGGTCCCAGACTATTTGCTAGTTGTCCTGTACTGTGATGTTGCGCTAGTTGGCTTCTTTCTTGTTCGGGTTTGTGATGCTGCCGTGTGACTTTATTTATAAAGTCGGGCTATGGCCTTTTCTCTAAAAAAACATAGTTAGAGGTTAGAAGGACATTACAGATTGCAGTGTGTCTTTGTAAGTGCCGATCATGCTTATGCTGAGGAAGGTTGGTAAGCACATTATTTATATATCTATTAGTTTTGTACGCAAGTCCTAGAGTCTGCTTCGTATCTGAGCCTTAATTTTTTCTTTATGCAGAAGTTTGCATACACGTGTGTTCTACTCCATTTTTCCCAGATCACCCTGGTACCTATACTCGGCACTACTTTCAAAGCTTGTGGAAGACGTATGTTCAAATCTTGTACCAAAAACAAGAACAATGCTCAACGTTATTGCCTCATACAACATATCCAGTTTGTGGGAAGGAGCGAAATGCTTAAATCTTGAGCGATACCACCTCCTTCAAGATTCCAAATGACGTGTTGTCTCTCTTTGCGTTAAGAGAGTAGCCTACAGCTATTTCTTTCTCAACTATATTTTCTTTTCTGATCCTTGCTAGGTTGGAAACCCTATCCTACTAATATAAGTGGCATCTATTATAAATGAAAACCTCTACATGATATGGTGGTTCGATTCATTGGTATCTACATTTGAAGAAAACAGAGAAGTATTATTTCTTAAATGATATAGTGAGGTGAGAGGACATGTTAATGATTTTTCTCAGCCACGCACTAGTAGAAAAATGACTTAATGTGAGACACATTAGTCTCCGTTCAATTTTGGCCAGGTACTAATGGTACCATTAGTCCCGGTTCGAACGACTATGCATTTATACCGGTTTGTGTTGAACCTTTAGTACCGGTTCATGCCACGAACCGGTACTAAACGGGTGGTGGCAAGCTGGCGTCAGGCCGGGGCCGCATGAGCCCCTTTAGTCCCGGTTCGTGGCACGAACCGGTACTAAAGGGGTCTGACCTATAGTTCCGGTTGG
>LR880968.1:905065587-905078232 GCA_904067115.1 Aegilops sharonensis
GTAGTTATATTACTAAATCTACTAGTTAGGAAAATTAAAAAACTTAAATTTGGACATGTTTTGCAAAGAAGTTTTATGAAAAGGTAAAACGGCTATAACTTTTGCATACGATGTCGGAAAAAAACGTATAATATATGAAAATGTTCAGCACGAAAATCCGCATCCGATTTTGACAGCCAATGGCCTGTTTTCAACTTTTTAGAATCGTCAAATTCTAAAAGGAAAAAAAGATATGCTCAAATTTAAGCTTTTTTGAATTTTAGTCAAACTGTGTCAAACTACTTATTCAAGAAATATTAGTGTTACTAAATAATTATTCAAGAATATTAGAGTTACTAATTAATTATTTCAGTTTTTTGAATTTTGGTCCAATCTGGTCAAACTATGGTCAAATTGTGGTCAAACTATGGTCAAACTACTTATTCAAGAAATATTAGTGTTAGTAAATAATTACTGTTTTTTAGAATAATAGTTGCAAACTCAAACGGTGAAATGTGTGACCTAATGCTCAAACTAAACTCATGAGGGTTAATAGGAGTGACAGCTTACATTTGTCAGGAAAATAATAAGTGCGGACATGAAAAGTAGGGGGAATAGAACTCCGAAGTTAAGCGTGCTCAGGCTGGGGTAGTGAGAGGATGGGTGACCGGCTGGGAAGTTAGACGATTTGGAATGAGTGATCCACACTTGAGCACTTAAGAGGGGTGATTAGAGACTAAATCATCAAATAATTCAGAAAATTGAAAATAAAAAAAATCATTTTTTTCCAAAATTTTCAAAAATAAATTCAAAACAAAAACTTTTAGTACCGATTGGTGTTACCAACCGGTACTAAAGGTTCCCCATACCATAACGCGAGCTCACGCCACGTGGTGGTCCTTTAGTGGCAGTTCGTGCCGAACCGGTACTAGGGGGGGGGGGGGGCGCTTTAGTAAAGGCCCTTACGAACCGGTAATTTAGCTCCGTTTTCTACTAGTGATGGCCATGAAGGTTCTCAAGTCTGTATATTGTCAGCACCATCATAGTGTCAACTTATTACTAGTTGCTGGAATGTGGAATTTTATCCAGATACTAGGGTGTTGGATCGGAAAGCAGTATTTTAGTTATGCCATTTTGAATGTTGCGGTTGCAGTTGTGGAACTGCAGGTTCTGTGTCTTATTTGTTAAGACCTCTGATAAACAACAAACCTGTTAGAGTTAAACACGGCTAGCAGTAATAGTCCGAGTAGGCTTAGACTTTATGGCCGTATCCTACTTAGTTAGGTGCTAGCAGCGTATATAAATATACATGTACCCCTAGGCTTTGTAACCGAACCACGGAGATCAATACAAAGCAACCAGGCACGTTATGTGCCTGTGGCAATCAATCTAATTTGTGTACGTGCGTCTGTTATTGTTTCCGGCCGGATCGATCGGATCCTTGTTGCTGTGTACGTGCGTATTGAGAGGCCAGCTTTCTACCTGTGGATCGAGCCGCTTGGGGCAGGAATCAAGGCAGCCAGTGTTCGCGTCATTCGTCGTCGGTCATCGCCTGTCGCCGAAAAGTACTCAGCGTCGAGACTAGGCCAGTAATTGGTATCAGAGCAAGGTTGATCTTCAAGTAACGGAGGATCCTGGCCCACGACGAGAAGACCAAGCAGCTGGCGGAGTACTCCGTGCGGCTATAGTAATTGCTGCTCTGGTGAGTTCGTCGTATCCACGGTTCGATTGTGAGAACTTCCGGGTCTGGAAGGCCCTCATGGAGTGTGGTCTCCGCGCCAACGAGCTATGGGACACGGCGGATCCCAGAGGCGACGCGTTCAAGAAGGAGGGAGCCGAGTGATACGTCTTCGACGTATCTACTTTTCCAAACACTTTTGCCCTTATTTTGGACTCTAACTTGCATGATTTGAATGAAACTAACGTGGACTGACGCTATTTTCAGCAGAACTGCCATGTTGTTATTTTTGTGCAGAAAACAGAAGTTCTCGGAATGACCTGAAAATCCACGGAGATAACTTTCAGAAAATATAAAAAATACTGACGAAAGAATCAAGGCCAGGGGGGCCACACCCTGTCCACGAGGGTGGGGGGGCGCGCCCCCTCCCCTGGTCGCGCCCCCTGCCTCGTGGGCCTCCTGGAGCTCCACCGACCTCAACTCCAACTCTATATATTTGCTGTGGAGAAAAAAATCAGAGAGAAAATTTCATTGCATTTTACGATATGGAGCCGCCGCCAAGCCCTAATCTCTCTCGGGAGGGTTGATCTGGAGTCCGTTCGGGGCTCCGGAGAGGGGGATTCATCGCCGTCGTCATCATCAACCATCCTCCATCACCAATTTCATGATGCTCACCGCCGTGCGTGAGTAATTCCATCGTAGGCTTGCTGGACGGTGATGGGTTGGATGAGATTTACCACGTAATCAAGTTAGTTTTGTTAGGGTTTGATCCCTAGTATCCACTATGTTCTGAGATTGATGTTGCTATGACTTTGCTATGCTTAATGCTTGTCACTAGGGCCCGAGTGCCATGATTTCAGATCTGAACCTATTATGTTTTCATGAATATATGTGAGTTCTTGATCCTATCTTGCAAGTCTATAGTCACCTATTATGTGTTATGATCCGACAACCCCGAAGTGACAATAATCGAGATACTTCTCGGTGATGACCATAGTTTGAGGAGTTCATGTATTCACTAAGTGCTAATGCTTTGGTCTGGTAATCTATTAAAAGGAGGCCTTAATATCCCTTAGTTTCCATTAGGACCCTGCTGCCACGTGAGGGTAGGACAAAAGATGTCATGCAAGTATTTTGCATAAGCATGTATGACTATTTTCAGAATACGTGCCTACATTACATTGATGAATTGGAGTTAGTTCCGTGTCACCCTATGTTATAACTATTACATGAGGAATCGCATCCGACATAATTATCCATCACTGATCCAATGCCTACGAGCTTTTCACATATTGTGCTTTGCTTATTTAGTGTACCATTGCTACTATTACAATTACTAAAAAACTGCTATCTTTACTTTTACCATTGTTACCATTACTATCATACTACTTTGCTACTAAATACTTTGCTGCAGATACTAAGTTATCCAGGTGTGGTTGAATTGACAACTCAACTGTTAATACTTGAGAATATTCTTTGGCTCCCCTTGTGTCGAATCAATAAATTTCGGTTGAATACTCTACCCTCGAAAACTGTTGCGATCCCTTATACTTGTGGGTAACAAGACTATTATATGGCACCGTTGCCGGGGAGCATAGCTCTATTCTTTGAGTCACTTGGGACTTATATCTTCTGATCACTATGAGGAACTTGAAAGACGAAAGAACTAAGATTTTTCCCTCAACTACGAGGGGAGGTAAGGAACTGCCATCTAGCTCTGCACTAGATTCTCCTTCTGTTTTGAGTAAGCTTGCGACACCTAAACCTACTACTGCTATGAATTCTGATATGTCGTATGTTATTGATGATGCCACTTCTACTATGCATGATGCTTATGATGAAACTACTTCTATGCTTGATACTACTGTGCCATTAGGTGAATATCTTGATGAACAACTTGCTAGGGTTAGAGAGAATGAAATTATTGACGATGATATTATTGAAGATAGTGATGATGAAGGTTCTCCCCCTAAGTATGAATTGTCTGTTGTTCCTGAGGGTTATGTTATGGATGAAGAAGCTGCTAGAGCAATTCTTGCTTGTAATGATAGATCTGATCTTAAGAAGTTATTAGCTAAATGGAAGCAACAATCTCTGAATGCTAGAATGAAATATGACCCTACTTTCGCTACTTCACCTATCTTTGTTACTGATAAGGATTATGAATTCTCTGTCGATCCTGAGATAATTACTTTGGTTGAATCTAATCCTTTTTATGAAAATGAATCGAAACTGTTGTGGCACATCTTACTAAGATAAATGATATAGCCACCCTGTTCACTAATGATGAGAAGTCTCGCTATTATGATATCCTTAAGATATTTCCACTCATTAAAAGGTGATGCTAAAACTTGGTTTAGTTCTCTTGATCCGGGTTATGTGCGTAGTCCCCGGGATATGAATTATTACTTCTCTGCTAAATATTTCCCTGCTCATAAGAAACAAGCTTCCTTGAGGGAAATATATAATTTTGTGCAAATCGAAGAAGAGAGTCTCCTACAAGCTTGGGGGAGGCTTCTCTGATTACTTAATGCTTTGCCTGATCATCCTCTGAAGAAAAATGAAATACTTGATATCTTTTATAATGGACTAACCGATTCTTCCAAGGACCACTTGGATTGTTGTGATGGTTGTGTTTTCAGGAAAAAAACAGTCGACCAAGCTGAATTGTTATTGAATAATATGTTGACTGATGAAAATAATTGGACTCTTCCTGAGCCAATTCCTGAGCCAATTGAGCCAACTCCTGAGCCTATTCGTAAACCAACTCCGAAGAAGAGGGGTGTTCTATTTCTCAGTCCGGAAGATATGCAAGAGGCAAAGAAATCAATGAAAGAGAAAGGTATTAAAGCTGAAGATGTTAAGAATTTACCTTCTGTTGAAGAAATACATGGCCTTAATTTACCACCTATTGAAGAAAGCATTGTCTTGATAACCCGACATAGGTAGTAAAGGTAAATTCTCTCTATAGATATGATAAAGTTGAATTCCCGTCTACTAAATTTCCTAGCCAATGTTTTGATGAATTTGATGACTTTATGGCTAGGCAAGAAAGTTTTAATGCTTATGTTGGTAGAGAATTAAAAAGTAATGCTTACATGATTGGGCGCTTGAGTGATTAATTATATGGCTAGAGTTAAAGGTGAACTTCAACTCTTTAGCAAATATGCTTCTATGGTTACCACTCAAGCAGAACAAGTACTTAAAGCTCAAAGCGATTTGCTCGATGAATTAAATAATAAACATGATTTTACTGTTAGAGTGGCTACTAGAACTGGTAGAATGACTTAGGAACCCTTGTATCCTGAAGGCCACCCTAAGAGAATTGAGCAAGATTCTCAGAGAAATAATGTAGAGGCACATAGTCATTCTAGAAAGAAGAAAAAGAAAAATTATAGGACTTTGCATGCTTCTAGTGAACCTGTTGTAGACACACTTGAGAATCCTAATGATATTTCTATTTCTGATGCTGAAACACAATCTGGTGATGAACATGAACCTAGTGATAATGTTCATGTGGATACTCAACCTAGCAATAATAATGATGTAGAGATTGAACCTGCTGTTGATCTTGATAACCAAATAATCAAAGAATCAACGTTATGATAAGAGAGACTTTGTTGCTAGGAAGAACGGTAAAGAAAGAGAACCATGGGTTCAAAAACCCATGCCTTTTCCTCCTAAACCATACAAGAAAAAGGATGATGAGGATTTTGAGCGCTTTGCTGAAATGATTAGACCTATCTTCTTACGTATGCGCTTAACTGATATGCTTAAAGTAAATCATTATGCTAAATATATGAAGGATATTATTACAAATAAAAGAAAGATACCGAAAGCTGAAATTTCCAACATGATTGCTAATTACACTTTTAAAGGTGCAATACCAAAGAAACTTAGAGATCCAGGAGTACCAACTATACCATGATCCATTAAAAGAAACTATGTTAAAACTGCTTTATGTGATCTTGGAGCCGGTGTTAGTGTTTTGCCTCTTTCTTTATATCATAGACTCGAATTGAATAAGTTGACACCTACTGAAATATCATTGCAAATGGCCGATAAATCAACTGCTATACCTATCGGTATTTGTGAGGATGTGCCTGTTGTGGCTGCAAATGTCACTATCTTAATGGACTTTGTTATTCTTAATATTCCCAAGTACGATAGTATGTCGATTATCCTTGGTAGACCCTTTTTGAATACTGCAGGGGCTTTTATTGATTGCAACAAAGGGAATGTCACTTTTCATGTTAATGGTAATGAGCATACGGTACACTTTCTGAGGAAACAACCTCAAGTTCATATCATCAATTCTATTGGAAAAATTCCATCGCTTATTATTGGAGGTTTTGAATTTCCTCTTCCTACTGTCAAGAAAAAAATATGATATTCTTATTATTGGGGATGTTCATATCCCCGTTGAGGTAACCTAGTGTTATTCGAAATTTCTCCGGTTCCATATATTCGGAATGAGTTTGTTAACAAGACTTGATCAACCTTGTTAGTGGATTCCTTTTGATGATCATGAGATGGATGAAACTAGAAGGCACAACCTTCTGTACCCTCTTTTTACTTTCTGTTATTTAGAATAAATAAAGCAAAAATAGTATTATCTGTCTGTTTTTCTAAATTATCCATGCAATAAAAAATATCTCGAAAATAAAATTTCTCCAAATGCCCTGCCAATTTAGTATGATTTTTTATGAATTATTTGAGGATTTTAAGCACTGAGAACACAACAGGGGGGCAAGTACCTGGACACGGGGGTCCAGGTCGCGCCCCCCTGCCTCGTGGGCCCACAGTGGGCCCCCTCCACTTATTCCTGCACCCACACACTCCATGTTCCTCCCAAAAAATTACCATCCAGCTCAAGCACGAGTTCTACAGATCATTTTGCTGCGATTTTCGATCTCCTTGCTCAAAGCTCCATTAACAAAACTGCTTTGGGATATTGTTCTTTGGTATGTGACTCCTCCAATGGTCCAATTAGTTTTTGTTCTAGTGCTTCATTCATTGCAAATTTTTGCTGCCTAGGTGACCCTGTTCTTGAGCTTGCATGTCAAATTTATGAGGTCCCAAGTAATTCTAATGCATGATATAGGCTCTAGGAACTTGTGGGAGTATTCTCTATCAGTTTTATTGAGTTTGCTTCGCTTTTATATTTCAGTTACTAAAAATTTCAAAAAATTTCAGAAAATGATGAGGAGATTATTGAGGGGCTCTTCTAGCCAAAGCTCCAAGGACAAACAAGCTAAGGAGAAACAAAAGGCCAAGTATAATCTTCCTCGCGTAGCGGATGTAAGGCCGTGTGAGTGGCCTTGTTATAATTTATTGAGAGCAGCCGAGATTTGTGAAGACTTTTATTCTTTGGCTGAAAATGCGGGCCTCACCGACTTCCTCCATGACCTGATCGACCAGTATCTCTTACTTACCAATACTTTCGTGCAAAACTTTTACTATTATCCTAAGAATTCACCTCATTCAGTAGCTTTTCATTTATATGATGACACTAAGGAAATGTCATTACGTAATTTTTGCACGGTTTGTAGAATACCCTTTGATGGCAGCCTAGATGAACCACATCGTAAAGATGTGGATGGTTTTATTGACACTATTACTGTAGGGGAATCGAGGAAGGTTTCTGATGCAAGAATATCTAGCATACATTTTCCTGTTTTACGCTACTTTGCCAAATTTTCTAGTTGATGCTTAATTGGTCGCGGAAACTATGGAAACCTCAGTGTTCCTGATACATTATTCTGTTCCATGCCTTATTTTGTAATAACACTTTTAGTATGGGTGATATTATTGCTAAACGATTAAGCCTAAACCGTACAAAGGGCCACATCTTTGGTTGTATCTATGCTGCACGCCTTGCTAAACATTTCGAGATACCTACTAGGCATTATGAGAAAGAGGAGACACTGCTGCCTCCTACCCTGCCTGTGCCTTCTTTGTTTGATTTAACTGCAGGTCATTACCTCGTCCTGCCGACGGCTGTGTACGCGCATCGAGGCCAGACATCCGCTCCAGAGCCTGAGCCAGAACCACCACTAGACCCTTATCGTCCATCATCTTATCAGTGGGATCCGGAGGAGATCGCCAGCCAGTGGTACCCTGATGACACTCCTCAATACACCGGGGAAAGTAGACGCTATCCATGGCCATATACCAACATAGGCCAAAAGCCTAAGCTTGGGGGAGTACGTATTTCTCATCGACATTACATTCATGTGCACACACTTATTCTAGTCGTCGGTGCTCATACTCTTTCATTGTATTATCCATACTACTTTAATTTCTTTTTCTAGCTTTCTTCTTGTGTGTTTGATAAAACTTAAGAAAAACCAACAAAATTAGTTAGTTTAATTTCCATGTTTGTAGTAGTAACTAAAATGAAAACCCATAAGATTTCTCGTTCTTCTTTTACTTTTTGGGAGCTTTCCCGTATAAATAGTTTTATTTCTTTTATTTCCTTTGGGGGTCGAGAGGAGAAGACCATAATGAAAATGCCTAGTGGCTCTAATATGCATGATTGTTGATTTAACCAAGAGCCCATATTACCTTGTCTTCTCCCCTGAATTGAATGCTTGTGGATTCCAGCTTAGTCCAATGCACGTGCACTATTATTATTATCCACACCGTACGGTGGTGCAAGTGAAAGGCAATAATAACGATATATGATGGACTGATTGAGATGAGAAAAGCTGATATGAACTCGACCTCTCTTGTTTTTGTAAATATGACCAGTTCATCGTTCCTGATTCAGCCTATTATGAATAAACATGTTTGCAATGACAATTAGAGATTATAGTTGCTTATGCGATGCTTAATTAGCTAGGAGCTTATAATGGTTTAATTTGCGTGCCAACAAGCTATTAAAATGGTTGTGATGTGGTATGATAGGGTGGTATCCTCCTTTGAATTATTCGAGTGACTCGACTTGGCACATGTTCACGCATGTAGTTGAAACAAAATCAACATAGCCTTCACGATATTTATGTTCATGGTGGATTATATCCTACTCATGCTTGCACTCAGTGTTGATTAATTTTAATGCATGTTCATGACTGTTGTCGCTCTCTCAGTTGGTCGCTTCCCAGTCTTTTGCTAGCCTTCATATTTACTAAGAGGGAATGCTTCTTGTGCATCCAAACTCCATAAACCCCAAAGTTATTCCATATGAGTCCACTATACCTTCCTATATGCGGTATTTACCTGCCATTCCAAGTAAATTTGTATGTGCCAAACTCCAAACCTTCAAATCAAATTCTGTTTTGTATGCTTGAGCAGCTCATGCTTCAACTAGGGTTGTCTGTATCTTTCATGCTAGGTGGATTATTCTCAAGGGGAGTGGACTCCGCTCCTCATTCACGAGAAAATAGCTGGTAACCGGGATGCCCAGTCCCATGATCAAAAAATCAAAGCAAATCGAAATAATTAAACAAAACTCCCCCAGGGCTGTTGCTAGTTGGAGGCACTCGTTGTTTCGAGCAAGCCATGGATTGATGCTTGTTGATGGCGGTGGAGTATAAACTTTACCATTTTGTTTGGGAACCGCCTATAATGTATGTAGCATGGAAGATATCGAGATCTCATAGTTGTTGCGTTGACAGTGAAAAGTATACCGCTCAAAATGTTATTCATCTCTATTTTAAAATCGAGCTCTGGCACCTCTACAAATCCACGCTTCCCTCTGCGAAGGGCCTATCTATTTACTTTTATGTTGAGTCATCACCCTCTTATTAAAAAGCACCCGCTGGAGAGCACATTGTCATTTGCATGCATTACTATTAGTTTACATTGGGTATAACTTGACTGGATCTCTTTTACCATGAATTACAATGGTTAGGCAGTCCTTGATCTTTAAAGGTGCTCTGCATTTATGTTTTGCGGTCTCAGAAAGGGCTAGCGATACCATCTTGTTATATCATATTATGATTGTTTTGAGAAAGTGTTGTCATCTGAGTTTTATTATTATTGCTCGCTAGTTGATTATGCCATTGATATGAGTAAACATGAGACCTAAGTGTTATTGTGAATATGGTTAGTTCATAATCTTTGTTGAAAACTTGAATGCTGACTTTACATATTTACAACAACAAGAGCAAACCGAGTTTGTAAAAGTTTTTCTTTATCACTTTCAGTTTATCAACTGAATTGCTTGAGGACAAGCAAAGGTTTAAGCTTTGGGGAGTTGATACGTTTCCAACGTATATACTTTTCCAAACACTTTTGCCCTTGTTTTGGACTCTAACTTGCATGATTTGAATGAAACTAACCCGGACTGACGCTGTTTTCAGCAGAACTGCCATGGTGTTATTTTTGTACAGAAAACAAAAGTTCTCGGAATGACCTGAAAATCCACGGAGATAACTTTAGAAAAATATAAAAAATACCGGCGAAAGAATCAAGGCCAGGGGGCCTAAACCCTGTCCACGAGGGTGGGGGCGCGCCCCCTCCCCCTGGGCACGCCCCATTGCCTCGTGGGCCCCCTAGAGCTCCACCGACCTCAACTCCAACTCTATATATTTGCTTTCACAGAGAAAAAAATCAAAGAGAAAGTTTCATCGCGTTTTATAATACGGAGCCGCCGCCAAGCCCTAATCTCTCTCGGGAGGGCTGATCTGGAGTCCATCCGGGGCTCCGGAGAGGGGGATTCGTCGCCGTCGTCATCATCAACCATCCTCCATCACCAATTTCATGATGCTCACCGCCGTGGGTGAGTAATTCCATCGTAGGCTTGCTAGACGGTGATGGATTGAATGAGATTTACCATGTAATCAAGTTAGTTTTGTTAGGGTTTGATCCCTAGTATCCACTATGTTCTGAGATTGATATTGCTATGACTTTGGTATGCTTAATGCTTGACACTAGGGCCCGAGTGCCATGATTTCAGATCTGAACCTATTATGTTTTCATGAATATATGTGAGTTCTTGATCCTATCTTGCAAGTCTATAGTCACCTATTATGTGTTATGATCCGACAACCCTGAAATGACAATAATCAGGATACTTCTCGGTGATAACCGTAGTTTGAGGAGTTCATGTATTCACTAAGTGCTAATGCTTTGGTCCGGTACTCTATTAAAAGGAGGCCTTAATATCCTTTAGTTTCCATTAGGACCCCGCTGCCACGGGATGGTAGGACAAAAGATGTCATGCAAGTTTTTTCCATAAGCACGTATGACTATTTTCGGAATACATGCCTACATTACATTGATGAATTGAAGTTAGTTATGTGTCACCCTATGTTATAACTATTACATGAGGAACCGCATCCGACATAATTATCCATCACTGATCCAATGCCTACGAGCTTTTTACATATTGTGCTTTGCTTATTTACTTTACCGTTGCTACTGTTACAATTACTACAAAACTGTTATCTTTACTTTTACCACTGTTACCATTACTATCATACTACTTTGCTACTAAATACTTTGTTGCAGTTACTAAGTTATCCAGGTGTGGTTGAATTGACAACTTAACTGCTAATACTTGAGAATATTCTTTGGCTCCCCTTGTGTTGAATCAATAAATTTGGGTTGAATCATCGAGCACCGGAAGGATCGGCAGGCGGCGTCGGTGATTTACTCGGTCATGCCGATGGATGTCCTCCAACACCTGATCGCCAAAGAAACGGCGAAGAAGGTGTGGGATACTCTGAAACTCATGTTCGAGGGACACACTCGCGTCAAGCAAGCCAATCTCCAAACTCTCCTAAGGAACTATGAGACTTTGGTCATAGGTGACGATGAGTCCGTGGACGCGTTCGCTTCACGGGTGGTAACTCTCGTCAATCGGATTCGCGCGCTTGGGGAAAACCTCACAGAGACCTCAGTTGTCCGTCGTTTCTTGCGTGCGGCCCCTCCCCGGTACCTACAAATTGTAACGGCGATCGAGCAATGCATCGATCTCGCGACTCTCTCCATCAACGATCTTGTCGGACGATACAGGGCTCATGATGAGCGGATGTGGTACAGTCTTGGGGACGGGAAGAACGACGAGCTTGTGATGCTCACAAAGGCGCAGTGGATCACCCTGGAAAAGCGAGGCGGATCCACAAGAAGCAGCAAGAAGAAGGGAAAGCAGCGCTCGGCGACAAAGAACTTCGCTGACTCGGATGATGACTCAGACGATGAGGCTGCACCACCACCAAGGAGAAAGTTTGACATCAGAAAAGTGAGGTGTTATAATTGCGGCCTCTTCGGTCACTTCAAGGCTGACTGCGAGGAAGCACCGAATCAAAAGGCGCTCATTGCCCAGCAAGAAGATGATGGTGACATTATGTTGATGTGTAAACTGGTGGACGAGGAGGATCCAGAATCTCAAGCGTTGACTAAAGAAATTGTCGAACTTGCGGAAGAAAAAGTTTGCCATCATGATCGTGGTTTCGAAACATGTGTCGAAGCTACAGATGCTGGGAGTAATTCCGAAACTTATGTCGGTGCTATGAACGTAAGTGCCAACTTTGCTGGAGAGGATGAAACGATAGCTGCATGTGCTCGACCACGAAGAAGCGGCCTTTGTGTTGGTCAATTGGAGAAGAGGCCCGTAGGCGGCCGCAAAACCGGCACGGAAGGTTTTACTCTAGGCGAAAACGTGGCGTCAGAAATCCACGACACAACGCGTGACGGTGCAGTTACGTTAGAAGAAGGCGATGACGTGGCGCCAGACTCCACTACACAAGGCGGACCGACGTGGTTCTGCTAGAAGACCACGAGGCACTGAGAGAAATGCAAAGCGTCACTGGTGGAAAAAAGGCCTTTGGTCGCGGTTCGCAACTGCCATTAGTCGCGGTTGCGCAACCGCGACCAAATAAGCGCGACTAAAGCCCCCCACCTTTAGTCGCGGCTGCTTAAGAACCGCGACTAACGGCCCGTCCACGTGGGCGCCAGGCGGCCGTCGGGGCGGAGGACCTTTAGTCGCGGTTCTTCTGGCCAACCGCGACTAAAGGCCGCCGCAGGTTTAGGGTTTTAGC
>LR880968.1:905093157-905114495 GCA_904067115.1 Aegilops sharonensis
AAGGACCACTTGGATAGTTGTGCTGGTTGTGTTTTCAGGGAAAAATAGTTGACCAAGCTGAATTGTTATTGAATAATATGTTGACTAATGAAAATAATTGGACTCTTCCTGAGCCAATTCCTGAGCCAATTGAGCCAACTCTTGAGCCTATTCCTAAACCAACTCCGAAGAAGAGGGGTGTTCTATTTCTCAGTCCGGAAGATACGCAAGAGGCAAAGAAATCAATGAAAGAGAAAGGTATTAAAGCTAAAGATGTTAGGAATTTACCTCCTGTTGAAGAAATACCTGGTCTTAATTTACCACCTATTGAAGAAACGCATTGTCTTGATAACCCGACACAGGTAGTAAAGTTAAATTCTCTCTATAGATATGATAAAGTTGAAATCGCGTCTACTAAATTTCCTAGCCAATGTTTAGATGAATTTGATGACTTTATGGCTAGGCAAGAAAGTTTTAATGCTTATGTTGGTAGAGAATTAAAAAGTAATTCTTACATGATTGGGCGCTTGAGTGATTATATGACTAGAGTTAAAGGTGAACTTAAACTCATTAGCAAATATGCTTCTATGGTTACTGAGGGAGTTCTGGACTAGGGGGTGTCCGGATAGCCGAACTATCATCGCGGCCAGACTCCAAGACTATGAAGATACAAGATTGAAGACTTTGTCCCGTGTCCGGATGGGACTTTCCTTGGCGTGGAAGGCAAGCTTGGCGATACGGATATGTAGATCTCCTACCATTGTAACCGACTCTATGTAACCCTAACCTATCCGGTGTCTGTATAAACCGGAGGGTTTTAGTCCGTAGGACGAACAACAATCACACCATAGGCTCGCTTCTAGGGTTTAGCCTCCTTGATCTCGTGGTAGATCTACTCTTGTACTACCCATATCATCAATATTAATCAATCAGGAGTAGGGTATTACCTCCATCGAGAGGGCCCGAACCTGGGTAAAAACATCGTGTCCCTTGTCTCCTGTTACCAACGGCCTAGACGCACAGTTCGGGACCCCCTACCCGAGATCCGCCGGTTTTGACACCGACATTGGTGCTTTCATTGAGAGTTCCTCTGTGCCGTCACCTATAGGCCCGATGGCTCCTTCGATCATCAACAACGACGCGGTCCAGGGTGAGACTTTTCTCCCCAGACAGATCATCGTATTCGTCGGCTTTGCACTGCGGGCCAATTCACTTGGCCATCTGGAGCAGATCGAAAGCCACGCCCCTGGCCATCAGGTCAGATTTGGAAGCTTGAATTACACGGCCGACATCCGCGGAGACTTGATCTTCGACAGATTCCAGCTACAGCCAAGCGCGCCGCATTGTCTCGATGGGCATGATCTAACTCTGCCGCCGAACAGTATCCTGGAGGCCGCACTAGTGTCCGCTCCGAACATTGATTCGGAGCCGACCTCGCCGATCGAGGATGGTTGGTTGGACACCACCTCGGGGCTGAAATCTCTACGGTGATTAAGCCGAACACAATCCCTGTCCTTTGCGAAGACCATGACTCCCAGGTGCCGGACTCCTCTCCGGACTCCGAACCCTCCGCGCCCCAGCCGATCGAATCCGATCGGGCGCCGGTCATGGAGTTCACTGCCACGGACATCTTTCAGCACTCGCCCTTTGGCGACATCCTGAATTCACTAAAGTCTCTCTCTCTATCCGGAGAGCCATGGCCGGACTACGGTCAGGAAGGTTGGGATGCGGACGTCGAAGAAATTCAACGCCCACCCACCACCCACTTCGTAGCAACTGTCGAAAGCTTACACGACGTGCTCAATTTTGACTCCGAAGACATCGACGGTATGGACGATGATGTAGGAGACAACCATGAACCAGCGCCTATAGGATGATGGACAACCACCTCATCCCACGATGTATACATGGTGGATACACCGAAAGGAAATGAAGACGAGGAACAACGGGACGCTACGAAGGATAAATCCCTCGAACAGCAGTCAAAACGGCAACGTAAACGCCGAAACCAAGTCCCGCCTCAACAAAGACCCAGCCATAGAGCAGGGTGAACCGGTGGACGACGAACATGCTATCGAGCAATCATCCGAACAAGACAGCTTGGATAAACAACCCATCCCCGGTGAAGACAACAGTCCGGACGATCTCACGCCGGACAAATTGTTGGAGTAGAATAACCTCCACAAAAGGCTCGTCGCCACTGCGCGTAGCCTGAAAAAGCAGAAGCGGAAGCTCAAAACAGCGGAAGATGCACTCAGAATCAGATGGAGCAGAGTATTCAGCACCGCAGACAAATACGGCGACAGTCGCCGAACAAAGAGCTACCCAAAGAGAAAACTACTGCCTGAAATTGATGAGGAGGCCATAGAGCCCCCACAATCAAAAACTAAGAAGGCCACCCGGTCGGATGGACGACCCCCGGCAAAAAGAGAGCGGCAAATGGCGCCGCACACAAGCCGATACGCGATCCGCATAAGGATTCACATCAAAAGGATGGCCCAGTTAGGTCCGTTTATGGGCCGAGAAAGCAAGCTCTTCAAAGCAATGCAACACGCCAAATATCCGAACATCACGGCACACCCAAATACAGGGGCGCCGCACATCCCCTATGTTTCACCGATGAGGTACTAGATCATGAATTTCCAGCGGGATTCAAACCCGTAAACATAGAGGCATACGACGGAACAACAAACCCTGGAGTCTGGATTGAGGATTACATCCTCCACATACAGATGGCTAGAGGACATGATCTCCATGCCATAAAATACTTACCCCTGAAACTCAAAGGGCCAGCTCGGCATTGGCTTAATAGCCTCCCCGAAAATACCATTGGAAGCTGGGAAGAGCTCGAGGATGCGTTTCGGGCAAATTTTCAGGGGACCTATGACAGCCCTCCGGATGCAGACGAACTAAGTGACATAACTCAACAACCCGGAGAGTCAGCCTAGAAATTCTGGAACAGGTTCCTTACTAAAAAGAACCAAATAGTCGACTGTGCGGACGCCGAAGCCTTAGCATCCTTCAAACACAACGTCCGAGACGAATGGCTTGCCAGACACCTCGGCCAAGAAAAGCCAAGAACAATGGCCGCATTAACAAGCCTCATGACCCGCTTTTGCGCGGGAGAGGATAGCTGGCTAGCAAGATGCAGCACCAGCGACCCAAGTACATCCGAAGTCAGGGATGGAAACGGGAAACCATGGCGCAACAAGGACCAATGCCGGATTAAAGGGAACGGTCCAAAGAGCGCGGCAGTCAACGCCGGATTCAAAAGCTCACGGCAGAACAATAAAAAACTGCCCCTTAAGGACAATAGCGATGAGCTATCCAACTTAAACAAAATCTTGGACAAGATATGTCAAATCCACAGTACTCACGGGAGGCCTGCAAACCATACCCACAGAAATTGTTGGGTCTTCAAACAGTCCGGCAGACTCAACGCCGAACACAAGGGGCTCGACACACCAATTGAAGATGATGACGAGCACCACCAGCAGAGCCCCGGAAAACAAAAGAATTTCCCACAAGAAGTTAAAACAGTAAACTCACTTCACGTGATAAAAGGAAAAAACAGAGCGGCGCCCATTAAGACGCGCACCGCACATACTACCCCAGCGGAGTACCAACACTGGTTGTCAAAACCAATCACCTTCGACCATCTGGACTACTCCGGAAGTATCCGGAACGCAGGATGGACTGCCTTGATATTGGATCCTATAATCGAGGGATTCCAATTTACACAAGTCCTCATGGATGGCGGCAGTGACATAAACCTGATATATCAGGACACAATCCGTAGGATGGGGATAGACCCAACCAAAACTCGCCATAGCAACACCTCCTTTAAAGGGGTAATGCTAGGCCCATATGCCCATTGTACGGGCTCCCTACTGCTAGAAGTTGTGTTCGTTTCATCCGACAACTTCCGTCGCGAAAAGTTAGTCTTCCATGTCGCCCCATTTAAAAGTAGCCATCAAGCACTATTGGGACGAGAAGCTTTCGCCCGCTTTAACGCAATACCGCATTATGCATCTCTAACACTTAAAATGCCCGGTCCACGCGGCATCATCTCATTAAAAGGGAGTATTAAGTGTTAGTCGAGCACGGAAGAACGTGAGACTGCCTTGACAGCCCCACACCTATCCGGCTCCGCTAGTCAAAGAACCTGAATAGGTCATTCAAACCCCGGACACGGCTAGACGAGTCCGGCGCCTACTAGCAGCATACCCCCATACAAGGGGCTGCATGCATGTACAACAAGAGACAATAAAGCTCAATTTTATTCACTTCTTCAAATCATACTCTGTTTATTTAATATAAAGTACATCTTTTGCACGATCCTTTTTCTTTTAAACTAAGTTCCTCTCTTTTACATATGAACAACGTGCAACACCCGTCCAGAACACGGCACAATGGAGACACATGCGCAGACGTGCAGTAGGGACCCGTTGCAAGGATTCTTTTCAGATTAAGACCCTGCGTAAACCTTTTTTACTGTCTCTTGTTGATATACATCCCCCAGTTTCTTACTATAACCGAGGAGGAGGCTGGCGTTTTGGCATTGGCCGCACCAGAATTTTTGCGCGTACCTGGACACCAGGGGCTTAGGGCATTATTCTGCCCGTTTTTATAAAGACCGAATACCTTAGGGAGTGTTCGGCGTCTCGAGTTAGGCCTTATATGCATCAGCTCCGAATCATGTCTTTGGTCAAATGTTGGGTTTGCCCGGCTCCTATGTTTTGCTGCCTTACGTTTCGTTTTATCGGCTAACGCGGCACCAGGAGAACTACTGCGATTGTGCCCCGGTTCGGCCGGGCGAGCACCTCAGTAGAGAAAGCCGAAAACTGACTGTCATGATATAGCGAGAGACTGGTCAACCACTCGATGACTCACTCGAATGTTTATAATTCCTCCGCATTAACGAAGGACCGGTTTTCGGTCAGGTACATACGCACCCCAAATTCGGGAGAGTGCGGTGCCCCCAGGGGCTATATAGTAGCCCCACCCTCGAATTCCTGTGGCTAAGTGAAAGTGATAAAGCATCATAGTCCGGTTGCCTAGTTTGCTACGCTACCACCTCCTTAACAGGACCAAGACGTTGGATTAAGTGTGAAAAAGCACCTTCTTTGCAAACACCCCCGCACTATGTGCGTGGGGGCAGAAGCCAAGGACTGTCATCTTTCAGGTTATATATACATATACATAAACGACCGCACAGGGAGTAGTTTACTACTTGAACGCACAAGTATAAAAAGCTCTTATATTATATTGAAACATTGTTTTCACAAATCATACATGTCATTTAAACATAATATCCTTCGAGCAATGCGTCTCTATTAAACGAGCGCCCTGTAGGACTTCCTCAAAATAGTGCTCGGCAGGTACTCGGCTTCTGTCCGAATCTTGGGATGCAACGTCGGTGGCCTTCATCTCCGCCCAGCATGTCTTGACACGGGCCAGAGCCATCCGCGCTCCCTCAATACACGCCGACCGCTTCATTGCGTCGATACGCGGTACTGCACCAAGGAACTGCTGCACTAAGCCAAAATAACTCTTCGGCTGGGTTCCGCCTGGCCACAAATAAGTCATGACATGCTTCATGGCAAGTCCGGATAATCGATTCAGCTCGGCCCATTCGGCCAACCGATCGGTCAATGGGAGAGGACGCTTCGGACTATGGAATTGCGACCAATATAGCCCTTCCCTTCTGTGCCCCTTCTGGCCTCGGAAGTGCTCAATCGCGTCCGCAGCGCTCGCCGCTATGTCCAGATAACCATCCTCTGAACTCCACAACTTGTCCAACTGGGCATACTTCGGATCCGTATATTTCCTCCACAGCAGAAACGGTTTTCCAGCCGCAATAGCCCCGGCCTGACTCAGCTCCTCCTTGGCCGCTCTCAAAGCGGAACGGGCATCCTTGGATGCGGCGGTGGCCTTTTTCAGGCCCTCTTGCTCCGCTCGACGTTCTTTTTCAAGAACCTTGCAGCGGTCAGTAGTATCCTTCAATTTTCTGGCCATATCGGCCATTTCCTCTTTGCTTCGGCAGTGAGCAGCCCGTTCGGCTTCTACCTCTTCGGCCGCCCTTAAAGCGGCCGCATTACTATCTCTGGCTTGCTCTTTCGCTCGGGCGAGTTCCGCCCGCAGCTCCTCCATAGCAGCGGCACCATCTGCATTAAGCATACAAGTAGTAAGGCATGGGCGTCAAGCTCCCTTACCAGGTGTCCGCATAGAAGTCGCATACCTTGTGACTCGTCAAACCGTTTATTGACCAGCGCGATGTCCGCATCCGCCTCGTCAAGTTGCCGCTTTAGTTCGGCATATTCGTCAGCCCGGCTGGCCACCAGACGCCCCGCCACCTATTTAGGAGCGTCGATATGTTATAACTGAGATTTTGATCCTCGCAACGCTGTCAATTTTGACAACATACTGAGTCTCAGGGGCTACTATCTATACAGGGCGCATTCTATATGCATAACTGTCAGAAGGTACATCATTTTTGCATACCTCGAACCCCGTCAGTAAGCTTCTGACGGCTTCATGCAATCCGCTCTCCGCGGATGCAATTCTTTCAATCACCGTACCCATTAGCACACGGTGATCCTATGAGACAGCCGCTCGCCCGAGCAGATCCTTCAGCTCCTCCGACCGCACACCACTTGGCGCCGGACCTTCCGGCCCCGCCGGACTTGGGGAAACCCTCTGCGACGACACCTCAGGGTCGTCCGCCTCGCATGAGGGTGCGACAGGTGGAGGCGTTTCGCACTCCATCATCTCCGGAAGAAGATCCCCCAAAGACGAGCTCTACTGAGAAGGGCTGATATCCGAACTACAAGGTACAATTTCGGTTATCTTCAGAAATAAATACAGGGATGTTCCTTACTTAAAAAACCCCTTCCTTTTTACTTACGGCTCGCTGGAGGGCTGATCCCCTTGGGGAAACAGTGCGGCTGGGTTGCTTCCCAACGCCGGACTCTCTGACGAAGATTTCTTTCCCCTCTTTGAGGCCTTGACCTCCGGATCTTCCGAAGCGGTCCTCTTCTCTCCTTGGAGGGTGGAACTTTTGATCCCTCCTTCCTCAGAAGCCTCCTTCGTGGAGGCAGTTGCTTCCCTGCTCCCCCTTCTCCTTCTTTAAAAGGCGCGGCCTTCAACATCTTGGTCAGCATGGGATCCTGCGTGGTCTCTGGGAGGGGAGCCGGACACCTTATTAACTTTGCCTTGGCTATCCACTCCTGTTCAAGAAACGGCTCCTTTAAAGGGCATACATATGATAAACGAATGAACAGCCTGTCCGGCTACATGACTACTTACTTGAGTATCTGGGTGATTGCAGCTTAGTCCTGCATCCTCAGTCAGGTCCGGACACTTCTCTTGTGATCCAAAGAACAGTTTATACATCTCCACGGGCGTCGTGCCCATAAAATTTTGGAGAGCTCGTGGTCCCTCCGGATTAAATTCCCACAGGCGGAGGGGGCGACGTTTGCAGGGCAGAAGGCGCCGGATCAACATAACCTGCGCCACTGCAACCAGATTGATCTCTCTGTCTTGGAGGTCTCGAATACGGCCCTGCAGCAAAGGAACATCCTTGGACGGCCCCCAGTCGAGCCCCTTGTTGACCCATGACGCCAGCCGCTGTGGTGGACCTGAGCGGAAGGCGGGGAGCGCCACCCATTTGGTGCCCCTTGGAGCGGTGATATAAAACCACTCCCATTGCCACAAACTAAGCTCCCCATGAAAAGAGCCCTCGGGCCACGGGGCATCAGCACATTTGCTTATGATCGCCCCTCCGCACTCTGCTTGCTGCCCCTCGATCATCTTTGGCTCCACCTTGAAGGTCTTGAGCCACAATCCAAAGTGAGGGGTAATATGGAGGAAGGCCTCACATACGACAATGAATGACGAGATATGGAGGATGGACTCCGGATTCAAGTCATGGAAATCCAGCCCATAATAAACATGAGCCCCCGCACAAAGGGATCCGTCGGGAAGCCTAAACCCCGAAGGAAGTGAGACACGAACACCACGTTCTCGCCGGGCTCGGGAGTGGGAATGACCTGCCCTGGAGTAAGCAGCCTATGCGAAATCTCGCCGGTTAGATACCTGGCGTCTCGCAGCTTTAGCACACCTTCTTCTGTGTCGGAGGAAGACATCCATCGGCCGTGCTGGTCGGAGCCGGACATCGTCGAAGGTCCGAAGCGCCTAAATCTGAAGCTTTGGGTGTTAGAACTCGAAGCGCGAGGCAAACTTGATGGAGGGTGTAAAAAGAAGAGGGCCTTGGTCTCGTTATAAAGAGGTTGAATACCAAGAGCCCTCCCCGTGGTCGATTAGGACTCGCCTTTGATAGAGGAGGCGTGCCAACGGGCACGGTTGGGTTACCCACGTCCGTATTGATGAGAATCCTAGAATAAGGGTGCACGATCTATGCTTTGATAAGACGTTCCAAGGAAACCGCCTCGCTAAACGCGCTAAGGTGGAACGGTAACAAAAGATTCATATAAAGGTCTGGCCGTGGCGTGATGTCACGCCGCGGAATACGTCAGCAGATCTGTGCAAAAGTTATTCTCTCTACGGTGGTATGTGGAACTTGTTTTGCAGAGCCGAACACTGTCCTTGTGTTCAAAACCTTCTATGAAGTATTAGGAGGAGGAACCCGCCTTGCAATGCCGAAGACAATATGCGCGCCGGACTTGACATCATTGAAGCCTGGTTCAGGGGCTACTGAGGGAGTCCTGGACTAGGGGGTGTCCGGATAGCCGAACTATCATCGCGGCTGGACTCCAAGACTATGAAGATACAAGATTGAAGACTTCGTCCCGTGTCCGGATGGACTTTCCTTGGCGTGGAAGGCAAGCTTGGCGATACGGATATGTAGATCTCCTACCATTGTAACCGACTCTGTGTAACCCTAACCTATCCGGTGTCTATATAAACTGGAGGGTTTTAGTCCGTAGGACGAACAACAATCATACCATAGGATCGCTTCTAGGGTTTAGCCTCCTTGATCTCGTGGTAGATCTACTCTTGTACTACCCATAACATCAATATTAATCAAGCAGGAGTAGGGTATTACCTCCATTGAGAGGGCCCGAACCTGGGTAAAAACATCGTGTCCCTTGTCTCCTGTTACCATCCGCCTAGACGCACAGTTCGGGACCCCCTACCCGAGATCCGCCGGTTTTGACACCGACAGTTACCACTCAAGAAGAACAAGTACTTAAAGCTCAAAGCGATTTGCTCGATGAATTAAATAATAAACATGATTTTGCTGTTAGAGTGGCTACTAGAACTCGTAGAATAACTCAGGAACACTTGTATCCTGAAGGCCACCCTAAGAGAATTGAGGAAGATTCTCAGAGAAATAATGTAGATGCACCTAGTCCTTCTAAAAAGAAGAAAAATAAAAATGATAGGACTTTGCATGCTTCTAGTAAACCTGTTGTAGACACACCTGAAAATCCTAATAATATTTCTATTTCTGATGTTGAAACACAATCTGGTGATGAACATGAACCCATGATTTATTGTCAGTTTCTCACTACATTTTTCTTGCTTGGTAGCCTTGACTCCTTCCGTGTTTGTTTGGCTGCTACACTATCCTGATGACACTCCTAGAGGCTACAAGAAGTAGAATACAGATCGCAGGGCCTCCTCCTTTTGTAAGTGCTGGTCATTCTGAGACGGAGCAAGATTGGTGAGCACATCAGTTAACCTTCCATTAATTTTGTGTATCCTGGAATCTGCCTCACACGGTCGTAGTACCTAAGCCTTAACTGCCTTTCCCCAAAGTGATTTGGTACACGTGTGTGCTCTGCTCATTTTCTCTAGCTAACCATTGCCTCTACATCAGAGGGCATATATCCGTTAACAAGTAGCCCCGCGCCGCCCCGCTAAGGCGACACGGGGGCGATCTCGCGCGGCCGCCACTAGGCTTCCACGCATCCCCTCCATTCCTCGCCGCTGCCAGAGGCTGGCGCCGGGCAGGCCTTGAACGAAGGCAAGGAAGGTGGCAGCGGGGAGCTTCTCGTGCTCGGGCGGGCACCTGGATCGGATCCTCCTGATCTGTCCGGACGTTCGGAGGAGCTTGCCTTTGCATGGTCAGCCGGTGCGGCTATCCGGGGTAAGCCCATAGATCGGACCTGGCTGTTCCGTCTCCTTCCGGCCGTTCGGGACACCGGCGGTTGGGCTCGCTCGGAGATGCCTGATCTGGACCGGGTCGCCATGTAGCCTTCGTCCCCTGCTAGGTGTGCTTCTCCTTACGGATCTGGGTCACAAGACTTGCCGATCCTCGATGCGGACGGAGCCGGAGTTGGGGATTCAGATAGGGAGAGATCCCTAGTCGACCTTTCGACCGCGGCAGCGGCGACGCCCGAGGGCGCCGCTTTCTTCTCCATGGAGATGCTCGCTAGATCTGCCTCTATTTCCACCGCGTAATTTTTCTACCGGGTGAAGGCCCTAACTACGGTGGGTGGCGACGGCGGCTTCGGCGTCGTTCCCTTCTTGAAGGCGCCGCCTTGGGACCTGTGTGACTATGGACACCGTTGGGTGGGCATCGGCGGCGATCTGGATTAGGAGGTGGAGCGGTGTTTCATCATACGCATCGACGCCAACGGATCTTGGCAGTGTGGCGCAGTGGAGTCCCGGCGTCCGATGCGGGTTGGCGGACTCGCGCAGGAGGACGACACTGTCTGGCGTCATGGTGGCGTCAATGACAGAGAGGCCTGGCAAGGTCGGTGCATCAGTTCTGCTCTGAGGATGGCTCGATGGAAGATGGAGGTGACGGCCCTTGCAGCGTGCGGTGCTCACTGGGAGTGTGCCAGACCGGTGTGTGATCCAGTCGGGGTAGTGGCTTGGATGGGGCATCCGGCTTTAGATGTTAGGTTTTAGTGCGATATCTGTTTTTATTAGGTCCGGACATTTGGCACGCCTTCATCAAGGGGATAGAAGTAGCAATAGGCGTTGACAAGATGGTGGCTTCAGGCTTATTGATGTATCACCTTATATGGTCTTTATAAATAATTAATAAAATGGATACATGCATCGTCAAGATGCAGAGGCCGGTATTATATCCTTCTTTTCTAGAAAAAAAAACCATTTCCTCTACACTGAACACCTATTTAATAGGCTTGCGGGAGAACTGACGTGTGTTCAGAGCCTCTACTTAAAACCAGAACCATGCTCAATGTCATAGCCTGGTAACCATCTGAAATTTGTGCATGTTGCGAACTGATCCGATCTTCAGCCATGTTGGGATTAACCATGATGTGGTGGTTCCCTTGTCCGGAAGTTGCAGTCACCGAATAGGATTAAGGGTAGGGTTGTAGTTTATCTAATATAAATAGCCCTGTATCTGTGCGTCGTAACAATAAACAAACATAAGACTGACACGACCCTATTAATTGCAATAATCTGGCGTCTCTCCTGTGCGATTCTTGTGTGCGTTGCTTCGGTGTATTGACACAATGAAGCAAGCGACTTGAGCTAGCTAGCTAGACATCAAAAGCCTCCACCAGGCTGTCTGCCTGCTAGGTTAGCTAGTACTTCTTCCGTCCGAAAATACTTGTCATCAATATGAATAAAATGTGATATATTTAGATGTGTATTAGTTTTAAATACATCATTTTTTATCTATTTTGATGACAAGAATTTTGGGAAGAAGGGAGTAAGTACATTCGTATTGCATTTCCGTCGTCCGGCGGCTCGGAAGCTAATCAAGCAGCTTGTACGCTTGTATTGTCCGAAATTACTTGGCAGCGTGGTGGGGTCTGGGCCAACAACCGACACTACCTCCCGCCCCTTGCATTTCGGGGTGGCCTTGCATATTGCAAATGAGACGTCATTCCTGTTTGCATCGAAAGAATAGCATTCTATTATGTTTCTTCTTTGTAGCCTATTTTTACTTTTTATTCCCTGTTATGTTGCAAATCTTAGTCCATTTAAAGTTACTAGTAGACTGTCCGTGCGTTATCACTGGCTCTTGAAATAGTTTGCAACAGTTATATGTTAAATTTCACCCGTACAAACAATATAACACAAACACAATTATTGAATAATTGAAGTCCATTTTTGCAACGTAAATTAATAACAAAAAGAAAGATTAACGACAATGTCCATGTAACAAATTGAGCGATGTTCGACCTTCACTTCTATTACAAAACTATCAATATCTAGATGATGCGCTTAAGAAACTCTTTCACAATATCAGGAAAGTTGCATTTAGCTTCATTCGCACGATGTTTTAGCAAGTATAATAAAAACTGCTTACTCAACTCATGCCCATCATGCACAAATAGTATATGTAGTAAGTATGAAAATTTCACGCCGAAGGTCCTAAAACATATAATGGACAATACTCACCGCGCAAACTGGCTTAACCAATTCTTTACCGCTCCACCAGAGTATAAAATAAAAAACAAAATAGCCAGACACATTCCTTCAATTTTTTAAATTAATAATATAAAAAATATAATGATAACAAAAATAAATGTTTTTATTATGAATTCATTACCCGTCTATACTCATTGGAATACCAAACGAAAATAAACGTTGCCATTTAGATATATCGGAATTCCAACCAGGCAGCTTTATTTCGAGTGATTCTTTGAAATCCCTTGCAAAACTTTTTAATAGTGCACGACTCAAATTTTTATCCTCTTACGATTGTGATGTTTGAATAGGGTCCATAATATATAGACGACGTGCCTCTTTGTCGATGACGTACAAGATGTATCGGCCGATGGATGCATAGGGAAAATAAATCTACAAGTGGAGCTATAAGAAATAACAATAAACCATGATAACAATAGACAAAATACTTTACTTACCATGTTGCACAATAAGATTTCGTTGTCTATCCCAGGCCAGCTATCAAATAATGTTGCCAACATCTGGATAATTTCCTTCTCGCAAATCTTCTGACCTCGTGTTGACTCTAGTATCATGGACTAAGTAGAAAAAGAAATATTGTTTCAACATGTTGATACTAATGCCACATAGAATGAAGAGTTACGATAACTTACACAAAATCTTAGCTCCATTTGGTGTATAGGAGGGTCTGTGAACAATACTCCCTTGTCACATGCCAGTATACGCACAACGGTGTTGAAGCAATCATTGTCCATAGGCTGCTCCATGTTAAGTATGCACTGAAGTTTCTTAAGACTTGAGCTCATTGGATGGGGTGTCGATCTCCGGATCCATTCCTTCCTAAAAATTGGATGGTATTTAAGAATAATAATGTACATGCACACATTAAATATTGATACATGATACTTACTCCAAACACCCGGCATCATCGATCGACATGATGTAGTTGCAGAGGCCAACAAGTAATTCACGTTGGTCCATGGGCATGATAGTGATTGGGGCAGGACGTTTGTCTTTGACTACGTCGGGTGGATTCTCCAGGATCTCAAGATCAGAATTAGCTAAAGTTTCTTCATTGTCAGGTTGATGCTATATGGGACCTCCTTTTAGCTTATTCAGCTCTGAATCGAGCAAAATGACAGCTAATTTTCGTCGAAAGTGTTTCATATCCTCCTACAAAATATTTTCCACCTCCTTGAACACAAAATTTGAATTTCAAACACGTAACGGTGCACTTCTGCTATATTTCACACTAAAGCTCTCTCTATCTCTCCTCCCTTTCATTGTAATATGTTGTAATATGTCAGTGCCACTCTATCCTTACATACTCTTTTTCACACCCTATATATTTGTCTCTCGCTTTCCCACTTTGTCTACTACCCTCCATCTCTCTCCCTCCGTCCACTTCTCTCTCCCACCCTCACTCTTTCTCTCTTTCTCACCCTCTCTCTCACACCCCCTCCCCTCTATCTCGCTCAGTGTTACTATACCATAGTATCCTGGAAGCCTAAACATTAAAGAGAAAATTTAACCTTTACAGGGGCTAAGACAACTTTTTGAACTTCATCGTGGCTCATTTACTCCATCCCTCTTGAGCACACAAATAATTGGTTATACTCCGTACAGCAAACAAAAATGACTTCACATGGTAAATTTTTTAATCCAGTGCTAGACTTAACATGGGCACCATGGCATTAGTTATGATACTTATTCCTGCCTATATAGTAATTTGTTCAATAACAAGTCAAATTGACACTAAGATGAATACAAAAGGATGTATGTAAGATCTCACATCCATAAATATCCAATGGATTTTGTGCATCTACATCTACCAGCATTACGGAAGATGAGCAACTCTAGTTGAGAGTTGAAAACCAAAGTACTCGTATTCAAATGTAAGTCATATCAGTGCACAAGCACATTACCTCCAAACTGAAGTTTGAATTTGGACAACACCGAAAGAGATATTAGTGGCAACATTCGCCATGTAGATGATAATATCACATTGTCCTATTCTCTACTATCACAGTAAAGCTCTTAAGATTAAGCTTCCAACTTGATCTGACAACAATCACTAGTAGAAAAGGGGCCTATTGACCCGGTTGGTGAGGGCCTTTAGTCCCGGTTCATGAACCGGGACTAAAGGGTCGGTACTAATAACCTGGCCCTTAAGTCCCGGTTCAATCCAGAACCGGGACTGATGGGCCTCCACGTGGCCTGTGCGCTGAGCCCAGGCCGGAGGGCCTTTGGTCCCGGTTGGTAGCACCAATCGGGACCAATAGTCATCCACGCGTCAGCATTTCTGTGGTTGGGGTTTTTGTTTTTTTAAGGGGGGGGGGGGGTTTAGGGGTTTTGGGGGGTTAATTTAGGTGTTTCATATATTGTGTTAGCTAGCTAATTAATAGAGAGAAGTGTCCTCTCTTTTGTCCGTGCTTGGTCGACGCTACGTACTATACATACGTATAGAGAGGACTAGCTAGACACGCTATCTAGCTAGTAAGCAAACGAAGGAAACAGAAGATCGTCATGAACATATATGCATACAGAGGGAACTGATATCGACCACCTCTCCATCTCCGAGAGATTGGCCGAACAACAAGTTCTCGTATATCTATCCGACACTACCGGCTACATATATAAAATAATTATCTTTTACAAAAATAATCTCCTAACATACGGACGCGTGGTCCACATAGTATTCTCCGTCTTCAGCGATCACGTGGTCAAGAAAGAATGCCGCCAATTCCTCTTGAATTGCTCGCATGCGATCTGGTGCTAGTAGTTCATCCCGCATCCGAAACATCTAATTTTAAGAAGGGGGGTCAATACATATATATATATATGAATGAATGAAACTCAGCACAAATGATGGTAATAAAATAAAATTGTGAATATTGTTATTTACACACTTCATATTGTTTGTCAGAGTAGCCCCGCTCACAGGTCGTGTGGCGGATGGACTCGCAAACGTAGTATCCACAGAAAGCATTCCCTTGTTCCTGCCACAACCACTTTACAAGAAATAGAGGTCAATCAAACTGATAATTAGCAAGCATGTTAAATGGTATTGATGAAACTAGCGCTTGAATAACTAGGAGATGCGTGGAATATGCTACTATAGTACTTACTTTCGGGTGTCTAAATTGCAGCTTCTTCGGCAGTCCCGGAGCTTTTTTGGTGAATTTTCTCCAAACCCTGCCATACAAAGAAAACAATTACTTGATATCAGAAATGAATAAAGTTGCTGATATGGTGGATAACGATCGATTTAACTTACTTCTCGAGCATTTTAGTCATGTCCGCATACTCCTTGGGATCTTTTCGTCTCAAGTCTAAGTTAGTTATTACTCCCTGCTCAAGCTTAATCTCTAGGAGAATATAGTGGTACCTGCGCACCCATGCATAACTCATCAATATTACATTACAATAACCTGGACTAATAAGGGAAACCGAATATGCCACAAGACAGTAACACTCACTTGAAGTTGTAAGGAAAGAGTATTATATCCTTGTGTTCATTTATTACGAACGATTGTAGCAAGTTGGCCTCGGTATTTTCTGCATGAAATTCAACTTCAGTTGCATCTATGAGATATGTGTTAATGAACCCAATGGAACCCACTTGTCTTTTCTTCAATTCGGCGATCTTCAATCTGCATAATATAGTGAGGATAATTATAAATACATGCAATGAAAGAGCTGAGTTATATAGAGAGACTTAATGACAGGAGTAGTACTACTTACAGACAGTAGCAGGTGACCGTTGCTTTATCGAGGGCCAATTGATTGAAAAACTGATAGAACTCCTCAAATGGAATAGGCAACAGTTCAATTCCAACGAGGTCATGCTCCTTTTGAACTCTCACATACAAAGTACTCCTCCCCTCAGACTCTCTACAGGTTTTCATGTACCAATCATGCAATCTTCGCATCATCATTGATAGAGAGCTTTCATCTTTGATGAGAGGCTTCCCGTACTCGTATCTTTGTATCTGCACCTCCAAGAAATCATAATGTACATCGTCGGGCAGGTAATCTTCAGGATTGCCATAACCGGGCACCATCCTCGGATCGACGATGTCGCTAGCAGGCACCTTGAGCGGGGGGGCACGATTGCTTCGCTTGTTCGCCGAGCTGGGCAATTTGTTTCCCAGCTCGTCGTTCTTGCATTCTTTGATCATTTTTAGTACTTCCGGACCTCTCTGCTTCAGCAAATGCCTTTCCAATAATGCGCTCATAGTTGCCTTTCGGCGGAGACTTGGGTGGTTTTGTCAGGGCAGCCAGAGTGCGCTTCGCTTTCACCGGATCTACCTTCTCCACCGGAGGTGGATGTCTCTTTGCTTTCAACCCTTCAAACCAGTCATGCACTTTGCTCTGCGCGATCTTCGCATTTTCCTCGTCGGTCCTCTCGTACGGTAACTTCTCTGGATTCTTCAGAGAAGGACCGAATCTGTATCTCCTCCCGCCTTTGGCTGCACTACTAGACGCCGGCAGAGCAGACGGAGCGGATGTCTTCTTTCCTTGCTTATGAGGCGGAGGAGAAGGACTACGACGCGCCGGAGCAGCCGGAGCAGCCGGAGCGGCGGCGGGTCTCTTCCGCCCTTGCTGACGAGGCGGAGAAGGAGGAGGCTGGCTGCTCGGGCGCGCCGGTGCAGGCGGAGAAGGAGGCGGAGTGCCGCCACGCGCCGGAGAAGGAGCCGGCCGAGTGCCCTGATCGTCACTCGCCGGAGGAGGAGGCGGTGGTGGAGGCGGAGTGCCCTGACTCGCCGGAGGTGGAGGAGGAGGAGGCGGAGGCGTCCAGTTCGGAAGGTTGATGAGATCCTTCCGCCATAGGCATGGAGTCTTCAGAGCAGAACCCAGCCGATACTCCCCTTCACCGGTAGGGTGGTCAAGCCGGAGGTCCTCAAATCCCTCCGTTATTTCATCCACCATCACCTTAGCATATCCTTCTGGAATCGGCCGGTAGTGAAAAGTTGAGACGGGTTTAGTAGGATAAACAGAGCCAACAGCCGCCTTGACCTTCAAATTGCTCCATTGCGAAATAAGGTGGCAATTTTGAGACTCCATGATAGCATCCACGGGATAGCTAGCAGGAGCCGTCAAGGCATGCTCCGGCTGAAGCAGCTCGGTGGAAGCCACGCTGCTTCTCTACTGAGATGGCGGGGTAGCTTCGGGGGAAGCTTCGGCAGGTCGTTTGCTGCGATCTGATGCTTCTTGTTCCTCTTCTCGTTCCTCTAGCTCCATTACCCTTTCGTGCAGCGCCTGCATTTGGCTCTGCTCCAGTTTCTTCCTCCTCTCATGGGTTTTGTAACCCTCTGCGTCCGGAAATCCAGCCTTCCACGAAAGGGAGCCTGGCATGCCTCGTGTCCGTCCAGGGTGCTCAGGATTCCTAAGGGCCATTGTGAGCTCGTCATTCTCCCTGTCTGGAAAGAACTTCCCTTGTTGCGCTGCTTCGATATATTGCTTTAGCCTCTTGACTGGTATGTCCAATTGCTCGTCCGTCCAAATGCACTTCCCTGATATAGGGTCCAAGGTTCCGCCAGCCCCGAAGAACCAAGTCTGGCAACGGTCTGGCCAGTTCATTGTCTCTGGTTCGATCCCTTTATCAAGCAGATCAATCTCAGCCTTGGCCCACTTAGGCCGGGCTATGAGGTAGCCACCTGAACCCGTGCGATGGTGAAGCTTCTTCTTCGCAGCATTTTGCTTGTTTGTCGCCGACATCTTTTTACTCTTTTGCGATGTCCTGTGGGCCACAAATGCGGGCCAATCATCTCTGACCTTCTCATATTTGCCCTTGAATTATGGTGTCTCTTTTTTATTCAGGTCTTTCTTCCAATGCCTGAATAGGTCTGCCATCTTCTTAAGAGCAAAAGACTTGATTAATGGCTCTATAACTGGCTTCTCCGGATCATCCTCTGGCGGTAGGGTGAAATTTGACTTCAGCTCAGTCCAAAGATCATTTTTCTGCAGATCATTGACATAAGACACCTCAGGCTCTTCGTTCTTAGGCTTATACCATTGCTGGATGCTGATCGGGATCTTGTCCCTAACCAGAACCCCGCACTGAGCAACAAATGCCTTCTTTCTCCGGATGGGTTCAATCGGTTGGCCGTCGCGCGCGATTTCTATGATCTCAAACCTTTCGTCCGAGCTCAACTTTTTCTTCGGGCCACGTCTCCTTACCGAAGTTGTGCTCGATCCGGAGGGCTAGAAAAAGGAAGAAAGACGAGAGTTAATTAATATGTGTACATACCAAAACAATGAATGCATCAATTAGCTAGTCAGCACAGGCTTAACTAATATATATACCTGGCCGGACTCAGTTCGGTGATCACCGGAGCAGTCCTCATGGTCTACTTCTTCACCCTCTCCTTCTTCCACCGGCATTGGGTCATCGGAGCCATCATGAGCATAGCCAGCTGCTTCTTCACCCTCTCCTTCCAGACCATCGGTGTCGTTGAGAAACATCATCGAGTTGACGGCATCACTTCCTTTTGCGATTATGTGCCTCAACAATGCTTCTTGTGCTTCGTCTCGGGGCGGGGTGTCCATAGTTTCTACAAATATTTACAACATGGCAATTATTATTCAAACATGACAGATATGGATATATTAGTGGCAAACATAGAA
The DNA here is from genome assembly GCA_904067115.1 of Aegilops sharonensis. Lineage (NCBI taxonomy): Eukaryota > Viridiplantae > Streptophyta > Magnoliopsida > Poales > Poaceae > Aegilops > Aegilops sharonensis. Next base: position 905,112,127 of record LR880968.1, read on the forward strand.
CTAGCTAGCTAATCACAATGAGGAATCATATTAATTAGTGGCCTCGACGCTGCTTCTCTAGGGTTTCGGGTGGCCTCGACAACGCTTCAAGGGTTAGGGGGTGGCCTCGAGAACGCTTCAAGGAGGGGGTAATATCGACCCCCCCCCCCACGTGTTGAAGCTATCGGGAGGGGGTATATCAACAACAACAACGACGCCACTACATCTATGTCCCACAAGTGACGTGGGCATCGACGCCCGCGTCACTTGTGGGACGTGGATGTAGTGTCCGACACTGACGGCCACATGTATCTCACACCGACGATACTTGCTATTTAATTAGGGTTTCCTCTACCGCTCGGCGACCCTCGACTACCCTCGTTCCCGATAAAAAAAAGAGGAAGAAGAAGAAAAAAAAAGAGGATAAGAAAGAATAGAGGAGAAGAACTCCTCTATTCTTTCTTCTCCTCTTTTTTTTCTTCGTCCTCTTCTTTTTTTTTATCAAGGGGTCGAGGATCGCCGAGGGGTCGAGGGTCAAGGGGTCGAGGATCACCGAGCGGTCGAGGGTCAAGGGGTCGAGGATCGCCGAGGGGCCGGGAGGTTGCCTAGTGTCAAAGGATTCAACAAAACCATGTCTTCATCATTAGGCGAAAGTAACAGGTGCATGATGGTACGAAGCTCTCCAAAGTTATTTTGGAACGGAGTCTCAGATAGGATAATTCGCTTTTTGGTACAAAGTTCAGCAAGAACCTTCCGAATATCGTTATTTGGAAGGCCTTTGCTGAAATTCGTACAAAAAGGCAAATTATCCTATCCGGGACTCCATTCCAGAATAACTTTGGAGGAGTTCCTACCATCATGCCCTGGTTACTTCCGGCTAATGATGAAGCCATGGATTTCTTCAATACTTTGACACTAGGAAACCTCTCTCGACCCCTCGAACCCTCGACGACCCTGGAACCCTCGACCCCTAGACGACCCTGGAACCCTCGACCCTCAATCCCTCGACCCTATAGAACCCTCGAACCCTCGACCCTATAGAACCCTCGAACCCTCGACCCTGAAACCCTCGAACGTTGACCCCTTAACGACCCTCGACCCTCTACCCTAGTTCCCGACCCTCGACCCCTCGGCGATCCTCGACACCCTCGTTCCCGATAAAAATTAAGAAGAAGAAGAAGAAGAAAAAAGAGGAGAAGAAGAAATGAATAGCTAGAGGAGAAGATCGAAGAAAAAAAAGAAGAAAAAAAAGAGGAGAAGAAGAAAGGAATAGTGGAGAGGAAGAGAATATTTCTCCTCTTCTTTTCCTCTCCTCTTCTTCTTTCTTTCCTCTTCTTATTTTCTTCTTTCCTATCCTTCTTTTTCTAAAATTGCAACTTTTGCATATATAAAACTTTTCTAAAATTGTAACTTTCTATATATGAACAAAAAACTTTCTATGAACCAAGAAAACATTTTTAACATATATATTTAGCAAATTCTAGCCGCATACATCACATATACATATACATTATAGCCACATACACATATACATCACATATGAAAAAAAAAATAAACTAATAAAAATAAAAAACATATTGCAACATATGAACAAAAACATATAGCCACATACATACACATACATTATATATATATATATATATATATATGAAAAAAAATTAAACTAAAAAAAAACAGGGGCGTGGCGGCAGCGGTGGCGCCGGCGGGGCAGGGCAGGGGCGCGGGCAGGGTAGGGCAGGTGCTCACAGGGGCGCGGTTCGGGACCAATGCCCCCTTTAGTCCTGGTTGGTGCCACCAACCGGGACCAAAGGCCTTGTGCTGCCCCCGCGCCCAAAGTTTAGTCCCACCTCGCTAGTTGGGAGGGAGCCGCACCTGTTTATAAGGTGTGGTGCGCCTTCCCTCTCGAGCTCCTCTCTAAAGCAGGCTTTCGGGCCTAATTGTGCAATCTGTGCCTGTAGGACTACTGGGCCTTTCGCGGGCCTGAATCCTGGCCCATGGTAGGGTTTCTAGTCGTATTCAGGCCGTGGGGGCCCAGTAGGTGGCACTTTTTTTGTTTTTTGCTTTATTTTTTATTTCTTTTTGCTTTTAGTTTTAGAAAAAATATAAACTTTCTGTTAGTGCCATTAGTTTTTAAATTTGAAAACACTTTTTTTGTTTTCTTTGTTGCTTTATTCATTTTATTTTGTTTCTACTTACAACAAAATACTTATTGTTGCTATTTTTATTTTTTTTTAAGTTTTTTTGTTTTTTTCTGCATTATTTTTTTTTGTTTTTTGCTTTATTTTTTAATTCTTTTTGCTTTTAAGTCAGCAAAATTATAAACTTTCTGTTAGTGCTTTTAGTTTTAGAAAAAATGTAAACTTTCTGTTAGTGCCATTAGTTTTAAAATT
>LR880968.1:905114970-905125956 GCA_904067115.1 Aegilops sharonensis
TTTTTGCTTTTAGTTTTAAAAAAATTATAAACTTTCTGTTAGTGCCATTAGTTTTCAAATTTGAAAACACTTTTTTTGTTTTCTTTGTTGCTTTATTTATTTTATTTTGTTTCTACTTACAACAAAATACTTATTGTTGCTATTTTTATTTTATTTTCAGGTTTTTTTGTTTTGTTTTCTGCATTATTTATTTTCTTTTGATTTTTTGCTTTATTTTTTAATTCTTTTTGCTTTCAGGTCAGCAAAATTATAAATTTTCTGTTAGTGCCATTAGTTTTAGAACAATTATAATCTTTCTGTTTGTGCCATTAGTTTTCAAATTTGAATAGTTAAAATTTGAATTCTTTGAAATTTGTGTGAATCACAAGTTTGTGTGCTCAACAAGGCGTAGAGGGACGGGCTTATAAACCGGTGTGAGCGCCCTTCGATTGGCGAGGTTTTCAAATTCATAGTTTTCAAATGAACTCTGAAAAAGTTGGCATAGCATGTGCATGTACAAAACGGACAATGGTATCATAGTCGTCTATTACAAAGTTGGCATGGTATCATCATAATAGTTGCGGGAGAAAGCCTTCACTTTTTCTTTGCTTGTGTCGTTTGCTTATTGCGCCGTAACCATGGATAATCTTCATCGTTTATCGGGATGCTTGGGTCAGCCTTGACTTTCAAGGGGGGATTTCATGAAACTTTTCATACTCTTCAGACATGTCTGTCTTGCCCTCCACTCCCAGGATGTCCCTTTTTTCTGAAAGAACTATGTGGCGCTTTGGCTCATCGTATGATGTATTCGCTTCCTTATCTTTTCTTTTCCTCGGTCTGGTAGACATGTCCTTCACATAGATAACCTGTGCCACATCATTGGCTAGGACGAACGGTTCATCAGTGTACCCAAGATTTTTTAGATCCACTGTTTTCATTCCGTACTGTGGGTCTACCTGTACCCCGCCTCCTGACAGATTGACCCACTTGCACTTAAACAAAGGGACCTTAAAATCTACTCCGTAGTCAAGTTCAACAACCTCCTAGATAAATAAAATCTATGTCACGTTGGTCGGCATAATTTTCATAAACAATAAATGAACCAATAGTTACGAAAAGATAATATATACCACATCCGAATCATAGACAGGACGAGGGCCGACGGGGGCTGATACCAAAACCATCGCACTATATAAGATGCAATAATAAAAGTAAGAAAATAATACAAGTATCAATCTAAACATACAAGTAATAATATTTTTCCTTGCAGAAAGAAGATAAGAACAAGAGGCTCACAACGGTGGTGCCGGCGATGAGATCGGCGCGGGTGATCGACGGCGATGAAGACGGGAACGGGGCGTGACGGATCACTAAACCTAGATAAATATTGAGGAAAATGGAGCTTGGCGGTCGAGCTTGGAGAGGAGAAACCTTAAGTAGTGTGGCTCGGGCATTCCATCGAACACCTTGTGTGCATAGGAGGTGAGCTAGAGCACCACCAAGCCCTCTCCCCCTCGGCCAGAAAAAACAGAGCAGTGTGCTCTGCTCTTGCGCGAGGGGCTATATATAGGCACCACCATTAACCCCGGTTGGTGGCATGAACCGGGACTAAAGGGAAGCCTTTGGTCCCGGTTCAAGCCACCAACCGGGACCAATAGTGGTGGGCCAGGAGCCAGGCCCATTGGTCCCGGTTCGTCCCACCAACCGGGACCAAAAGGTCTGGACAAACCGGGACCAATGGCCCACGTTGCCCGGCCGGCCCCCTGGGCTCACGAACCGGGGCAAATAGCTCCATTGGTCCCCGTTCTGGATTGAACCGGGACTAATGGGCTGAACCGGCCTGGGCCATTGCCCCCTTTTCTACTAGTGAATGGTTACAACTAATTGATAAGCTTTTATAAAATCACTACATCGAAAATGACATACACAGATTAACCATGAAAAAATAGTACTGAAAGACATGTATGCAAGAGTTTCTTAAAAGCTTGATCATTGCATTGCAAGAGCTAACTTTTCCTAGTTCGGCAAGAGAGTCAAAGCAAGAAGCCCTAGTTGATTGGTTCGTGCCTAACACCTCCCCTGCTTTGACCGACACAAAACAATTGCAGGTTGGTGCCGCCACCCATTGTCCAAGCTCGCTTTCTTCCGCTTTACTTTGTTCATGCCAGCTCCCAATCATATCAACAGCTGAGTCGATTACCCCTACAATTCAAAATTTAGGCTGAAAATACAACGCATGTTGTAAGACTGCTTTCAAAATAAAAATTCTAAAATCCATCCATAAAAAGGAATGATCAACCGGTTTTAATATTGCACCAACCTCCGATGCGCAACCATGTATGCATATGTCTAAAAAACATGGGAGGAAATTCGCTTTGGACTAAAAACAAAAACTTATATATAACATTCCATGGTAGATGATTGGTAAAAAGGAACAAACAAACCATTTAATGAGAAGGAACAAACTAACAACCATTTCTAAATTGTAAAAGAAACTAAGACTCCCCTTCTACTTGGCTAGTTAAATATAAATCACTGCGACCCGTGCTCCACCCTCTTAGACCAACCGACACCCTTTAGCACCACAGTAAGTTTCTCTCTCTACCTCAACCCCTCTCTCTCTCTCTCATAATCAACATGGGGTGTCTCTCCCTCCGTCTCCAAATTCAATTCACTGTTATTTTCAATAGTGAGTTTGATGAAATTAAGAAAAAATCCTTACTTTATAGACATGCATACACCATGGGATGTGTACGAGCAAATTAATTGAATAGGGGAAATATCATGATTTTATTGCAACTTGGTCAACTTGACCACTCCGCTGCCGCCGCATTGTGGCCACACCGTCCAAGTTGACCACTCTGCCACCACCGCAACTCTTCGCCACCGTAACCGAGATGTCATGGTCCACCCAAGACCCGCCCAGGCAAAAGCACACAACCCATCTACCAGCATCCCCATGGCTTAGAGCATACCAAGCTCACTCCATGCCTGACCAAGGGGCGTCAGAACCGCACACCACAGCCATTAGGCCACTCCCAGCAGACGCCTGTGCCATGGCCATGCGACCCAGATCGGACCTCTAGCCCACGCCTCCGCCTCCATCACCCACGACCACAGGACCTAAACGGTGCACCACGACGGAGGCGCCAGGAACCGTGGTGTGCTCGGACGCCACAAGCGCAACAACTCCTGGCCGAGCTCCACCACGCCGCCATGGCCTAGCTGCGATGTAGCCGCCTAGTCCCGTGCAGTCGCCTCCAGGAGGAGCCACCGCGCCAAGACGTTCTCCTTCCATGAGCCCTAGCCGTGCACCTCGTCTCCGCAGCGAATCCCCGCTGTGTGCCGTTACACCAACTCCAAATTCCGTCAAGAGCAGCTCCACGACCCACACCACCATGAGGGTCACTCCCAACCAACGCGAGCGTGCGCGAACCAGATCCCGCCGCCGCCAGCCGCCAATGGGCTCTGCCCACCGATGGCGGCATGGGGGAGGAGGGAGAGGGGGTGGCGTGTGACAGCGGTTAGTGTTTCCGCCCAAGCCACCCCTTGAGAGCGACGCATCGGAGAGAAAGGTCTTCCGGCCACACCATAAAACCCCCAACCTTACTTTTTATGTTATTTAGGGAAGGTAGATACCGCAAGTTTGGAGCGTATACACCACTGATATAAGCTCCTTGTTGTTCAATTGTATTTCAATGTACAGAGAAATATATATCACTCAAGGATGGTTGAATAGCTAGATTCACAAATGTTAAGATTTTTCAAGCATGCACGCATACATTTTTGGTACCATGTTAACAACAAGAATCTAAATGCAAATGCACCATTGCAGCGTTTATGTAATTAATTTATCCACACTTAGTGATGCACCTCTCTTGTTATGTCACTGATTTTCACCCCAAGTGTAACCCACAACATTGGGATGCGGCTTTCTGAAGGTATCAATGGAGCCTCTCATACCAACGATTTCTTGAATAATTTTCTCTCTTATCAATGGTGAACCTGTATCATCAGATTTGGCCAAAAAATCAGTGTTGGGTAAGGAACTACACATGCTAAATAAAAAATGAAACATGTGCATTGATAAGAGAATTTCGGAACAACCTAAACTGTGAATATGCAGAAAGCTAATTGAACGCACTTCTACAAAGTCGCTGAAACATGGATCCAATTAATAACCCTGTAAACCCCCAACCTTATTTTTTATGTTATTTGGGGAAGGTAGATACCACAATTATGGAGCGTATACACCACTGATATAATCTCCTTGTTGTTCAAGTGTATTTCAATGTACAGAGAAATATATATCACTCAAGGATGGTTGAATAGCAAGATTCACAAATGTTAAGATTTTTCAAGCATGCACGCATACCTTTTTGGTACCATGTTAACAACAGGAATCTAAAAGCAAATGCACCATTGCAGCATTTATGTAATTAATTTATCCACACTTATAGTGATGCACCGCTCTTGTTATGCCGCTGATTTTCACCCCAAGTGCAACCCACAGCATTGGGATGCGGCTTTCTGAAGGTATCAATGTAGCCTCTCATATCAACGATTTCTTGAATAATTTTCTCTCTTATCAATGGTGAACTTGTATCATCAGATTTGGCCAAAAAATCAGTGTTGAATAAGGAACTTCACATGCTACATAAAAAAGGAAACATGTGCATTGATAAGAGAATTTCAGAAGAACCTAAACTGTGAATATGCAGAAAGCTAATTGAACGCACTTCTACAAACTCGCTGAAACATGGATCCAATTAATAACCCTGTAAATCTGAACATCAAGTGAAAGAAAAAAATGAAATAGAAACTTCAGCAAGTAAAAGTTTGGGAAGTCGCTGGAAGATGTATGCAAATTATCAACTGTAAACCCGAAGATCCAGTGGAGAAGAATGGCAGTAAAATATAAAGCAACAATAATAATGGAAGGGAAGATCAGCCATACCAGTCTATGTAAAGCAATCCAAAGTAATAACGCCACCCTCCTGATCACGCTCAGTTATGCCAACTCTGTATTGGACTGAGACTGGTTTTACCTGAGTTCACAACAATACTACATGAACGGTAGAGCAGGCAGAGGCTTAATCCAAGAATAAGAAGTGTGCCGCTGCGGTACAGTTAACTACAATTATTAGTTAGTTTGGCCTACTATTACCGAAACCTGGCAAGATCTTCTCAATGGGAAGTAGGAACACATATAGCAACCAAAGTCCAAAGGAAACATGCGAGAGAAAAGAAGACACATACCTTAGGCCGTTGTCCTGTGGTGTGCCCGGTGGTGCAAGTGGTTGTGGACGGCTCCATGCCGGCCTTGGCCGTCATTGCCGGAGGAGTAGATGGATATAGTGAATTTTATGTTTAAGAGAGAATTGGCTGATCTGGATCTAGATAAACATAGTTTGTGAAAATATAGAATTAACAACAAATTCCTCTTTGTTGAAAGAATTAACAGCAACAAAACAAGATTTTCTAGCTTAATCCCTTATCTCATGAGACCCTATGTGGAAGCAATTAGATTTTATCTAGTATGAAGAAAGAACTAAAGAACACTACTTCGAACTAATTTAAGTACACCAGTTTCACCCTACTTTAATCTTCCAAATCCCTATTTTTTGCACTCACAGGAAAGAAAATCAGGCTTTCCAGATCTCAGCAACCATGAAGAGGTATAAGCTTTTCAATTGTGATTAATTTAGAAAAGAAACACGTAGAACTCGTGTGCAGAAGGGTGAACACAGCCGGACTGTGCTTGCCATGAACTGTGTATAAACTGTGTATAAACTTGTAAACTAGCTTCCTGCACTAAATCCCTCGCCTGTAACGATAAATGGTTGTATTTGCATTGTACATTTTTTTAAGGCGGATCATGAATTTGGAAGATCTTTCAACAAAACATGGGACGGAAGATAATAACACTACACTAATGGTGGCAAGGCTAGAGTAGTCAGTTTGGTTGAGCCATAAGTACAAACACTTCATCTACAAGCCTGCTCGTCCCAACTTTACACCTAAACATCTCTGTATGTAGATGTATCGCATCCATGCCCCGTCATATCTTGAATGGGAAGTCATATGGCTAGAGATCAAAGGGATCAACACCTAAGGTTTTTATTAATTAAATAATCGGCCAAACCGCCAGCCAATATTGATTTTTAGAAAGTAAAAGTTAAGCACAATATGAATATACAAATGGAAATTCTACACTTTAAATGCGTACATCATCTTTTCAAGTGAAATAATAAAGACTACCCTGTTCGTTAGAAAAAAGAAACTCCCATGTCAAGGTAATCTTCCTAGTACAACCACTTGTTGTGCTTCCTTTAAAGAAATTAATAAGGATCAATCGTCATTAGGAACTTCGGATATCAACACAAATCCTTAATTTGGATCTCTGTAAAATATAACAAAGGATATAAGCATGAAAGCTACAGTAGCAGTTAGCATATGCTGAATCATAAAGGAAGAGCCGAAGAGGAGAGCATAGAAAAAAAATAGCATGTGGTCTTCATATGCTGAAAATGAGAATCAATAACCAAGTAGATTCAGAATGGGTATAGATTCAGGCCTGAAAAGGTTGCAGTCTCTCTACTTTGCTTTACTGCATCGATCATTTTTTATTAGAGGTTCCAGCTCTACACAGTACCTATGCAAGTGCCTAATTATTGTTGAAATGCAAAACAAAAAACCATGACAACCATTGAACACAAACAAGAGAAGAGGAGAAATCTTACGCTTCGATCAAATAGATAATACACATGCATTAGTTGCCTCACACTTGCTGAGCTTGAAGAATTCGATGAAGATAATGTCAGTGTACATTGTACTCATGGGATTCCTTTGCATCCATGGACGCCCCAAAAAGCTGCACATATTAAGGAAAAAAAGTGTTTGATGACAACAAGTTAACAGCCACACAAATCCAAGGCGGCGTATAATCTTCGTGTTTGGGCTTATCGTGCTAAGGATGCCGAAAAGCTGCAGGTGCAACAACGGGTGTAAATTCAACACTGCCGCATGTGTTTCTCCATTGTCCACAAATATTAAATTTCAATAATTTGCATAAGCCCTGAACCTTCTGCATTCCTTAATTCAATGTTCAGGTGAACAAAATGAATATTGTAGTTTCCCCCAAAAAAAATGAATGGAGTGAATGTTGCTACAGTCACATTAGCCTAAGTAATAGATGAATATGCACTGTCCATATAAATAAATCTATAGACTATAAGAAAAACTAAACGGTGATACTCACCGACAGTACCTCTTTAGTAGTGATGTCCAGCGTTGGAGGCACGATTTATGTTAGTAGCAAGTGGTTAGTAGTTGATGAGAGTAGCATGCATGATTGCAGTGCTCGAGATGAAACTGCTCCTAGTTGAACATTCACACAGAAGGGACACGTTATATATGACATCTCAAGTGAGAAGACCATGTAGCAGTGATGTCCAGCCGTGAAGGCATGATTTATGTAGCGCCAACCTTAACGGCAGCATGTTCAGAGACATGATTTAAATGAAGAGTGCGTCGATATCCTGCAAACGAATCAGTCAAGAAACAGATTAATACGTATATCACATGCTAGATCCCTGCGGCACCTTGCTGCTACATGTGTATGTGATTACTTTGCTGCAGACCACCGCACGCCTCACGTCGTTGGTCGGGGGTCTGAGCAGACCACAGCCACCGTGCTACTCCTGCTCGCTAGAGTGCTGGATCCCGTCGCACCCATGCGCAGTGGTCGAGGCCGGATCCCGTCGGGAGGGAACCAGGGAGGATATGGGATCAAAGGCGGACGGATCTGGAGTGGAGGCCAGTCGCAGCGCCCCAATCAGCTTCAGAGGAGAAGGGGGAGAGGGAGGCATGGCGGCGGGGTCCTGCTGGCTCCTCCCGGTGAGGTCGGAACGACACTGGCTGGCTTCTCGCGAGGTCCGGAAGGCGCCCGGGCGAGGCCAGCGAGGAACATGCAGCGGCGGCTGAGGAGGAGGGGCTAGGAACCATAGCCAGGGTGAGGGAGTCGTTGGTGGGTGGGCGATGGATTGTTTCTGTGGGCTGCCTGTGAGCGCATCGACCGTGGGGAGGTAAAAAAACCAGATGAAAAATAAACAACGAAAATTAACCAACGAAAAATAATCAGGGATAGATGGTGGTGGGAGGTGGAACGAAAATAAACCCGGAACGGAGACTACCAACTGAGACATTAGGAGTAGAGATCAGTGCGGCGCAGTAGCTTGTATAATGGCAATGCTTTTTCTCCTAGTTTGGAGATAAATCGGCTTAAGGCTGCGACACACCCAGCTCGTTTCTGGACCTGCTTTAGGTCTGTTGGTATGGCCAATTGTGACAGAGCTCGGATATTGGCTGGGTTTGCCTCGATTTCTTTATGGGAAACAATGAACCCCAGCAACTTTCCGGCCGCAACTCGAAGACACATTTTTCCGGATTAAGCCGGATGTCGTATGTTCGGAGATTGTTGAAGGTTAGGCGAAAGTCGTCCACCAGTGACTCGACCTGTTTTGTCTTGATGACCACGTCGTCCACATATGCTTCGACTGTTTTACCTATTTGCTTTTCCAGGCATGTTTGAATCATGCCCTGGTAGCTGGCCTTGGCATTTTTTAGTCCGAAGGGCATAACATTGAAGAAGAAGGGACCGTAAGGGGTGATGAATGCGGTTGCAGCCTGGTCCGATTCCATTTGGTTGATGCGGGGCAATGGGAAGGGATCTTTAGGGAAAGCCTTGTTGAGGTTCTTGAAGCCGACCCACAAGCGCCACGATTTGTCTTTTTTAGGTACCATGACTAGGTTGGCTAACCAATCCGGATGTTTAAAGTCTCTAATAACTTGGCTAGCTCTTCTCCCATGGCCTGACGCTTTGGCTCGGAGAACTGCCGTAGTGTCTGCTTCACGGGTTTGAATCCTTTGATTGTGTTAAGACTGTGTTTGGCTAGTCTTCGTGGGATGCCGGGCATGTCTAAAGGATGCCAGGGGAAAATGTCCCAATTCTCATGCAGGAAAGCGCGTAGGGCGATGTCCACTGTCGGATCCAGCTGTGCCCCGATAGATGCTATTTTATTAGGGTCCGTCGGGTGCACATGGAATTTTTCTATTTCCTCGGCTGGTTTGAAAGAGGTGGACTTGCATCTCTTGTCAAGGATTACATCGTCCCTGTCCACCGTAGCTCGTAAGGTGGTTAATTCCTCTGCCGCTAGGGCTTCGATAGTGCCTCAAGGGCCAGGGATGAGGTTTTGTTTTCGGCACGAAGGGCTTTGTCCGGGTCGCTTTGAGATTGTGATGATTACATTGGGGCCGGGAATTTTGAGCTTCATGTACCCATAATGGGGTATAGCTTGAAAGTGTGAGAAAGAGTCCCGGTTGAGGATAGTGTGATACCCACTGTTAAAGGGGACCACATGAAAGAGAAACTCTTCGGATCTATAGTTCTTAGGTGTGCCGAACACCACGTTCATTTTCATTTTTTCCTAGCAGTGTGCCTCTCGACTAGGGATAATACCTCAAAAGTTGGTGTTGCGATGCGTGATTAATCCATCTGCATCATGTCGAGCGTGTCCTTGTAGATGAGGTTAAGTCCACTACCGCTGTCCATCAGCACTTTAGTAAGCCGAAAACCATCAACGATAGGGTTTAGTACTAAGGCGGCAGTTGCTCGGACTGACCGAGCCTGTGGTTCTTCTTCGGCCATAAAGGTTATCGCTGTGTCGTTCCATGTTCTTAGTGCGGTGACTTGATGGACTTCCGTGAGGTCGCGGAGTGCCCGCTTGCGCCGGTTATTAGAAGACAAAGTCTCGAAGAATGTTAGGATGCTAAAGTTGTCTCTCCCCGATGAGTATCCATCTGGAGTTGTGGTCAGGATGACCTCTCCACTTTTTGCTACTTATTGGAGTACCCAGCATGCCCGGAGGCTATGGGTTTGGGTTAAGTGCAGAGTGATATGGATCGGGCAGGGTTTGTCTAATAGTTTGTCAAGAACGGATCTGTGTCCCACGAAGGGCTTGTTCTTCCTGCCCGTAGCCCGGTGGTCGCGTGACCCGCCGGGGTATGCTCTTTTAGTGCAGGCCGCGCACTGCGTCGAGGTGACGGGCTCCAGTTCAGTTTTCTAGGCCTTCCATATGCTTTCCATCGCACAGTACTTTTGTACTACATGTGATAACTCCTTAAAACTATGTATGTAGCGATGGTCGAGGGCATTCAATATTCCTTCATCTGGGCAATTATGGTGGAAAACTGAAACTACGTTGTCGTCCGAGCAGTCCTTGATCCTGTTTTCAACAAGCAGGAATCTGGTGAAGGAAATATGCCCTAGAGGCAATAATAAAGTTGTTATTTATATTTCCTTATATCATGATAAATGTTTATTATTCATGCTAGAATTGTATTAACCGGAAAGTTAGTACATGTGTGAATATATAGACAAACAGAGTGTCACTAGTATGCCTCTACTTGACTAGCTCGTTGAATCAAAGATGGTTAAGTTTCCTAACCATAGACATGAGTTGTTAGTTGATTAACGGTAACATCATTAGAGAATGATGTGATTGACTTGGCCCATTCCGTTAGCTTAGCACTTGATCGTTTAGTATGTTGTTATTGCTTTCTTCATGACTTATACATGTTCCTATGACTATGAGATTATGCAACTCCCGAATACCGGAGGAAGACTTTGTGTGCTACCAAACATCACAACGTAACTGGGTGATTATAAAGGTGCTCTGCAGGTGTCTCTGATGGTACTTGTTGAGTTGGCATAGATCAAGATTACGATTTGTCACTCTGATTGTCGGAGAGGTATCTCTGGGCCCTCTCGGGATGTGACTAATGAGTTAGTTGCGGGATGATACATTACGTAACGAGTAAAGAGACTTTCCGGTAACGATATTGAACTAGGTATGGTGATACCGACGATCGAATCTCGGGCAAGTAACATACCGATGACAAAGGTAACAACGTATGTTGTTATGCGGTTTGACCGATAAAGATCTT
>LR880968.1:905170276-905189037 GCA_904067115.1 Aegilops sharonensis
CATCAATGCACCTGGTCCACTCACTCGTTCAAGAGCAACATAGCTAGCAAATTTCTGTGGGCACTTTGCATTTGTCTCAATATCTGAACCCAAGAAAGTTGTTGAAGCCTTCATGGAACCTGAATGGATTCAAGCTATGCAAGACGAGCTTCAAAAGTTTGAGCTGAACAATGTGTGTCAATTAGTCAAGCGTCATGATCCTCGCAAGCACAACATAATAGGCACAAAATGGATATATCACAACAAACAAGATGAGCATGGTCAAGTAGTCAGAAACAAAGCATGACTCGTTGCTCAAGGATACACACAAGTTGAAGGAATTGACTTCGATGAAACATTTGCTCCAGTGGCTAGGCTTGAAGCCATTCGCATACTGCTAGCTTACGCAAATCATCATAACATCCTTCTGTATCAAATGGATGTGAAGAGTGCCTTTCTCAATGGAAAGATTGAAGAAGAAGTGTATGTAGCACAACCGCCCGGCTTTGAAGACCCGAAACATCCCGATATGGTATACAAGCTCAATAAGGCATTGTATGGCCTCAAACAAGCCCCTCGTGCTTGGTATGACACACTCAAAGACTTCCTGAAGAGCAAAGGCTTCAAACCTGGTTCTCTAGATCCCACTCTCTTCACGAAGACATATGATGGTGAACTGTTTGTGTGCCAAATCTATGTGGATGACATTATCTTCGGTTGCACCAACAAGAAATACAGCGATGAATTTGTTCACATGATGCAAGAACAATATCAAATGTCCATGATGGGAGAGGTGAAGTTCTTTCTCGGTCTTCAAATCCGCCAGGAACGCAACGACATCTTCATATCTCAGGAAAAATATCTCAAAGATTGACTGAATAAGTTTGGGATGCAAGACTGCAAAGGATACACGACGCCAATGCCAACCAAAAGTCATCTAAGCCCCAACACCAATGGTAAAGATTTCGATCAAAAGGTATACCGCTCCATGATTGGCTCTTTACTTTATTTATGTGCATCTAGGCCAGATATCATGCTTAGTGTTTGCATGTGTACCCGATTCCAAGTGGCACCAAAGGAGTCGCATCACTTAGCTGTGAAGCGAATTCTTCGATATTTGGCTTCCACCCCAACACTAGGATTATGGTATCCAAAGGGCTCAGAGTTTGATCTGGTTGGATTTTCGGATGCTGATTATGCTGGTGACAAGGTGGATCGCAAGTCTACATCAGGCACATGTCACTTTCTGGGTCGATCTCTTGTCTGTTGGTCTTCGAAGAAGCAGAACTGTGTATCACTCTCAATTGCTGAATCCGAATACATTGCTGCTGGATCTTGCTGCGCTCAGCTTCTGCGTATGAAGCAAACACTTAAGGACTATGGCATCCATCTGAAGCATGTGCCACTCTACTGCGATAATGAAAGCGCTATCAAGATTGCTAATAACCCAGTTCAGCAATCGAAGACAAAGCACATTGAAATTCGTCATCATTTTCTCAGAGATCATGTTATGAAAAAAGATATTGATATCATTCACGTCAAGACAGAAGAGCAGTTGGCCGATATCTTCACTAAGCCCTTGGATGAGAAAAGGTTTTGCAAGTTGTGGTGTGAGCTAAATATCTTGGAATCCTCGAATGTCCTGTGATTAGGCACACATCCTAACACTTATGCATTTTGATGACTTAGATGTGCAACACACGAAGTAATGTATATCTTCAATCAATGAAGACCTACACTCTAAGTGTGAATACATTAATGTGGAAATTGACTTCAGAGCGCCACGATAATTGTGCGCCGTGTCTGAGTCTAATACTTCCTATACGGTGGGTAACGCCACCACCAAACTCTCATGAAGTGTTTCCTCATGGCGCCATATTTGCAAAGTCTTCGCAATTGATTTAACTTCAACATTAATTTGACTTCGTGATCATTGATTTGGCTTTTATATACTGTATTATGTCCTCTACAGCATTCACTTATGGCTATGTCTTCTTGTTTGAATCTTCTGAACTAAGTGAATGTGATCGGACCCTAACCTCTCTATGCTTTCTACCTCAAGATCTATCTATCCAAATCATATGCATTCTGTTGAATCTGTCGAATGTCTTCTCTGCGTCCTTGTCAGCAGAAGATATAGAGACAAACATTTATATCTAGTTATAATGACATATCCTTTTTGCCTGAGACCCGAAGAATTCGGAACGACCACGCCGACAATCCAGGCGCGCGTGGGAACGTGGAACAACTCTCAATGTGTTCCATGTTCTCCACGTGTCCTTCAGATGTGAACCGCCAGGGGCACCTGCGTAATTGCACTGTGCTCTCTCTGTCCTTATAAATACCTGTCTCGTCACGGTCAAAAATCCTTGTTCCTCCTTTGCCATCTCTCGCAAACCCTAGAGTCTCGTCTTCTCCGCCGTCGCCGTAGGTATCTTCCGTCGCCAAGTTAGGGCACGGGAGATCGAACTGATCGGCATCCATCTTCGCTCCGTCTAGCAGTTCTTCGTGTGGTAATAAAAGTTTACTTTTTACCGTCTTTTTGATCTGATAGATTCATCCTTTCCTACTAAAAGTGGTTTCTAGATCTTCAAACCTGAATCTATCTCTTTCTGCATCTCATATTCTGCCTAGTATATTCACTTATGCTTCTTCACAAGTTAGATTCCTCACATGTACTTATTCTTGGATTTGTACAACTCTGGAACCAACTCTCATCATATAAGTGAATGACTTCGCGTTATGAGGTCAATGTCTTCAAACTGATTTATCTTCAAAATCTTCTGAGAATGCATATGACCTCTTCCCCTTCCCTCGCACCTTTAATGCTGCCACAGGTACATGTCCGTGGTAGAATCCCTTGGTTCTCATAGTCTGCATTCGTTTGCAGAATTCTTGCAGAGTCACATCAACTCACCTAAAGCGACTTCCTGTCAGACCAGCCGTTTGAAGCCATTGCACGTACTGAAGCCTTTCAGTTTACACTTCATGGCAACTGAAAAGTCAGCAAGAAAGGGTGGCAGACAGCGTCGTGGTAACACATCCAAGGACTTACCTCCAGATTTGCACGAGATGTACAAAACTGATCCAGAAGAAACCTATGCTGAACGCAAGAATCGAATCCAATGGATTCGGAGATATTGGGCAGAAGAATGGTTTAAATATCGCTTCATCACACAAGAATATGTAGAGAAGAATGCCATCAAGGCACCTTGGGGTGATATTTTTTACAAAAATCTTCCACCCAGGACTCGGGTCGAAGCTATTGAGCAAGGCTTCTATCCTTGCATGGTGCGCGGACCACAGCCTGAAAATGCTGACCCTTCTTCACTGCTCTGGTGTTGTAAAGACGATTTGTTCAAGCGCTACTACCAGTTCGCCAAAGACCCAGCTGCAAAGAACAAGAAGGATTTAGGGCTTGACTTCAACCCTGGTCCTTCCTCACCTCGGGACAATGGCACCCGTGAAGCCAATGAGAACAGGATCGGCCCCTTCTACAACCTTGCTGGCCTCATCACTCACATCACTGTTCAAGGTGCCAAAGTAGATCATTCTGATGATGATGCTGACACCGATGAAGCTCCTGCTCCTGCTCCAAAGGCGCAGAAGCAAAAGAAGACTAAGGCTTCAAAATCATATGCTGCTCCAAAAGCTTCGAGAGTGAAGCCATTGGCAACTGCCCCTTCTGCTCCCAGTAATAACTCTGAAGATCTCTCTCGCATCTCCATGAGGCGTGAGAAGCCACATAAGACACCAATTCAGCAACTGAGTCATGCACTGACGCCTGCTGCCATTCTGAGGAATGAATCTGAAACCATTGACTTGTCTTCAGATGAAGAATTTGGTGAAGATGCTCTGGAGCAGCTGATCAAGAGCAAGCAAGAGGCGGAGATCTTCAACGATCTGCCCCTCTTTGATGTAAACATTCTGAAGAACTTCATTGATGAGTGGTTCGACAATCAAGATCTCAGCTTTGATGACCTTCAGCTTCCCATTGGCGTCAGCGTTGCTTTCCAAGGCGCCATTGCTCCTGAGCTTGTTCTGGCTCAGCGCATAGTTGAACTGAAGCGAAAGATAGACTTCGAGAAGGAACAGTTCAAGAAGCATGTATCCAAGCTGAATGTGGCTGATGTGCAAAAGTTCAAGGTGATGGTTAATGACCTCAAGGGGTCGTTTTGGAAGAAACGCGAGGAAGCCAAAGGCTCAAGAGAGCGCATGAAAGCACTCGCAGACGAACGCGTTCAAGCCTACAATGAAGCTGAAAAGCGCAAGGCACTTGGCCGCCCTGGCATTGACCCCTCAATGGCTGCCCAGAAAAAGAAGTCATCTGAAGCCAACACTGAAGCACCACGGCAGGAAGAACCACACATTGTCTTCCCTGCCAGCATGCGCGGCTCCAAGCCCAAGGCTCCTTCAGTGGCTTCTGAACAGAAGAAAACCCAGGAAGCTGAAGCCGAAGCCAGGAAGCGGAAAACCAAGCGCACCACTGATGAAGCACCACCCCCCAAGAAGAGAAAAACGAAGAAGAGAGATTGGGCTGCTCCCATAGAGCCCCTTGTTGTTGAACCCCTTGCCTTTGTTCCCCCTCCGTCTGCAAACCAAGAGCGTCGAATGATTGTTCATGAGCCTTCTTCCACAGAGGCTCCTGAACCTCAAGAAGTTCCAGTCGTCGACCCCATCGCTACTGAAGACATTGGTCAAGATGATGTAGTTCTTCCTCAGATCGAGCGCCCAATGGTATCATCGCCTGTTCAAACGAACAGTGAGCTTATCAGTATTGGTCGTCCTTTGACGCCAATCTCACAAGATGCATCGTGGGCTGATCGCCCCCAACAAGCTAACCAACACCAAGACTCACCAAGTACACCCCAACCGTCACCTGCACCCGTCATCAGCCCCATGTCCAATGATGACAACTACATGGAGACCTTACCGTCACCAAAGGCGTCGCCCGTATTCCAACGGCTTCACAGAGGCCAGAGGCCATCCGTCTCCATGACCACCATCACAGAAGAGGGCTCCAACATGTCAAGTTCAGTGGCACGTCAAATGTTTCCTGAAGACAATCCTTCTGTGACGGTCCCTGTGTCTGAAGCCAATGTTGCTGACGACCCTCCGGCTGCATCATCCGGAGCAACACAAGAAGAAGAGCACGTCGCTACTCCCCCTACAACTCAAGAATAAGTTCATGAAGAGAACCAGTCTATGCTAGAACCTCCAGCTACTCAAGTGGTGGGTGAGAATCCTGAGGCTGCCACAAATGACATTCCTGAAGACAATGACGTTGTCATGGCCGAAGCCAATGTGGAGCCGACAGTGGCCAATGCACCAGTGGCCAATGAAGCCAATGAAGCCCATGAAGCAAATGAAGTCAATGCCGCACCTGACACAAATCTGCAGCCTGAAGTCAATGCCACTGCTCATGTTCCGCCTCCAAGGCCACATACTATCGAGCAAGCATACAACTATGGCCAGCTTGTCACTGTTAGATGGCCTATTCTAATTCCTCCACCTGCTGCTGGTCCTCAATTTTATCACCATGTCGAGCACAGTCCTTAGGTTCAGAAGCCAAAGCCAAGACTGCCCAGATTTCCAGGTACTGCCACTTCGCCAGGATCTTTCAATGTCAACGGCTTCATTGCACATAACACTTTCTTCGATAGCGAAAAGAACCCCTACACCAGGCCCAAGATTTCATCTGATCGGTTCTGCAGTTATCTGTAGCGCAGCTATTATTCATGCATTGTGTACAACCAATGTCGCATATTTCCGCATATGCGCCTTTATACTGAAGCCATAGCTGGCCTGCCCTGCTTAGAAGAAGCTCTCGATTGCTTCAGAGAGGCTGGCTTACTGCATTTTGTCACTGATAAGGAGCACTGGAATGAAGAGTTGCTGTTTCAATTCTACGCCACTCTTCATATCAGAGGCTACAACAGGGATCCTAAGACTTGGGTACTTGAGTGGATGACAGGAAATGTCCATCATGAAGCCAAATCATTTGATGTCATAGAGCTTACTGGCCTGCCCACTCCAGGGGATCTCTATGAGCCTGGTTGTCAGCTTCACACTTCAGCTTTGGAAAGCATCTTTCACAAGTCAGAACCCGGCATGAGCCAGATGCTAAGCATGATGAAGCCATTGCCTCCAGATGCAGAATATCCTACGGAGTTCTTTGTTGAAGACCATGAATATCTGCCACACACAATCTATCACAGCATAAGGCGAACTCTCTGGCCCATCAAAGGACATTCTCCAAAGGCTAAGCTAGAAGGTGCAATGAAGACATTGGTCTTCCATATTCTTCATGGCAAATGCTTCAATGCACAAGATTTCTTCATCCGCCAACTTGCTCCATCAGGATCTGACATTTTTGGCTTGAAGTTCTATGTTCCATGGATCATGCATCTGATCAAGCTTCACACTGCTTTCAACTATCAGCCATCTGCATGCAACCACATTATCTTCTTGCCAGATGTCGATATGTCTGTTGAAGCCATCTATCCAGAGCCTGACAAGGAGCCACTTTATCTTCATAACGTTGATCATCAGAGCTTCACTCAGCCCATTGAAGGTGTATTGGCTGCCACTCGAGTCTATCCATTGGCTGGTACTAAACGTGCACCTCACTGTGCCCAAACCGAAGCCACTGACAGCACAATTGCTCAACGGCCTCGAAGGCGATCTCATGTTCTCAACGACTGAGAGCTTCTCGTTGGCCTGCATCTGAAACAGGATAGGCATCATGATTGGCTCAAGCACCAGACGCAGAGCATCATGACTGACGTCAATCGCATTCGCAACCTTGCAACCAAGAATGCCTTTGTCGCGCATGAAACCTGTCGACGCACATGGAAAGGGCTGACGCTTATGTGTGCTGAGGAAGATCTTCAGGACGATGGCTTCTTAGAACGATTCAAGTTTGATTCCACTCCGCCCAGAAATGCTGTTCTGCGGCGCACTCCATCTCTCGAAGACTCAGAGTACTCCTCTTCTGCTGCAACCGTGAATGCTCGTGTGATCGATGATCTAGATGATGCTACTTCGCCACCTCCAACACGTATCGACACTGCTCCAAGTTCGTCTGCACCGCCAAACCTCGACACCAACCCTGCATCTTCTCCTACTCCTTCTGGGAACGAGTAGAGGCTCAATGTCTTCAACCCTTTTTGGTCCTTACTGACAAAAGGGGGAGAAGCTATGAGTTGATAGTCTTCAAGCAGGTTCATATGGGCGGTTGCTTTATATTTTATCTAGTGTTTACAACTCTTGCTATTGATATATTTGGTTCTCTGAGTTGTAACACTTCAACTCGATGGTCGTCTGCTACTTATTTGCTATTTTGTGATGCGATGATAAATTCCGCATGTGCGATGATAACTTCCGCACTTAAATCATCTTGCATACGTCCATTTTTCATTATGCATGTCATTATCTTCATTACATCGAATCATGCATGATGATTTGTGTTCATAAGTTGAAGAGGATCTCCACAAGTAGAACCTGCCATGTGCATTTGCATTCCAAAAGCAAATTACTTATATGCACATCTTCAGGGGGAGCCTTTTGCTACTTATGAAGACAATCCTTCATCCTTTACAATTTCACATATTTATATCCCCGTTGAAAACATCAACCAGTTTGTCATCAATCACTAAAAAGGGGGAGATTGTAAGTGAATCTAGTGCCACCCCTAGTTTGATTTTGGAGTATTGACGACAAACGTGGTTGAGGGACTAATGTGTTTGTGAGAATTGCAGGATAACACAGGTAGTAGTCCCTCCTTGATTCGGTTTACCTACCGGCGATGACCCCTAAAATCATTTGGTAGCTGCTCAGAGTTAGTGCCCGGCTTTTGTCGTTGATGGCAACCCACCTCCGAAGAGTTTGAGAGAGAAATCCGTGTGAGGACAAAGCCCAAAACACCTAGAGCCAAAAGAGTGTTTGGCATCACTGAAGTCTTCCTGTCCGCGTGATCTGAAGACTTGTTACACTTGAGGACTGTGAATCCTCCAGCCGGTTAGGCGTCGCGTTTTGTGCATCCTAGAGTAATTGTGGATTGCCGGTGAACGAAGTCTGTGAAGCTTTGGAAGTCTACCTTGAAGACTTACCAGAGTGATTGGGCGGGGACTTTGTGTCCTTAGCTCAAGGGGAATAAGGTGAAGACGTACAGTTGTCACAGCAACTGGAACTGGTCGAACAAATCGTTGTCTTCACAACACACTGGTTCTATCTCTTACACTCCTTACTTACAGTTTGTCTTTGTGAAGTCATTGCCTGATTGCTCTACCTGTTTGACTTCACTGTGTGACTACTTGTTCTGATTGGCTTCATACTATCTTCTAAACTGATCCTACTACATAGCTGCTATCAGTCATCATGCTTTAGCTTCATACTTGTTTGACTATGGCTTGTCTAGTGTAGTTCATCTTCTGCTGCATGTTTATAGGTCCAGTTTTCATGTTTGTCTTCGAAACCTTCATGTTTTGAAGACTTTCATAAAAATCGCCTATTCACCCCCCCCTCTAGTCGATAACTAGCACTTTCATAGTGTGTCTGTTTTATGGTTCCACATTGAAGATGCCTTGACATACCAATACTTTTTTTCTTTCATTTTTTTGAAAAAAAACTCAATCAAAATTTTGGCTTGCTTCTGGCCCGGCCTGTTCGTGTCTCTGCCCTCTGTCCGCTCATCTCGCCTCTAGCATCCGGCCCGATGGAAGACCACCCTGTCCCAATCACAATTGCCTCCGCACGCCACTCTTGTTTCTCTACTCGACCGCCCCCTACCCGTGGTTGCCCAGGAGCAGCGTAGCAATACCGGTGACCAAACATGGGGCGGCCTTCAGCGAGGTATTCCAAGGTCCCCATTCTCCCTTTTGATTTCCTTATGTACCCTAGCTAAAGGTCTTCGTGAAATGAGTAAATTGCTCGAAACCACCACATTGTGGCTAGGGTACTCCTTTACCACTATTTATGCCAAAAATAACAAAATCCAACCAACACTGCGGAAAGTGAGTAACAGATTGCACTAAACGACCTAGGAGCCGTGACTAACAGGAAAACTGACTGGATGGCCCCACATGTTAGGCTGATTTGGCATGCCTGTGTGGACAATATGTTGGGGTGGAAGATGGCCCCACCGGTCAGCCTCACTGTGTCTAAGAAATTATTTCATTCTAGCTAGCTTTTAGATTTGATTCCCAACTACAAGTGTACAACCATTGTGCCTGTGAGATTAGAGATGACTTTCAAGGTTTTTTTTGCCACGGGGATCAGAACAAGATAAAGACAACAGGAAAATAAGGTGGGGCTCCTTTAGGTTTGTTCAGATTTTGACCAAAGTGTCCTTCTCTAGGTATGTTTTGTATGACCCCAAAAAATAATGTTTTTGGTTTGGAGGATGGTTGTTGACTTCTTTAAATATCAATACTTTTTTGTCAACTGTGAATTGTATACGTTGCCAATGTTCCAACTTATGCACAAACAAAACCTCAATCCAAACATTGGCTATTTATTTTCTATTCCAAGGCATAAACCAAACACCTTAGTTGCTTGGTGTCCACCTCACAATTCCACCCACCACATTTTCTTTCTATACCACCACCCTGATGCGGCGATGCAATATATGGAGAAAGTTGCAGTTAACATAGTTCTATGCATATTTGGAACTCGATGTTATCAGAATGGTGAGAATGAAGGGTACACATACATGGGATCTGAAAACAGCCACTCTCTACTCTTTAGTCCTCATTCTTTCTCTTTGTTACTGTACTGCAAAATCTTGTTCCTGATTCAGGTTTTACAAAAAAGAAATTCCCACACCCTATTTTAGTATCTGCATGGCACTTCGGAGCAATGTAGTACTTTTGCCAGATCCTTACCGCTGTCATCTTACGTTTGCTCCTCCACGAGTAGATCGGCTATGCTGCTGCATTCTCACCTTGGAAATACGTCACCATCGCCTCTCTCGAACTCCTATATTATTTCTGGAGATGATGTGTTTTCCTATGTTTCCCATTCATATTTCATAACAAATTCAGTTGTTTATTGTCACTGTTCGACCTCGCACGGAAGCCTCGCACCTATTCATGTTTGTTTGTCTGCTAGTACTATCTTGTTCATGTAGTGAGAGGCCACAAGAGACCACAGAGATCAATGTTTCCTTTATATGTGCTGATCATGCTTTGGCCGAGAAAGGTTGGTGAGCACATTATATATTCACCCATTAACTTTTTGACCAAGTCTTGGAATGCTATTTCATACTCGAGCCTTAACTTCCGTTCCTCTAAAGTGGTTTGGCTGCAAATTTGTGCTCTGTTTCTCTGTCTCGCCTCACCCTGTATACTCAACAATGATTATCCAAGCTGGTGGGACCCTGTGAGACAGTGCATTTGGACCTGGCGACAGGGCATACCATGCTCAGAAACTAAACCACATGCCGATCCTCACATGTGTCCTTCAGAATTCGAATGTTGTATCATCCCTGTTTGTATGAAGAAAGTAGCCTACAACTATTTACATCTTTGTAGCCTCTCTGTTTCTTCTTGCTTTTATTTTTGTTTTTGTCGGTGTACTAAAATAGGGGCGCTCTTTTGTACCCCTTATTTGTGCACGGGCAGTCAGAGCCGCGCCCACGGCCACACTTAAGCAGGGCGGAGACGGGAAATCAGAGCCACAAACACAGAAGCAATCAGCGCAGCGCCAAAGACCGAGACCACATAGAGCAGATTGACGGAGCAGGTTTCCCCAGCAAGACCCTTGCCGGGGCGGCTCGCCCACACCAGCGGAGTGAGCCACCCATGAACCCACGGTCTCCAACACCGTCAACCACGTTGGGCCAGGGCTCAAGAGGAACCTACATGGTGGGATGCACATATTTGTGAAGACAAAGAATATTCAAGATCAGATGAGGATTGGAAGGCAACGATCCTCGACATGATTCTTGCCGAGGAAACCCACAAGACCCCCGACAAGATCCCTGCCGGGGACGACAGCGCGCCACGGCAAGACCCTTGCCGAGCCACCCGGCAAGGCCCTTGCCAAGGGCGTCAGCGGGGCCACTGCCAGGCCCGCACCAACCAAGTCTCCACCGCCGTTCATATGCAGCTGCCAGCTCAACCAGCTGGGCAGGCACCTGCGTGGCAACATGCAGCTTCCAGGCCAACTCAGCACATGCCTGCGTGGCGGCAAGCAGATCTTCATGAAGGCTCCACCACTGTGCCACTTCAGCTGCTTGCCTGCCTACATGGCGCCGCATGCATCGCTGGCCAGGGCGCTTGTCGAAGCGAGGAGGAGCGGCGACGGACGGGACGGGCCTCGCTCCCCTCCCCGATAAAGCAAGAAGACACCTAAGCTACGCATTAAATGCGTCTTGTCCTAGAATACGAGCGATAAGCTCGTAGTAATGTAGGCCTTTCCACCTCCTATATGCCACTGTGGCAGACCCTTTTGACTATAAAAGGAGGCCCATGGCGTACTGGAGGGGGGTTCATCTCTTTTGAACCACACAACCACCGTAGCTAGTTCAAGAGCTCAAGAATATCCAATACATCCACCAAAGCAGGACTAGGGTTTTACGCATTCTTCATGGCCCGAACCTGGGTAAACGATCATTGTGCCGATTACTAATCCTGCTCTCCTCACAACCCTGCGCCCCCGCAACCACAGAAGGGATCCTAGTGATCCCATAGGTGTCGTTTCCCACCGACATCTTTGGCGCGCCAGGCAGGGGGCGCAATTGTGAGAATCTGGTCTAGTAGTTGGCCCATGTGTTCTTCATCGCCATGGCTCCTAAGAAGAAGACGACCACGGCGATCGGTTCGTCCGGGACCGGACTGCCAGTACGGGTGCGGGACAGTCGCGGAGAGAACCCGTGGTGTGGCCTGCGAACATCCACATCACCGTGGCAGTCCAGGCCTGGTGAGCGGCGTTGTTCATATGCCAGGCGGCAAGCCCCGCGTCGCGAGCTCCATAGACGGAGTTGCCCCCCCCCCCCCGCAGGTGGCGCGGGGCCCTCCAGGGGCGTCGTCGTGCCGCCAAACGGCGGCGCGGCTACCTCCAAGACACCAACACCGGCGCCCACAGCGCGCTCTTCTCAGGTGCGTGATGAGCAGCGTCGCCCTGCTGGTGACCCTGGGCGCCGCCCTGGGAAGAGTCCCATGCGCCCTTCACATGATGAGGAGGGCCAGCATGTGCGCCGAGGTGCTGACGGAGGTGGCGATGGCTGCGGGGCCGTGATGGGGCTCCTTCTAACGTGTTTAGAAGTCGAAGCGCGTCGCGGTCCACACAGCTTTCGCCGCCGCCCATGCCAGCAGAAGCCCTAGCACGCGTGCAGCTTCTCCTCGACTTTCCTCCCACTGCGGAGAAGCTTGACGAACGGAGAGCCAACGTCCGGAGCCTCATCGGCATCGCTAACAACGACGATTTGCGGCCGGCGGGACCCGTAGGCCATCGCTCCGTCGAGCCACCGCATGCCAGTAGAGGATGGGCCGGAGGCGATGCGGCCACGGTGCACTCCCCTCCTCCATACCGGCCACTGCGGGTGTCGGTCTATCGCGACGACTCTCGTGATGATATCTCCATAGCGTCGTCCGACCCGCGAACCCACCGCGACCAATTTCAAGTTCTTCGGGAGCGAGCCCATGAAGACGCTCAAACCACAATCGAGCACCGCATGACGCGCGCCACCAGTCGGACAGGCGGGCAGGGCCCACTACAGACCACCCAGCACCGGGAGGCTACGGTGTCCCACCCTACGAGGTGGGTTGTCCGGCCTTCACCCGTGAGCTGCGGCAGTTCCAGTGGCCCTCCCACCGCATGTTCAAGCCCGGCATTGGCGAGAAGTACAACGGCAAGACTAACCCGTCGGAGTTCCTCAGCATCTACACCATCGCGATGCAAGCTGTTGGGGCCCACGATGATAAGGTGCTTGCCAATTACTTCTCGTTGACACTCAAGCCCAAAGTTATGTCATGGTTGATGCACTTGCCGGTGGACTCCTTTTCTTCTTGGGCGGATCTGTGTCATGAGTTTGTTGGCGCCTATACTGGAGGCCACCAAGCTCATGGCCAAGTGAGCGACTTGCATATCATCCCCTAGAAAGAAGGAGAAAACTTGCGTAAGTACATACAAAGGTTCAGCCGAGTGCAGTACAACATTCCCGACGTTCATCCTGCCACCGCGATCAGTGTATTCCATCAGAATGTGCGGAATCACAAGATGCATGAGGAGTTGGCGATGAACAAGGTCAAGGATGTGGCCGAGCTTTATGTTCTTGCCGATCGGTGCGGTCACGCTGAAGAGGGAAGGAAGTACCCCGGCGAAGACGCCGGCACGGAAACCGACTCCACGGTTGATACCGCCACCACGGCGAAGAAGGGCCCGCATCGTAACAGGAAGCGCAAGGGCAAGACCGTGCTTGCTGTCGAGGAGTCCGACGATAACGGCGCCACCAAGAAAGCCAAGGCGAGCGACCCCGGCAAGGAGGTTGACGGGTGTGTCGCTTGCCGGGCCTTGGCGGCTGCCGATAAGCTAGGGGGCTCCGACAAGCAGTATTGCAAGATCCACCGCACCAAGGGCTATGACCTCCAGAACTGCCGGCAACTGGAGCTGCTCGCTGAGAAGCAGAAGGCCGAGTATGAGTGGCGGGACAAGGAGAAAGGCCAAGAGGGCGCTGAAGGATCCGGCAAGAAGCAAGGAGGCCGCCGCGGCAAAGATAATCAGCAGGAGAGGCCCACCCAGTGCCGCGACAAGAAGCAAGAAGATGATGATCATGACGAGGACGATGAGTCCGAGGACCACGAGTTCCAGAAGGCCACAGAGGCCATGTGCATCGATGGTGGCGCCTTGCTGCATACATCCCACCGCCAACTCAAGCAGTGGGCGCGTGTGATCACAGCGGTGGAGCCGTCGTTCGACGCATGAAAGACGCTGAAGGGGTCCAACACGTCTATCATCTTCGACACCGAGGACCATCCTGACCGCACTAGTACGGTCGGGTGCTTGCCGTTCTTGGTCTCACCAACAATCCGCAACCTCAAGGTGACGAAGATGCTAGTTGACGGCGGGGCCGGTTTGAACTTGATCTCGCCTATTGTGATCAAGAGGCTGCAGATCCCTGATGGAGACCTCGAGGAGACGGGCACGTTCGAAGGGGTCAATCCGGGGAGGAACCAGCCGAAGGGAAAGGTCACGCTGCCCGTGACGTTCGGAGGCGAGCTGAACTACAGGACGGAGAGGATTGTCTTTGATGTAGCCGAGATCCCCTTGCCCTACAACGGGATCCTCGGCCGCCCGGCGCTAGCCAAGTTCATGGCAGCTTCACATTACGCCTACAACACGCTGAAGATGCCCGGGCCGATGAACATCATCACCGTCCCATCCGACAAGAAAGACGCGTTGATTTGCGCCGACCAACTCTACCGGGAAACAGTTGCAGCAGCTACCGCTAAGGCACCTACTCTTGCCGACGGAGTCCCGGGAGGGAAAAAGACCGGCGAGACCCCTCGCACCCACTCCGGTAAGCGCACCTCTTCGTGGTGTTGCGCTCCCGTTGAGGACGTGCTAGAAAGCTCCGTCGGCATGGGTAAGAAGTCCAGAGCTGCACCACCAAAGACCAAGAAGGTGCCCGTCAAGGAGGACGGCACGGGGGGAGCTTTTACCTTAAGCTCCACCCTCGACAGCAAATAGGAAAGCGAGCCCGTCACTTTCCTGCGGGCGAATTTCGATGTGTTTGCATGGCAAGCCTCCGACATCCCCGGCGTTCCCAGGGAAGTGATTGAGCACCATCTTGCTGTCTTTCCTCATGCACGACCAGTCAAGCAGAAGGTCAGGAAGCAAGCTTTGGAGAGGCAGGAGTTCATCACGGAGGAGATCAGGAAACTTGAGGAGCCAGGCTTGGTAAGGGGGGGTGCTCCATCCGACGTGGTTGGCCAACCCGGAAGTGGTGCGCAAGGCAAACGGGAAGTGGAGACTGTATATTGATTACACATACATCAATAAAGCTTGTCCAAAGGATCCCTTCCCGTTACCACGCATCGACCAGATTGTTGACTCCACGGCCGGGTGTGACCAGTTATCATTCCTCGACGCCTACTCAGGGTACCACCAGATCTTCATGACAAAACAAGACGAGGAGAAGACAGCGTTCATCACCCCATGTGGTACGTATTGCTTTTTATGAATGCCTTTCGGGTTGAAGAGTGCTGGCTCAAGCTTCACAAGAGCAGTCCAAATTGGTTTTGAGCCCCAGCTACATAGAAATATGGAAGCTTATATGGAAGACATAGTGGTCAAAACCAAGGACAAAGCAATACTTGTGCAAGATCTGGAGGAAACATTTGCAAACCTGCGCAAGATCAACCTCAAGTTGAACCCTGAGAAGTGTGTCTTCGGTGTTCCATCCGGCAAGCTTCTCGGGTTCTTTGTGTCATAGCGCGGAATTGAGGCAAACCCAGATAAGGTCAAGGCTATCGAGCAGATTGAGACACCTAAACGGATCAAAGATGTGGGTCGGCTCACTGGCTGTGTTTCCGCCGTGAGCAGATTCATCTCCAATTCCGTGGAGCGTGCCCTTCCCTTTTTCAAGATCTTGAAGAAGACGGGCCCAATGGAGTGGACCCCGAAGGCCTAGGCAGCGCTGCAGGATTTGAAGAAGTACCTCTCCTCTGCCCCAGTGTTGGTTGCGCCCAAACCACAAGAACCATTGTTGCTGTACCTAGCGACAATGAATCAGGTGGTTAGCGTCGCACTGGTGGCGCAGAGAGAGGTCGACGAAGAGGCGGCGGCGACGGCATAATCAACGGATGGCGAGCCAGAACCCTCCCGGCAGGGCTCGGTCCCGGCGAGACTGAGTCCCTGGAAGAGGCTGACGCTAGTGCGACAGGGCCCGCGCGACTAGGAGAAGTGGTGCGGAAGAAGAAAATGGTGCAGCACCCAGTTTACCTCGTCAGCTCCCTCTTGCAGGGGGCTAGGTCGAGGTACTCAGGTGTGCCAAAATTGCTCTTCGGCCTCCTTATGGCCTCGAGGAAGCTGCGTCATTACTTCCAAGCGCACAAGATCACCGTGGTCACCCGCCTCCCGTTGCAACGGATATTGCATAACCCAGATGCAACGGGGAGGATCGTGGAATGGGCCCTGGAGCTGTCGAGTTTCGGTTTGAAGTTCGAAAGCACCTCGACGATTCAGATCAGAGTCTTGGCGGAGTGCGTTGCCGAATGGACCTCGACGCCCGACGAAGAGGTACAGGAGACCACCCTCCCTGGCAAGGAAATGAGTCGCAACTGGATCATGTAGCTTGATGGGGCTTTTTCGCTGCAAGGCGCCGGTGCTGGTGTGCTTCTTGTCGCGCCCACCGGAGAGCACCTCAAGTATGTCAACTAACAACACCGCCGAGTACAAGGGCTTGCTTGTCGGTCTCAGGATCGCGGCGGACCTCAGAGTCAAAAAGCTCGTCGTCAGGCAGATCAACAAAGATTATCGAAGCCCGTTGATGGAAGCTTACGTGGATGAACTGAGGAAACTAGAGGAGCGCTTTGACGGTATACGAGCAGAGCATGTCCCTCGGACAGAAAACGACATCGCCGACTACCTGTCAAAGCGCGCTGCCCTCAAGCTACCTATGGAACCAGGTACTTTTGTGCTTCGCTTAACTCAACCATCCGTCGAACCATCAACCGGGCAGAACAAGCGGAGGAAGCTAGGCCCCGGCAAGTACTTCCCCACTGAGCTCCCCGGATCCGCTGGCGAAAATGTTGCCGTGGATGCCAATCCTGCCGCGGGGCAACCGACTCCAGCAGGGCCTCAGGTCGTGGCCGTAGAGACAACCGCTCCCGTGGAAGAAGAGATGCCTTTGGTCCTTGTCGTTGAGCCACGGGCTTCGGCATGGGCGCAGCACACTATCCAATTCCTCCAAATAGGAGAGCTTCCTGAGGAGCAGGAAGAGGCAGAGAGAGTAGCCCACTGGTATGCTCTGTACCAATTCGTTGACAATGTCTTGTACAGAAAAAGACCAAATGGGGTGAAATTGAAGTGCATCTCCCGGGAGGAAGGACTAGAGTTGTTGGCAGAGATACATGGAGGCATATGCGGCTCCCACATAGGGTCGAGGGCCCTTGCTGGCAAGGCATCCCGACAAGGTTTCTTCTAGCCCACATCCCTCCAGGATGCGACGTCACTAGTAACCAAGTGTGAAGCGTGCCAGTTCCATTCGAAGAAGCTTCATCCACTGGCTCAAGCCGTTCAAACCATCCCTCTGTCCTGGCCCTTATCGGTCTGGGGGCTCAACATATTGGGCCCTTTCCCTCGTGCCGTCGGGGGCTTTGAGTACTTGTACGTTGTAATCGACAAGTTCACAAAGTGGCCAGAGGTGGAAGCGGTGAGGAAGGTGACAACGCAGTCAGCCATCAAGTTCTTCAAGGGGCTAGTTTGCCGTTTTGGGTTACCCAACAAGATCATCACCGACAACGGCACACAGTTCACAAGCCACGCCTTCATGCAGTACATTGAGGATCTCCGCAGCAAGGTCTGTTTTTCTTCCGTGGCACACCCACGAAGCAACGGCCAAGCAGAGAGAGCAAATGCTGAAGTTCTGCGAGGCTTAAGAACGAAGATGTTTGATAGGCTGCGCAAGAATGGAAGGCGCTGGATTGACGAGTTGCCGGCGGTTCTTTGGTCGATCAGAACAACGCCAAATAGAGCCACCGGCAAGACACCCTTTGCCCTGGTCTATGGGGCAGAAGCAGTTCTCCCCACGGAACTCACATACGGGTCGCCTCGAGTGCTCGCTTATGATGAGCTTGAGCAAGAGCGGTTGCAGCAAGATGACGCAACGTTCCTTGAGGAAGATCGTCTCCGGGCTGCTGTGAGAGCAGCGCGCTACACTACTAGAAAAAGGGCTATAGATGGGATTGACACTAATGGCGCACCAGGAAGTTGGTGCGCCATTAGTATATACTAATGGCGCACCACCTGCTGATACGCCATTAGAGTTGAAACTACTAATGGCGCACCAGGAAAAGGGTGCGCCATTAGTATCAATTTTTTTTTGAACTAGTGCGCCTGTCCAAACACACTAATGGCGCATCCAGATTGTGTGCGCGATTAGTACTTATAACTACTAATGGCGCACCAGGCAAAGGGTGCGCCATTAGTATCAAAAAGTTTTTTTTTCCAACTAGTGCGCCTGTCCAAACATACTAATGGCGCATCCAGACGAAGTGCGCCATTAGTAGTTATAACTACTAATGGCGCACTATGCAAAGGGTGCGCCATTAGTATCAATTTTTTTTAACTAGTGCGCCTGTCCAAACATACTAATGGCGCATCCGGATGAAGTGCGCCATTAGTAGTTTAAACTAGTAATGGCGCACTGCGGATCAGTGCGCCATTAGTATTTTTTTTTTTGCAAAACTACAAACGGCGCACCGCCAGTAGGTGCGCCATTAGTTACCTGGATTACTAATGGCGCATTTAGTGCTGGTGCGCCATTAGTAAGTGGGCAGCAACAAGATATTTTGGATAGCCTCTCCTACCCACACTCACTTTCTCCCCACTTCATTCTCTCCACCTCCTCCTTGTCTCGGGTGCCTCCTCTTTTTCACCTCATTTCCACCATAGATTCATTCAAATTAAGTGGTTAAATTACCTTGTTTTAATAGGTAAGTAAGGGGGGAAGCTATATTTATGTTGTTCTCCCTACAACAATGTGCACATGCACTTTTTACGGCCTAGCTAGATCTATGTATGTTCGTGGTGTTGCATATGTTTGTGGTGTTGCATAT
>LR880968.1:905239544-905250567 GCA_904067115.1 Aegilops sharonensis
ATGGCCGTATACTCATGGGCCAGTCCGGACAGCTGCCGCATACAAGGAAGATTCCACAAGACTTGGCGATCAAGACAAGGACTCCTCCCCACCGGCGTATTCGGCTAGGATTCTTGTTATCCTAGGTCTCTCATGCATTATATAAACAGAGGCCAGGCTAGTCGATAGAGATATAAAACAATCATACCATAGGCTAGCTTCTAAGCTTTAGCCTCTACGATCTCGTGGTAGATCAACTCTTGTAATACTCATATCATCAAGATCAATCAAGCAGAAAGTAGGGTATTACCTCCATAGAGAGGGCCCGAACCTGGGTAAACATCGTGTCCCCTGTCTCCTGTTACCATCCGCCTTAGACGCGCAGTTCGGGACCCCCTACCCGAGATCCGCTGGTTTTGACACCGACATTGGTGCTTTCATTGAAAGTTCCGTTGTGTGTTCGGCAAAAGGTCGATGGCTCGCCTGCAGATCAACTGGGACTTCGGCATCTTCGTCACCAGCTCGACTGGTCACCTTGGTTCGACCAAGGATTGCGCCCTACCTCCAATCGTCATGTTCGGATGTGGGCTTTCATCAACATCGGCTCCGATCTCTTTCAAGATCATGGAGGAATTATCCAGGGAGCCCGGGGGCTCAACGTCAACATTGCCCATGGGCGACCGTGCTTTTTTCTGAACAGCGAACTTGTATCCACCGTCACCGCCTCCTCGAGCGTCAGTTTGACGATTGCTTCGGTGGAATAGTGCGGAATTACGTCTACAACAGCCATGCTCAATTTCATTGAGTTCCGATGGAGGAATCTCCGACAATCTACGAAATTACCGGAGCCCTGTCAAATCTGGACGAGAATCTGGACGAGTTTAGGGCGTGGTGTCCAGCTTCTAGCTCGGACCTCCTTTGGAAGATCCAACCGTTGATCGACTGCGGAATTCCTATATCTACTACCCCTCAAAATTTCAGCTCGATCCGACCGTCCAAACTCCGGGAACCTTCCGGTTAGTGCATCACTTTTCGGATCTGTTTTCTGCGCGAAAATAAATCCGGTCCGAATTCGTCCTTTTTATGAACGGAATTTCAGACATCCTTTTTGAAGGAAGTTTTGTATGGGGTATTGTGTTTTGTTCCCAAACACATCCCACTAACTTTAAAAATCTTTTTAACATGATCTTCAATATCATGCTGGTGTCAAACCAGTCCGGCAATATTGCTCCATGGTTGCCGACCTGCGCTAGACACGTCGTCACTTTGTTGAGCCGAGCTCAACTTCTTCGGATCGTCATCTCGGCAAGCCGAACAAGAGTCCGGCATAGCGAAGGATAAATCATCACCAACATCGCCGCCCCACGGATTACACGGAGCGGGCATACCGGCATCGCCGCACGGTCGCTTCATCAAGCCGGCGTCGACCACGTCACGACCTGCATCGGCAGGGCCGTACTATTGCTTCTTCAAGCTAGTGTCCATCATGCCGACCTACTTCGACATCTCGGCTGGACTGGGGGCTTCGCCATCTCTTCATCAACCTACTCCGGACACTTCGGCGTCACTAGCCGACCAGCTCCGTCACGTTAGCTGGACCGAGGGCTTTGCCTCGGCGAGCCAACCTTTGCCAGCATTTCCATGCCATCGTTTTATCGCCCATCAAGCAATGGGTGCATGGATCGAGTCCCAATTTTGGGAATCACCTTCCTTCGGATTGCTACAACAAATAAACCAGGTGCTATTAATCCCAGTATTTTTTGCTTATTTGGGTTCATTTTTCCCAAGGAATTATTACTCTGGTTTGTCCATCATATATACACAGGTCTATCAAATGGTGGCCGCATTAACGACAGTCGCATGGTGGTTCGGTCAGTTTCCGTACATAGTCCGGAGAACGCCGCATCCAGAGCTCGGACCGACCTATGAATTCAGGCTTTGCCACGCCTTTACCGCATCACGCCGACGCCCTGCATCGACATTGACTTCGGCGCCACGCCATATTTTTTTTATTACTCAATTTGCATAAATTATTTATTATGCAACATTTTTTTTAATTATCATTATTACTATTATCTCCGGTTTGCACCATTTTTTGTGCACAGGAAAATGATCCGGGGACTTCGGCGTCACTCTGCCGGTCTGCATTGACTGTGCTATGTCACCACTTCGGTGTGTCGAGCTCTCTGCTCCGCCACCTCGG
Organism: Aegilops sharonensis; assembly: GCA_904067115.1. Classification (NCBI taxonomy): domain Eukaryota; kingdom Viridiplantae; phylum Streptophyta; class Magnoliopsida; order Poales; family Poaceae; genus Aegilops; species Aegilops sharonensis. Next base: position 905,241,727 of record LR880968.1, read on the forward strand.
GACCGGCTTGGGGGATGGAACCTTGTCCCGAATCAAGCTCGGACCGCGTCATCAATACTGAACACATTAACCAGCTAAGTCGCTTTCATGCTCAAAGATTTAATTTCTAACTTGTGTTCGGTTCGACCAAGCATTATACTTTTTTGGAAAAATTTTGCTTGTAATTTTTTTTCTTGTCCAAACTTTGTTTGTGACGCATAAATTCAAATACCCAATTCATTTGGGGGCTTCCTTCATGAAGCTTTTCCTCTTGCATATGATTATACTTGTACGGCTTCGTTCCTTGTTCGTGTATTACGCTACAATATGCACCATATTGACTTAAGTGATTTGCAAGATGGGTTGCCTCGCTCCTGTGTTTACCCCTACGTTCCCGATTGTTCGGCTAGGGAGTAAAGGGAGCACCTCTGCGATTGTCACGATCGGGTCATCCGAGCCGGACCTCAGACTGGGTGAAGCCAAAAGCTAGCGCTCTTATAGTTTTCAATGATGGTCAGCACACAACGGAACTCATGAGTACAAAAAATCTATTGCACAAGTCTCATATTAACAATGAGCACCGAAGAAAGGTATCGGTGGGGGTACTATTTTCTTCGAAGATGCTTCCTACACTTTATCAGTAATATAGCATAAGTTCCCTGAGCGCGCTTTGTCTGTTACAACCTTATGACCTGATTGCCTGGTTATTGGAAACACCGTCGATATTCTCGACAGATGGAGTACATAACACTTTTCGGTCCTTCACCGAAGAGGGAGAAGCCGACGGTCGGTTAAGACGCGTTTAAAGTTCGATTGAACATAGATATGATATAAGTACTTTGGTACATGCAATCATTCTTTTACCCAAGTCACTTGGGGGCTCTTAAATTTATATGAGCCGTTTTATGATAAGTGTTCTTCTTCTTAGTCGTTGCAAAGTTTTATTATTATTATTTATCACTCCTTTTTGAGACACGAGCGTGTGGTCACTAGCCGGGGACCCTAATTTCTCTGTCAAAGCCGCTAGAGTTTAGTTTGCTAAATTGGCCTAATGAGAAGTACTCCACCCTCGGGATAGGAGGTTAAAGCTGTAGGCCGACCCGCTTGAAGTCTTGAGATAGGATGTATCATGTTCAAGCACGACAGAAGCACTTCTTTTGCTAAGGCCAATTTTCGGATTGGCACCGAACACTTGATCTCGTCCGGACGTCAAGTTTTTACTAACGTTTTTTGGTTTTCCAAGCTTATGGCACTTGTTAAACTATTTGTGTGCTTTCAGCACAAGTCTCGCAGTGCACCGCCGGACACCTTTAGAGATTCGGCAAAAACATTCTCGGATATTGCTATATATGCATCGGTTTCGAATTGTGTCTTCGGTCAATAGTTGGGTTGCCCGGCTCCTGCGCTTGCCTCCTACATTCCACTTTGTTCGGCTAGGTGTGCAAAGGGAGAACCACTGTGATTGTGCTTCCAGCTCACATGGTTAAGCACCTCAGTGGAGAAAGCCGAAAACTAACTGCCACAATAAGCGTAAACTAGTCAGCGATCCGATGACGGTGTTAAACAACGGGCCATTCATAACAATGGCCGAAGTGTTTACGGCTTGACCTCGACTGTCGCCGAACACTACCGGGGCTTATTAACTGGCCTCCCAAACTAAATCCTCGATATTTTGTTCTTACATTGGAGCTGAGGTTTCATGATCATGCTTAGCATGACAACCCAAAGAAAGGAACCGATAGCGGGACTATTTTCTTTGGAAGACATTTCTTCTGTTAAACAGTAATATAACATATCTCACTGCGTACCTTTGTTTATAAAACCGTATGGCCAGATTGCCTTTTTTGTTGTAAATCTTTGCCCTCATAAAGGCTTTATAAAGTAGGACAAACACTCCTCGGCTATTGGCCGAGTAGGTGGAAGCCGATGGTCGGTCAACAAAGTTTTGTACAATGCTGATCCGAGCATTAATGATGTAAAGTACTTGGATACATATAGTCATTACACATAATTTGTGATGTCACTAGGGATATCGATCCTTAATTCGGCCTCCCGTACCCGCATTAAGGCTCGGGGGCTACTGGGCTTCGGGCTTATTATTTACAAATATTAAAGGGGCACATCGATCCCCTAATCTGGTGTTGCCACCCGACCAGTGTCTCGGTGGCTACTGCATTGCCTGTCCAATGCAAAAAAAATTAAGTGTAATACAGTCTCCGAGGAGATTTTGATCCTCAGGTTGGTCGGCCGCACCCAACCTGAGTCTTGGGGACTGAGCACGCCGCTTTTTGTGTCCCGAAGTATACCGCCGATCTAGGACTTGATCCTCAGACCGATTTTGCAAATCAACCTGAGTCTCAGTGGCTACGGGGATCAGCGGTCTTATGCCATCCTTCATGTGCATCTCAGGTTTTAGACCGATACCCACCTTGAGGGCTACTGGCTATGTATCTCGGCAGAGAATAAATTGCACCAACCAAAAATATTGACAAAAATCGGCCCACATTCGGGGTGGCGCACCACCTCGGAAGCAGTCTGGTATAAAGCTTGGGCGCTAGTGGCAGGCTCCATATAGGGCATTTCCGGCATTAAGCTCGGCTAAACTCCTTCAAACTTCTTTGAACCAAGGTGATTTACGACACCTCGGATATAGTCCGGCGTTGGAGCTCGGATACATAGTCCGGCGTTGGAGCTCGGATACATAGTCCGGCGTTGGAGCTCGGACACATTCCGGCGTTAGAGCTGGGAAGCGGTCCGGCGTTGGTGCTCGGCCGCAAAAGATACCTTGAATGCAGTCCGGTGTTGGAGCTCAGACGCAAGAGGACGCTGCCGCCCGGGAACAACTTCAAACCCGAGGTGTGGCATAAAAATAACAAGGCATTGATAAAGGCCGGAAACTTAAAGGGGCTCCTCGGATACCCGACGTGTAAACTCGTCGAATGCATTTCGGCGATCCTCAAGATCGAAGATGAGAAGATTTGTTGAACCAGTTTTCAAGACCGACGACTGAAGATGAAGAACTGTTCGGAAGAATCGAGGAGCGTCCCTAAACTTGAAGACCGGTTCAGGGGGCTACTGACGGTGTCCTGGACTAGGGGGTACTCACCACGTCTTCACCCGATCTGTTAGATTGGGCCGAGGACCCCTATGGCCGTATACTCATGGGCCAGTCCGGACAGCTGCCGCATACAAGGAAGATTCCACAAGACTTGGCGATCAAGACAAGGACTCCTCCCCACCGACGTATTCGGCTAGGACTCTTGTTATCCTAGTTCTCTCGTGCATTATATAAACGGAGGCCAGGCTAGTCGATAGAGATATACAATAATCATACCATAGGCAAGCTTCTAAGGTTTGGCCTTTATGATCTCGTGGTAGATCAACTCTTGTAATACTCATATCATCAAGATCAATCAAGCAGGGAGTAGGGTATTACCTCCATAGAGAGGGCCCGAACCTGGGTAAACATCATGTCCCCTGTCTCTTGTTACCATCCGCCTTAGACGCGCAGTTCGGGACCCCCTACCAGAGAACCGCCGGTTTTAACACCGACAGTCTTCCACCCTCAACGAAGATACATGATGTGAGGGGCGGGGAACTCGACGTCGGCCCAAGTACCGCTATTCCCACAGCCCCTCATATGCAGCCGTAGTGCCTGCGGCGGGTCCAGCTCCATCTCCCGCGCAAATGGGGTCGGGAGACGAAGACGACGGTGCGGCGGCTGGCGCAGCCTGAGAAAGAACTCGTAGGGGTTGTCCCCGACGTGACCCTCCATTGGGGGAGGGACCGCTGGCGGAGGCGAGGCCGATGCACCCCCCCCCCTTCCTCCTCTTCCTTGAACACCACGACGGCCTTGACCTCGCCCCCTCCCCCTTCCTCTAACGGCTGGCTTTGCCACCACGAGGTCTTGGGGAAGAGCAACGCCTTGTCTAGCCGAGACCCTCGCCGCCACCGATGAAGCGTGGCCACGCCCCCTCACCATAGTAGAAGGAAGGAGGGAGCAGGAATGGAGAGAAGTAGGTGACGAAGGATTGAAAGGCGTCGTTCCTCCCGCTACCCTCTTTATAAAGGGGCGGGGGCGGGGCTCGGCCGCCCCCTTCGGCAAATCTGGATCATTGAAGTAACAACGGGCGTGGCCGTCGATCGCCCTCCCCGCCCAATTGAAGGCGCGTGGGAATCAATCCACGCGCGCATGACTTCCCGTAGGCCACGCACCTGTCATTCCCTCTGCATCATGCAAGCAACAAACGTGGCTCAAGAGACGGGCGCAATGGGACGCGTGGAGGGACGGTTCCCAAGTAAGGGCAGTAAATGAGCGGTGGCCCTGTGGTCTCAAGGGGACATGCTAGCCGCCTCTTTGCTGCCCACCGCAAGATGACGCCAGCGTGCTTCGGTCACACGCGCGCGCGCGACCCCCCACGTCACGCATTTAATGCGGGTCGTGGGGAAGCGCAGCAGACGGAAAGTTTTACCGTGCTAAAAACCGCCCCGCCTGCCCGCGCACCATTCTGGGCCTGGCCCAACAACGCGTCGCGCTTATGTGTGTACCAGGCCCGTGGGCTCCTGTCGGTGTACTAAAATAGGTGTGCTCTTTTGTACCCCTTATTTATGCACGGGCAGTCAGAGCCGCGCCCACAGCCACACTTAAGCAGGGCGGAGACGGGAAATCAGAGCCATAAACACAGAAGCAATCAGCGCAACGCCAAAGACCGAGACCACAGAGAGCAGATGGACTGAGTAGGTTTCCCCGGCAAGACCCTTGCCGAGGCGGCTCGCCCACACCAGCGGAGTGAGCCACCCTCGAACCCACGGTCTCCAACACCGTCAACCACGTTGGGCCAGGGCTCAGGAGGCACCTCCATGGTGGGATGCAGATCTTTGTGAAGACAAAGAATATTCAACATCAGATGAGGATTGGAAGGCAACGATCCTCGACAAGATTCTTGCCGAGGAAACCCACAAGACCGCCGGCAAGATCCCTGCCGGGGACGATAGCGCGCCACGGCAAGACCCTTGCCGTGCCACCCGGCAAGGCCCTTGCCAAGGGCATCAGCGGGGCCACTGCCAGTCCCGCACCCAACCAAGTATCCATGGCCGTTCACATGCAGCTGCCAGCTCAACCAGCTGTGCAGGCACCTGCGTGGCAATATGCAGCTTCAGGCCAACTCAGCACACGCCTGCGTGGCGGCACGCAGATCTTCGTGAAGGCTCCACCACTATGCCACTTCAGCTACTTGCCTGCCTACATGGCGATGCATGCATCGCTGGCCAGGGTGCGTGTCGAAGCGAGGAGGAGCGGCGGCGGATGGGACGAGCCTCGCTCCCGTCCCTGATAAAGCAAGAAGACACCTAAGCTACGCATTAAATGTGTCTTGTCCTGGAATACGAGCGATAAGCTCGTACCACTGTAGGCCTTTCCACCTCCTGTATGCCACTGTGGCAGCCCCTTTCGACTATAAAAGGAGGCCCATGGCGTACTGGAGGGGGATTCGGCTCTTTTGAACCACACAGCCACCGTAGCTAGTTCAAGAGCTCAAGAATATCCAATACATCCACCAAAGCAGGACTAGGGTTTTACACATTCCTCGCGGCTCGAACTTGGGTAAACGATCCTTGTGCCGATTACTAATCCTGCTCTCCTCACAACCCTGCACCCCCGCATCCGCAGAAGGGATCCTCGTGATCCCATAGGTGTCGTTTCCCACCGACAGTTTTTGTTTTTTTTCTTGCGAGAAAACTTCCAATCTATTCATTATCCATCATCATAGTACAACGAATATCAGAAATAATTAATATTACATCCAGAACCGTAGACTAACTAGCGATGACTATAAGCACTGTAACGAGCAGGAGGCGCACCGTCGTCATTGCCCCTCCCTCACAGGAGCCAGGGAGAAGCTGTTGTAGTGGACTGTCGGGAAGTCGGCGTGCTAACGCCTTACAGTAGCAGCGCACCAGAACAGCAACATCCGCCCTTGAATAGAATGAGCTTTGTAAAAAAGATCCAATGTGTAGACACACGAAGGAAGGCCGGATCCATGTAGATCCAGCGAAGACAAACTCATTTCAGCCTTTGGGACCCATTTGTCAAGTGTGTCAAAGAAAAACAATGGGATGCCTGGCAAAACATCCAGTCAATTCTCTTCCATCTTGTAGTCCGCCAGTGCGCCACAACCATCTACTCCATTGCAATGTGTGTCCATATCCGGTCCGCCATCACCTCCCTGGCCTCACTTTTCTGCCGTTCCTTATTTGGTAATGGAACCAGCAGCCGAGCGGGACTTAGGAGGTGGGGTCATGTTTATGATGTGGGATGGCTTCAACAAGAGATAAGATCCACCTTTGCAAAGCTTGCATTGCAGTTCACGCCCCCTATGCTTGAGGACCATGTTTGGTAAAATCTAAGGAGGGTCACTGTCGGTGTCAAAACCGGCGGATCTCGGGTAGGGGGTCCCGAACTGTGCGTCTAGGCGGATGGTAACAGGAGACAAGGGACACGATGTTTACCCAGGTTCGGGCCCTCTTGATGGAGGTAAAACCCTACGTCCTGCTTGATTGATATTGATATTGTGGATGTTTACAAGAGTGGATCTACCAAGAGATCAAGGAGGCTAAACCCTAGAAGCTAGCCTATGGTATGATTGTAAGGGTTGTTGTGATTGTAGTCCTACGGACTAAAGCCATCCGGTTTATATAGACACCGGAGGGGGCTAGGGTTACATACAGTCGGTTACAATGGTAGGAGATCTGCATATCCGTATCGCCAAGCTTGCCTTCCACGCCAAGGAAAGTCCCATCCGGACACGGGGTGAAGTCTCCAATCTTGTATCTTCATAGTCTTGGAGTCCGGTCGATGATGATAGTTCGGCCGATGATGGTAGTCCGGCAATCCGGACACCCCCTAATCCGGGACTCCCTCAGTAGCCCCCGAACCAGTCTTCAATGACGATAAGTCCAGCATGCGTGTAGTCCTCGGCGTTGCAAGGCGGGTTCTCCTTTAAGTTCCATGTACCTGCCGAACAGTGTCCAGCTTCCTCATCAATGTTGTGCATCTCGGCTTCCACGCCCAATAATGGCCTTCTTCCACGCGTCGTGCGAATGTGAAAAGCCAGGGTGTCTTTTATGTTTTACCCCCTAGTTGTGCGAACAATCTGCCTATAAGGGAGGCAAGAATCCAGATCCAAATCACCATCTTCCTCTCGCAAATACTCATCGGAGCACTTTCAACCAAGAATCCATTCCATCATGGACCGTCAACGAGGCTCCTCCTCTCGCACAACGAGCTGGTGAAGCTCCAAATGGGGGGATATCTCCCTCCGGCCTTCATGGTTCCAGTTCGAGCCGGGCTTGCCACCTACAAAGGTGGGAAGCAAACAGAGGTTACCCCTAATCCCAACAAAGGGGAGCGGGTATGCTTCGTCCCCTATCTGATAAGGGGGCTCGGATTTCCTGTACATCCATTCCTCCGCGGGCTCCTGGAGTTCTACGGACTCCAGCTCCATCACCTCACGCCCGCCTCAATCCTGCATATTGCGGGTTACGTAGCTCTTTGCGAGCTTTTCCTAGGTATCAAGCCCCATTTCACGCTGTGGAAGAGGTTGTTTTGCCTTGTACCCCGCTCTCACGAGGGGTCTATATATCAAGTGGGCGGCGCCGAAATATGGCGCATTGCCGGGACCGGATATCCATCCGGAACTCCTAAGAAGGCGCCCGAAGACTGGCCTTCGGAATGGTTTTATATAGAAGACGCTCCGCTGCCGGACCCTGTTCGGATTGGCCTCTCGGAGTTCAGCAATGCTCCTCTGAAGAAACGCCTTAGTTGGCATCCGCGGAGCCCCCGACTAGAGGAAGACAAGAGCGCCCATTATCTGATGGGCCGAATAAGGTTACTGGCCCATGCCCGGTTGACCATGATTGGAGTAATCACTAGTAGAAAAAGGGGCTATCGTTGAGGCCTGTTTTGCCCACTAGTCCCGGTTCAATCCAGAACCGGGACTAATGTGAGCATTTATCCCGGTTCGTGAGCCCAGGGGGCCGGCCGGGCCACATGGGCCATTGGTCCCGGTTCGTCCAGACCTTTTGGTCCCGGTTGGTGGGACGAACCGGGACCAATGGGCCTCGCTCCTGGCCCACCACCATTGGTCCCGGTTGGTGGCATGAACCGGGACCAAAGGCTTCCCTTTAGTCCCGGCTCATGCCACCAACCGGGACCAATAGTGCTGCCTATATATAGCCCCTCGCGCAAGAGCAGAGCACACTGCTCTGTTTTTTCTGGCCGAGGGGGAGGGGGCTTGGTGGTGCTCTAGCTCACCTCCTATGCACACAAGGTGTTCGATGGAATGCCCGAGCCACACTACTTAAGCTTTCTCCTCTCCAAGCTCAACCTCTAACCTCCATTTTCTTCAATATATGTCTAGGTTTAGCGGTCCGTCACGCCCCGTCCCCGTCTTCACCGCCGTCGATCACCCGCGCCGATCTCATCGCCAGCACCACCGTGGTGAGCCTCTTGTTCTTATCTTCTTTCTGAAAGGAAAAATATTCTTACTTGTATTATTTTCTTACTTTTATTATTGCATCTTATATAGTGCGATGGTTTTGGTATCCGCCCCCGTCGGCCCTCGTCCTGTCTATGATTCGGATGTGGTATATATTATCTTTTCATAACTATTGGTTCATTTATTGTTTATGAAAATTATGCCGACCAACGTAACATAGATTTTATTTATCTAGGAGGTTGTTGAACCGGAAATTCCAACCGACCCTATTGTCGAGAGGTTAAATTTAGTTGAAGAAGAAAACAATTTCTTGAAGGAAAAAATAAAAAAACTTGAGGAGGAGAAGATGATATTGGAGTTGCATGTT
>LR880968.1:905272820-905295550 GCA_904067115.1 Aegilops sharonensis
TCCTACAAGGGCCCGAGCTGCGGCATGGTGTCCGCCTAGTCCGGCATGAATTTCAGCCAGGAGGTTCCGCCCTTCCTCTTCGGAGATACACCTTTGAAGGACTCCGGTTGTGCTTTTCTTATAAAGTTCTCCCTCATAGACCTTGTAGGCTTTAGATCGCCGAACAATGCTGCGGGCCTCATTTTGGTCTTCGGGAAGCTCCTGCCTAAGCAAGTAGGCGAGGAATGGTTCTGTCCACGGGGCAATTACAGCCATTATGTCGTGGGCGGATGGTGTTATGTCATCGGCTGAAACGCCGGTTGGCGCGGCTTGTTCCGGTTTGTTAGTTCCGGACTCCTCTTCCCATAATACGAATGGCTTGAAGAGCCGTTCCAGGAAGATATTAGTAGGGACAGCGTCGCGTTTGGCGCCAATGCGTGCCAGTACGTCGGCCGCTTGGTTATTATCCCGGGTAACGTGATGGAATTCAAGTCCTTCGAACCGGGCTGACATTTTGAGGACAGCGTTGCGATATGCTACCATTTTCGGATCTTTGGCGTCAAAGTCTCCGTTTATTTGGGATATTGCGAGGTTTGAATCCCCGCGCACCTCTAGGCGTTGAATGCCCATGGAGATTGCCATCCAGAGACCATGTAAAAGGGCCTCGTATTCGGCTGCGTTGTTGGAGTCCGTGTACATTATTTGAAGTACGTATTGGACTGTGTCCCCGGTCGGGGACGTCAGTACGACGCCCGCCCCCAATCCGGCTAACATTTTGGAGCCGTCGAAGTGCATAATCCAATTAGAGTATGCGCCGTATTCTTTAGGGAGTTCGGCTTCGGTCCATTCGGCGACAAAGTCAGCCAATACTTTTGACTTTATAGCTCGCCGAGGTTTGTAAGATATATCAAATGGTAAGAGCTCAATGGCCCATTTTGCAATCCTGCCCTTCGCATCGCGGTTGTTTATAATGTCGTTAAGTGGTACTTCAGAGGCCACTGTTATCGAACACTCTTGAAAGTAGTGTCGGAGCTTCCGGGATGCCATGAACACCGCGTATGCTATCTTCTGATAGTGCGGGTAACGGGACTTGCAGGGGGTTAACACAGTAGATACGTAGTATACTGGTTTTTTAAGAGGGAATTTATGCCCTACATTTTCTCGTTCGACGACGAGTACCGCGCTTACAACATGATGTGTAGCTGCGATGTATAACAACATTGGTTCAGCCAGGTTGGGCGCAGCCAGGACCGGATTTGTTGCCAATATGGCCTTTATTTCTTCGAGTCCAACGGTGGCAGCATCCGTCCACTCGAAGTGTTCGGTGCGCCTAAGGAGGCGATAGTGGGGTAATGCCTTTTCTCCTAGACGGGAGATGAAGCGGCTTAGAGCCCCACGCATCCTGTCAATTTTTGTATTTTCTTGAGGTCTTTTGGGATATCTAGCTGTGACAGAGCTCAGATTTTGGCTGGGTTTGCTTCAATTCCTCTACCGGATACGATGAAGCCCAGTAGCTTTCTGGCTGGTACACCGAAAACGCATTTTTCCGGATTCAGCTTGATGTCGTATGCTTTGAGGTTGTCGAATGTGAGCCTCAAGTCGTCTACTAGAGTTTCGACGTGTTTAGTTTTGACGACTACGTCGTCTACGTATGCCTCTACTGTTTTGCCGATCTGGGTAGCCAGACATGTCTGAATCATGCGCTGATATGTTGCGCCGGCGTTTTTAAGTCCGAAGGGCATCGTGTTGAAGCAGAATAGTCCGTATGGAGTAATGAATGCAGTTGCGGCTTGATCCGCTTCTGCCATCTTGATTTGATGATAGCCGGAGTATGCGTCCAGGAAGCACAATGAATCATGCCCTGCAGTGGCATCGATGATTTGGTCGATGCGGGGGAGAGGGAAGGGATCCTTTGGGCAGGCTTTATTTAGGTCTTTGAAATCGACACATAGGCGCCAGGATTTGTCCTTCTTTGGTACCATTACCAGATTTGCTAGCCAATTCGGATGTTTGATGTCTCTGATGAATCCGGCTTCCAATAGTTTGGCTAGCTCCTCTGCCATTGCCTGTCTTTTGGGTTCGGAAAATCGTCGAAGGGCCTGATTGACTGGCTTGAATCCTTTTAGGATATTTAGGCTGTGCTCAGCCAGCTGACGTGGGATTCCTGGCATGTCTGAAGGGTGCCAGGCGAAGATGTCCCAGTTTTCTTGTAGAAATTCTCGTAGTGCTGCGTCTACATCAGGGTTTAATCGTGCCCCGATGGAGGCCGTCTTTGCAGGGTCCGTTGGGTGGACTTGGAATTTGACTATTTCATCCGCTGGTTTAAAAGAGGTGGATTTGGATCTTTTATCAAGTATCACATCGTCCCTGTTCATCGTGGAGCGCATCGCGGTGAGTTCCTCGGCCGCTAGGGCTTCGGATAGTGCCTCGAGGGCTAGTGCGGCTGTCTTATTTTCGGTGCGGAGTGCTATGTTCGGGTCACTAGCGAGAGTGATGATTCCATTGGGACCGGGCATTTTAAGCTTCATGTACCCATAATGGGGTATAGCTTGAAAAATTGTGAATGCCTCTCGTCCTAATAAAGCATGATATCCGCTGCTGAACGGAGCCACTTGAAATGTGACCTCCTCGGACCTGTAATTGTCCGGTGAGCCGAACACTACATCCAGCGTGATTTTTCCTGTGCGGCATGCTTCCCGGCTGGGGATTATTCCTCTAAAGGTTGTGCTGCTTCGCTCAATGCGGTTCCAGTCTAATTCCATTTTTCGGAGGGTTTCCTCATAGATGAGGTTTAGTCCGCTGCCGCCATCCATGAGTACCTTAGTAAGACGAAAGCCGTCTACTATCGGGCTGAGGACCAATGCGGCTGGTGCCCGGGCAGTTCGGAATTTAGGTTCGTCACTGGCATTGAAGGTAATAGCCGTGTCACTCCATGGATTTATTGTTGCTACTTGGTAGACTTCGGCAAGGTTGCGGAGTTGTCGTTTTCGCATGTATTTTGATGCGAAAGTCTCGAAGACTGTTAACACCGTACTGGTGTTGCTGGGCTGGGATTCTAAAGCTAGAAGCTCTTCGCCACTTTTGGCCACCTGCCGTAGTATCCAACATGCTCGAAGGCTATGAGTTGGAGTGGCGCCCTCTGTGCTATGAATTTTGCAGGGTCTGTTTAGCCAACCCTCCAGTACGGTTCCGTACCCTTTAGGGGGTTTTGGTTTTTTAGTATTCAACCCAGGTGCTTGATGATGATGCACCCTTTGGTTCCGGACTAGGGATGTATTCGGGGCCGGATTATCCCAAAATTTACTTTCGGTTTTCCAGGCGCTCTCCATCGCACAGTACTTTTGTACGATGGTCACCAAGTCAGCAAAGCGTGTAATTTCGCGATGACTTATGGCGTTTAGGATTCCCTTGTCCGTGCAATTATTGCAGAAAACTGATATTGTGTTTTCCTCTCGGCAGTCCTTTATCCTGTCCATAACCAGGAGGAATCTGGCCCAGTAATGATGTACTGTCTCGGCGGGCTCTTGCCGAATTAGAGTTAGATCGCGTATGCCTGGGCGGGTGGGTGGAACTAAGTCCGGAACCCTACCCATCTCAAGGCTCGAAGGCCGAGAAGTTTCCAATTTTGGAAGCTTGGATTTCTGGACGTTGCCAACGAGTCTGGTCCGATGCCTGACTTTAAGTTCAGTGTTTGATCGAGGCCCGTCCCTTCGCGGGAATCCGGCATGGGGGGTTCGGGGATCCGGACACGACTAGTTTTCAATACAGGAGAAGCGTCGCCGCATTGCTCCTCTACCACTGCAACGTGGTGGGTGACGTGGGGAGAGTTAATCTCTCTCAGATTGGCTTTAAGCCCAATCTGATCGTAGTCTGTAGCGACTCCCAGGGCGGCGATGCGATCCAAGAGCTCGTTTACGGACGAGAGCTCTATTGGATCCAGCCGCTCGGCGAATTCCGAGCTGACGTGAAGATTGCTTTTGATGACTTGGGAGGTCATTGTCGAAGCGATGGCCGGACAGGCGGTCATGAGAAAACCACCTAGCTGGATAGTTTGGCCGGCGGCCAAGGCTCCTTTGGCGAAAATACCGTCCTTGAAGACGGGAGGAGGCATCCTTCCTATCGGTGACGGCATAGAGGAACTCTCAATGAAAGCATCAATGTCGGTGTCAAAACCGGCGGATCTCGGGTAGGGGGTCCCGAACTGTGCGTCTAGGCGGATGGTAACAGGAGACAAGGGACACGATGTTTACCCAGGTTCGGGCCCTCTTGATGGAGGTAAAACCCTACGTCCTGCTTGATTGATATTGATATTGTGGATGTTTACAAGAGTGGATCTACCACGAGATCAAGGAGGCTAAACCCTAGAAGCTAGCCTATGGTATGATTGTAAGGGTTGTTGTGATTGTAGTCCTACGGACTAAAGCCATCCGGTTTATATAGACACCGGAGGAGGCTAGGTTTACATAGAGTCGGTTACAATGGTAGGAGATCTACATATCCGTATCGCCAAGCTTGCCTTCCACGCCAAGGAAAGTCCCATCCGGACACGGGGTGAAGTCTCCAATCTTGTATCTTCATAGTCTTGGAGTCCGGTCGATGATGATAGTTCGGCCGATGATAGTCCGGCCGATGATGGTAGTCCGGCAATCCGGACACCCCCTAATCCGGGACTCCCTCAGTCACACATGCTAAAAGCTTCTTTGTAGGGCAGATTTATGTCAAGGCGACGTCGGAGATGCAGCAATGCATGATTCTACGCCATGATGTTCCCCAATCCCGGACCCAGTGTCAGTTGAGGTAATTCGGGATAACTCGTGGGAAATTCTCAATTGGGTGCTAAAGGACGATGTTGAAGGAGAGAGATATTGGAATTGCCTTGTAGAACCGAAACCTCACACTCATGAGGAACCTGGATCATGATTTTCTGATGAATTCTAGGGTCCAAAGTTTTCAGTGCTTTCGACATTTTATGTACAAAAAATAGATCGTTGGGTGGTGAAGAAGTGTATACTCCTCAGAACTATGTCTGAACCTGTAATAAGTAGATGTATGAATTCTGAACTTTGTGATGGTGATGCTATGTTCTTAATTATTAATTTTAGTTTGTGATCGGTCGTCTTTCCAGTGTGTAAACTTCCAAAATTAGTCGTTCTCTTTTTTCATATTTTTGGGAGAGGAGACTTGTTTAACCCAATTCAACCCCTTTCGTCCCAAATAATCAGGCATGTCACATGCAGTCGAGCGTGTTTCAGTGAGCTGAAGATCACGCCCCCTCTCAATATCTACAGCCCCCACCAGCTGCTACTCAAGACTGACACAATGATTCTGACAACCAATGATGCGGCGAGGTAGGTTCCCCAAGTCTCCATTGACCACTCTTTGTTGCACACTATGAAAGCTAGGTGTTGTTTCCGAATGTGCATGTACACTAGGTTTTCCTCAGGTGAGCGTGGATTACAATTGATGAAGTTAAGAGGAGGAAAAGAGAAAAAGTCGAGCAAATTTTCACAATGTGAAAGTCCTTGTCCCCATATCAATCTCCGCATGTCGCATTCTGGTGCGGAGTGGTTTTGGCTAATCTATTCTACCACCACCGCCTGCAAAGGTAGATTACACATGTCGTTGCTTTCTATCCATGGAAATACTTTCAGTTTCACTTATCCTACGTGGTATGTGATTTATTTAGATGATGTGTTTCCATATTCCTCCCATTCATTTTCATAGAGGAAGCTCATCAAACTTTTAGGGTTGCTGCTCTCGGTTGCTTTATAGCCTCGGCCCCATTCTTGTTTGTTTTGCTGCCAATACTATCCTGATAACATAGTTACAGGTTACAAGGAGATTATAGATTGCAGTGTGTCTTTGTAAGTGCTGATCATGCTTATGCTGAGGAAGGTTGGTAAGTGTTGGATAATAACGAGATAAACGAGACACGAGAGAAACGGATTTTTATGTGGAAACCCTTGCGGGAGAAAATTACGGACGCATGAAGGCGCAACCACTATGATGGAGGAGTATTACAAGCACGAGACAACATACCGTCTTTAGGTCCGACTACATGGGGTATATATGAGGGCAATACATAAGAGTCCTTGGAGGACAAGTAAACAAGTTGTACTCGTACGCGTCGGTACCAACGCAAAGGCCGGCCCACACCATATGTACTATGTGTAGTCCAATACGGTAGAATTTGGATCACAATTTAACAATCTCCACATTGAGCCAAATTCCCTCCGGTAGTCGAAGAAAGTGAATAACTCCATCCAAATCAGCATAAACACCTTGTGCGTCAAAGTCCATAGGACTAATGAGAAATACCAACTAAGCCTGAGCAAAGCTCAAACTTATTGGTCGGAACTGGCTTTGTCATCATATCAGCAGGATTATCATGAGTGCTTATCTTGCATCCCTTCAAATCACCTTCAGCAATAACATCTCGAATATAGTGATATCTGACATCGATGTGCTTTGTTCTCTCATGGTACATTGGATTCTTGGTAAGATATATAGCACTTTGACTATCACTAAATATGGCAGGGCAAGATGAATCTCCACAAAGCTCAGTGTACAAACCATTCAACCAGATAGCTTCTTTGCATGCCTTAGAAATAGCCATATACTCGTCATCAGTAGTGGAACAAGCCACAATAGACTGCAAAGTTGCTCTCTAACTCACAGCACAACCACCAATGCTGAAAACATAACCTGTGAGTGATCTTCTCTTATCCAAATCACCAGCAAAATCAGAATCAACAAAACCAACAAGTCCATCTCCAGTTTTCCCAAACTGTAAATAAGCATTAGAAGTACCTCGCTGGTATATGAAAATCCACTGAACTGCTTTCCAATGCTCTTTTCCAGGATTAGCCACGTATCTACTGACAACACTCAATGCATAAGATAAATCCGTACTAGAACAAACCATGGCATACATAACTGAACCAATTGCACTTGAATAGGGAACTCTAGACATGTAATCAATATCTGCATCTGACTTAGGACATAAAGCTGATGATATTTTAAAGTGTGCAGCTAACGGTATACTCACCTACTTGGCATTATGCATATTAAAATGACGAAGAACTTTATCAATATATACCTTGACTTAGATATAGTTTTCTATACGGTCTATCTCTGGATATTTCCATGCCAAGAATTTTCTTTGCTGCACCCAAATCCTTCATCTCAAATTCATAACTCAATTTCTTCTTTAGTTCAATAATCTTTGACATACTCTTTGCAGCAATTAGCATATCATCAACATAAAGGAGCAAGTAAATAGTTGAACCTTTGACAGTTTTCAAATAAACACAACTATCATAACTAGACCTTTTGAAACCTTGAGAGAGCATAAAGGTGTCAAATCTCTTGTACCACTGTCTAGGAGATTTCTTCAATCCATAAAGAGATTTCTTTAACTTACAGACAAGCTTTTCTTTTCCAGGAATAACAAAACCTTCATGTTGTTCCATATAAATATCCTATTCTAATTCTCCATGTAAAAATGCAGTTTTAACATCCAATTGTTCAAGCTCAAAATCATGCATAGCAGCAGTACTGAGTAAAGCGCGAATAGAGCTATGCTTCACAACAGGAGAAAAGACTTCGTTATAGTCAATAGCTGGAATCTGGCTATAACCTTTAGCAACTAACCTTGCTTTATATCTTGTCTCATCATTAGGAGAAACACCTTCTTTCCTCTTGAAAACCCACTCGCAACGAATAGGTTTATTCTCTCTAGGCAATTTTACTAAATCCCAAGTGCCATTCTTTTCAAGTGATTCCATCTCATCGTGCATAGCGGTCATCCACTTATTACTATCACCAGAAATAATAGCCTCAGAATACGAAGAAGGCTCAACATTACCTTCAATTTCTTTCGCAGCAGATAAAGCAAAAAAAACAATATTACACTCTTCAATAAACCTGTCAGGTTTATTAATACCCCGCCTAACTCTGTTACGTGCAAGATTCCAACTGGGTGGAACAATAGGCTGATTTGGAGTGGGAGTGACATGTTCATCATCAACAACGGGTTCATCATGTGCATCAACAATTTCATTACCAGATGTATCACCTGTTTCAATAACATGCTCCACCTGAACAGTAGGCTGCTGAATAGTAGGTTGTGTTCATGCTCAACAGGAACATTAGTAGATGGAACATGATGTAACATAGCAGATTCATTAAGGATAACATTTGTCTAATAACAAACTTCTGGGTTTCAGGATTCCACAATTTAAAACATTTAACACCATACTTATAACCAAGAAAGATGCACTTAACAGCTCTAGGCTCCAACTTTCCATTATCAACATGAGCATAAGTAGTGCACCCAAAAACTCTCAACTGTGAATAATCAGAAGGTGAACCAGACCATACCTCAATTGGAGTTTTCTTATTAAGAGCAATAGATGGTGAACGGTTAAATAGATAACAAGCAGTGGAAGCGGCTTCAGCCCAAAAACGCCTATGCAAACTTGCATTGGACAACATGCAACGGGCACTGAAAATAATGGTCTTGTTCATACGCTCAACAACACCATTTTGTTGAGAAGTATAAGGAACGGTGTAATGTCTAACAATGCCTACAGACTTGCAATAATTTTTAAATTGCTTAGAACAAAATTTCGTACCATTATTAGTGCGAAGTATTTTTACCTTCCTTTCAGTTTGCCTCTCAACCATAATATTCCACTCCTTAAATGCTGAGAATTCTTCATATTTATGCTTCAAGAAATAAGGCCAAACTTTTCTCGAACAATCATCACTACTAGAAAAAGGGCTCCTAGTGGTGCACCTGTTTTCGCTACTAATGGCGCACTACAGGTGCGCCACTAGCACCACGCCATTAGATTTTTTTTCTAATGGAGGTGCGCCATTAGTATCTGGTATACTAATGGCGCACCGCTGATGCGCCATTAGTACTGCCCACGGTGCGCCATTAGTATCTGGTGTACTAATGGCGCACCACATAGAAGTGCGCATTAGTAACAATTTGTTTTCAAAAAAAAAATTAGAATTTTTTTTTTAATTTTGTTTTTCATTTTTTTCTTAATCTCAGGTCACTATGGCTTAATCTCAGGTCAAATCGCACTCCATGGTCAAACTTCCCGAAAGGTCACCCATCCTCACACAACTCCAGCCCAAGCATGCTTAACTTCAGAGTTCTATCAAACCCCAGCAACAGCTCACTTCACAGGCACTTGTTGATATATCTAGCATATCAATCCTATTATACCTTGTTGATGTCTAGGATTTTGTTCATGTTCATGACTATGATGAAATTTTGAAAAATATTTCAAACTTCCAGGTCATATTACGTATCATTTTTTGAAAAAAAATTCAAAACCAATTTTTTTTATTACTAGTGGCGCATCACATCCATGGTGCGCCACTAGTAAGTTTGAAATTTTTTGAATTTTTTTTGCCTCTAGATCTTGAAAGCCCCGTAACTTTTTTTCTGTTAGGTTTTTGGGGATTTTGAAAATGTTTAACTGGGTTCCCCCAGTTAAATTCGGATGTAACTTTTCGAGTACATGATTTTTCATATAAAAAACTTTTTAATCCGAGTTCGTATGCAAAAGTTACGCCCATTTTACAAATTTCCAGAGAGATTTTGCAAATAAAGTCGAAATTCATATTTGTAAATTTTCCCAACAACTAGACCACATATCACATGGGAAACTTATTTTCTTTTTTTTGACATTTTATCATTTTCTTTTAATTTTTTTAAAATTAAAAGGCGGTCCAGGGGGTGCATTCGGTGGGATTTTTTGGCCAAGTTAGTAATGGCGCACCGTGGGAGTGGTGCGCCAACTAGTAATGGCGCACCGTGGGAGTGGTGCGCCAACTAGTAATGGCGCACCGTGGGAGTGGTGCGTCATTTTCAATTAGTAATGGCGCACCACTCCCACGGCGCGCCATTACTAGTTTTGAAAAAATATAAAAAAAATTGAAAAATATTTTGAAAAAATTTACTAGTGCCGCACCGTGGATGTGGTGCGCCATTACTAGTTAAAACTAGTAATGGCGCACTATCCACTGGTGCGCCATTACTAGTTTTGGAAAAAAATTAAAAAAAATTGAAATTTTTTTTTGATTTTTTTTTACTAATGGCGCACCGTGCATGTGGTGCGCCATTACTAGTTCAACTAGTAATGGCGCACTATCCCCTGGTGCGCCATTAGTAGTTTTGAAAAAAAATAAAAAAAATTGTTGCTAACGGCGCACCAGGGATGTGGTGCGCCATAAGTATTTGGACACTAATGGCGCACCAACACATGGTGCGCCATTAGAATATAGTAGTGGCGCACCACATGTCTGGTGCGCCATTAGTGTCCATTTCATCTATAGCCCTTTTCCTAGTAGTGCATCAAAAATAGTCAGCATGTAACTTGCACCACCTAGTGACTTCTTGCGAGATGGTCCCCAAAAATCAGAATGCACATAATGAAGAATAACTTCAGTTGTATGGGTCGAGGTATTGAACTTCACCCTCTTGTGCCTGCCGAAGATACAATACTCACAAAATTTCAATTTACCAGTTTCATATCCATTAAGGAGACCTCTCTTATTTAACTTTGCCAAACCAAGTTCACTCCAAGACGCATATGCCAAAGGTTAGCAGCATCACAATCAGAATTCTTTGAAATAACTGGAGTAGCGTTACCTGAAATGGTAGAACCTCGAAGGTTATAAAGACCATTGGTCGAACTTAAGTCACCTTTCATCATATCAAGGGAGCCTTTGGTGAATTTCAAAACACTGTCTCCACCTGAATACTTGTACCCTTTGCATCAAGGGCACTAGCAGAGATAAGATTTCTTCTCATCTTCAGAACATACCGAACATTTGTCAGTTCTGATTGTGCCATCAAACATCTTGATTCAACGGAACCTATGCCTTCAATCTTGCATGGTGAATTATCACAACCCAAAACAAAACCAACAGAAGTATTGGAATCAAAAGTATTAAACCAATCTCTATGTGGACACATATGAAAAGTACATGCAGTGTCAAGTACCCACTCATCATTGGTCTCAGCACATCCAGCAATAACAACAAGAGCATCATCAGAACTATCATCACGAGGAACATTAGCAGAATTGCCACCTTGTTTGTTACCTTGCCTCTTTTCTTTATTCTGCAACTTGAAACACTCTGAGATGTCATGCCCGTCTCTCTTGCAATATCTGCAATACTTCTTGTCTCTGGATTGCGACCGGCCCCTGTAGCCGTTTTTACTTTTGCCTCAGTTTTCATTATTGGAGTTCTTCTCCTTTGTCCTGCCACGAACAGATAATCCCTCGGCTTGGGATGAACTCGAACCATTAAGAGGCACCATTGATTTCATCTTCTCTTAGAGTTCAAAGCTTCATAAACCTCATTAAGTGTGAGAGTATCACGATTGTATAATATGCTGTCTCTAAAATTGGTGTCAGAACTTGGCAATGAACAAAGTAACATTAAAGCAGTATCTTCCTCTTCATACTTAACCTCCATTGCTGCTAGATCTCTCCTTAAATTCTGAAATATGATTCAAAACATTACCTCCCTCAGGTAACCTGTGCAAGTATAGTCATGCAAATCCCTTCCAACTTTAACCATAGAGCGACGGCAGTTTTCTCGCTCAGAACTTTCTGTAAAATATTACAATGCAAATGGAGTTGAATTTGTGACAAAGACTTATAATCAATTCTTTTCTCCTCATCAGTCCAGTCCTGAATTCTATTCTTCCCAAAACAATCCAGTGCTTCATCATAGTCGGATTGTGCCAACAACTCCCGCATCTTGACTTGCCATAGGGTAAACCTTGTGTCACGGTCCAGCAGCAGAAAACCGTACTTCATGGATGCCATAAGTAGATTAAATATGTGTTCACAAAGTAGTACAAGCTGGTAGAAAAAAATCTGGATAGAATTAATTTACGGTGAAACAAACAGAGTAAATAGCACATGGATATTGTATAGGCAGTGGACGTAGAAATACGACAGCAATAGTACTAGTTCAGCCAACTAGTACTAGTACTCCCGTAGCCTTCACGTGAAGGAAAAAGGTAGCAGCAGTGGTTAATTCACTCGGGACTGCAAATGAAACGCTGCATACTGGAGCAGCAGCAGCAGCAGGTCAGTCGGGACTTGGAGCGTGTACTTGCAGCAACGCGTGGCTTGGCAGAACTCTCGGCGACTTGGTCAAGAACGGTTGCACCGGAAAAGCTCGGTCTGGCAAATTGGCCATTTGACGCGACGGAGTGGCGGAAGCTTTGTGTTGGCCATGGACGACTACTCCCGTGGGAAATCCTGACGGTCTCGGCTGAAAAATCGATCCGGCTTCGGATCGCCAGGTCACGCGCCGGCGACGGTGCACGTAACCCTAATCTCTCGATCTCAACCTCAATCTGAAACTTGGCTCTGATACCACTTGTTAGATAATAACGAGAAAAACGAGACACGAGAGAAATGGATTTTTATGTCGAAACCTTTGCGGGAGAAATGTCACGACCGGTTTTCCAATAAAATTCTTATTGAGAAACCGACCTTTTGAGTCCAGTACGAGGAAAAATCCTCCTGACTGGTAGACAAAATCTTGATACAATAAGACAGTAGCATTAGAATATATTACAGGGTCGAGCGGGGGTGCTCAACCATTTATTACAAGCACGCCAATAATTATACATAATGGCGGATATGACACAATGGTGTGGTGGCATACTACTGACTCGAGGTAAAGTGGTGGTGGAATAACACAGTGGAGTGGATAATGTGACTCCTATACTGGCAGCTCATCGAGCGTCGAGGTGAGGCTCGATGAATTTATTTGGGTAGCGGAAGCGGATATAACACAGTGACCAAATCCAGGGTCGCATGAGACTGACTGGGACTCCTCTAGGCGTCGGACTCGCTATTGAACTCTTCATCCATGAGATCGCCTTCGTCAGCATCTGGCCAAATCAACAAGCCAGGTGAGTACTTTGAAAGTACTCGCAAGACAGTTCGGATATAAGATATAACAAATGCATGCATGAATGCGTCATGAACAATTAGTAATGTACATTCAAATGATGAACTTGCACAATATTTTATAGTAATAAGGAAGTCAGGCGTTAGTCCTCCCGAAATCCACAAAAAGATAACTGAAAACCGATCGGGTGTCTGAAGCGATGCCTCGAAGGGTGAACAAATAAATAAATCATGCCGCAGTCGGGCGTCTAAGCGACACCACATAAAGGGCTTATATTGAAAGTAATAGACATACGTGCCACAGTCGGACGTCGGAGCGACATCACAGAAAGGGCTTATATTGAAAGTAAATAATATGCGTGCCACAGTCGGACGTCTGAGCGACATCGCAGAAAGGGCTTATATCCAAGATAAAATAACAAGCGTGCCATAGTCGGACGTCTGAGTGACATCGCAGAAAGGGCTTATATCAAAGTAAACAACAAGCGTGCCACAGTCGGACGTCTGAGCAACATCGTAGAAAGGGCTTATATCAAAGTAAATAACAAGTGTGCCACAGTCGGACGTCTGAGCGACATCGCGGAAAGGGCTTATATCAAAGTAAATAACAAGTGTGCCACAGCCGGACGTCTGAGCGACATCGCAGAAAGGGCTTAAATCCAAGGTAAAATAACAAGCGTGCCATAGTCGGACGTCTGAGTGACATCGCAGAAAGGGCTTATATCAAAGTAAATAACAAGTGTGCCACAGCCGGACGTCTGAGCGACATCGCAGAAAGGGCTTAAATCCAAGGTAAAATAACAAGCGTGCCATAGTCGGACGTCTGAGTGACATCGCAGAAAGGGCTTATATCAAAGTAAATAACAAGTGTGCCACAGCCGGACGTCTGAGCGACATCGCAGAAAGGGCTTATATCAAAGTAAATAACAAGTGTGCCACAGTCGGACGTCTGAGCGACATCGCAGAAAGGGCTTAAATCCAAGGTAAAATAACAAGCGTGCCACAGTCGGACGTCTGAGCGACATCGCAGAAAGGGCTTATATCAAAGTAAACAACAAGCGTGCCACAGTCGGACGTCTGAGCGACATCGCGGAAAGGGCTTATATCAAAGTAAATAACAAGTGTGCCACAGTCGGACGTCTGAGCGACATTGCAGAAAGGGCTAAAATTCATTATTCATATCTGTTAAACTTGCAAGAATAATGCTCATAGAAAAATATTCAACACATGATAATAAACGGGTTAGTCCATCCATAGGAATAAACATTTAACCGGACTTGACACTCATGTGGTTCTCCGGAGTTTCTGTCACCGAGACTGACACTTGACAAGATAAGATGAACACAGTACTTGGACATGGATAAGATGATTTCAAGGATTTTTGACTCTACAGAGTTTGTACTAAATTACCCACACCCAATGGATTTCCGTAGTCACGAAGGACTAGTTCCGTTTACGGTATTTCGGAAGAAACACATCTAACCAGTACACACCCATCCCCCTCACGATGCCAGGAATCACCTTAGACAGCGTTCAAGGAAAACTTTGAGACGAGGAGATCACAATCTCGAATAGCATGGGATCAAATTTATATATGCGCGCTCTAAGGGGTGCCCCCCACTCGGTCCCAACCGGAAACACCCATGCCCCCTGACCGGATGATAGGCTTTAATCCAGGGCCATGGAACCCTCATCCCGGCCTCTCGATTTGGTGTGTACCAAGAAAGCGGTTTGCAACTTACTAAGCCATATCCCTTGCGGAAAACATGTGGTAGTACGGAAAGGGAAAACAGACGGGAACTTGACTGATTCATGTTGACACCGGGTCAAATGGTCTGGCATAAGACTCGCATGCTACAACACTGCCATCTTACCCATTCTCATGCCATCATCATGGCCATGCAAACTCATATCCAACAACTTATGGATTTTCAAAACTCACTTGCCTCAACTTTGCATGTAACATAACCCTCATCGAGATGCTCATAAACATGCTATGAAACTATTTAATGCAAAAATGCCAAATACACTCATCATATCAAAATTTCAAACATGCTTTCCTGGTTCGGAGTAGTCGGAGCCTAGCTCGGTGAAGTTCGCGGTTCCATCACCTCCTCCGGTATCTACGGTATACAGAAATACATGCACTATCGTAAATACCGTGAGGTGCACAAAACTATTCCAAATATTTTTCAAATAAATCTGATAAAAAACTAGAAATTTTTTAAAGAGCACAAAAAAAGAATCAATCAAAAATCCTTTTCGGTTTAAAAGTTATAAGGGTTTTAATCCAGGGACCTTTCTGTAATGAAACAGAAACTTCTCGGGGGGCTGAACAGAAAAGACCAGAAAAACTTAAGACTGAAAGCGTATTTGCCCGAATACGTTTTCAGAAAACGGTTCGAAAAAAAAGAACAGAGAGGCTGACGGGCGGGTCCCACCCGTCAGGTTTAAATTGTCAAACGGGGAAAACAGAGCTCGTCGGCGCCCGAGAGCTGCGGTGGTCGCCGGCGGCGATCCAAGGCGAGGCAGGGGGATCGGGCATTACCTACGTGCTTAGTGTGACCTTCCGCGTCGGTGAGTGGTGGTGGTGGTCGCCGGCGAGCACTACGTTGACGGCGGCCCTGGCTCCGGCGGACGGCGGCTCGGGTGGAGTTGGATCTCGTCGGGGAGGGCTGCGAAGGTCAAATCGAATCTTGGGTTAGCTCACTGGGTGCTCGAGGAGGTTACTGACGAGGTTTGGGCGTCGGGGAAGGCCTCACCGGAGTGGATCGAGATGGTGGCCGGGGTGGATCGGGGCGGCCGGAGTTGGGGGAGGAGACCTCCTCGAGGTCCTCCTAGTGGCCTGGCGGGGTGTTGGTGAGGTGCAGTGTTGGTGCGTGCTCGAGAACGAGCTCGGGGCTTCCTTTTATAGGCGATCTGAGGCGGTGGCCGTGAACGGAGTTCTCCGGCGATGGTTACGGCGGCGCAGGGCTTGGTCGGGGTGTTTAGGGCGTTGGGCGTCAACGTGGAGTTCCACTGGTTCCGTTTAGGTGCTAAACGAGTTCGGATTAGGCGCTCTGGGTGAGTTCGACGGAATGGGGCGGCGCGGGCCCGTCGGCGGCAGAGGGCGCGCCCTGTGCTTGCCGGGCCACGGCGACGGTGCTGCGGGGTGCGCTGGCGTGCGCGAGGCCACACGGAGGGCAAGGGAGCGTTGGGCGGCGCAGAACGGCGTAGCGAGCTGGCACAGGCTCTTGCTGGCCGCCACGGGTGGCTCTGCCACCGCAGAGGCTGTCGGCGTTGGCGATGCTCGCAGCCACCGACACCTCCACCCGTCCAAGAGGGTGTGCGGTGCTCTGGCCAGGGAGGAGAGGTCGTGCGCAACGCGCCAGGGCGCACTGTTGATCGGTGACAACACTCTGACGAAGAACGACACTGAATTTCTCGGAAACTCTGAACTTTCTGAAAGTGCATAGTAACAGTGCCGGCCAGGTGTTCGACAAAATGGTTTTGGTATGTGGGAAATTTTCCTTGAGCTGATCTTTGGTGGGGTGGCCTCTCACTGCATCTGGGGGCTGCCTGAATTTTGGTAGAATTTTTGGAGAAGAGAAGATATGAATTTCACCAAATTTGACAAATCTGGTCCAAACTTGCAGAGGTTGAAACTTGAAAATTTTGAAAAAAGGAAGAGTGGATCTTGATGGATCTAGGTTGTGGGTGCTAAAGACTATCCAGAGGAGTTGGTTTGAGGTCCAAACTGAAAGGGAATTTGGTACTTGCTTTGTAAATCATCTAGGCTCAAAATAAATGATAGAGTAGTTTTGGGAGCAAAAATAAATGAAATAAAATCCAAACATGAGTTGGTCTTGTAGGAACAGAATGTTTGGATTGCCCCAAAGAGGAAGGAGGGGTTTTGGGAAGATTTACCACATGAGGTATGGTAAAACCATGGATGGTTTCAATATAAGAGAAGTCCCAAAACTCCTAGGGTTTATTTTTAAAAGAAAAATAAATCCCGAAAAAAAGTAATTTGAGAAGGGGACAATCAGAAGAAAGGTTTTTAATAACCAAACACTAGGGTTGAAGAAGATATCAAAAATAAAATTCTTGCCAAGGGAGAAGTTTTGAGAGAGAGGTTTTTTTGGAAGGGTTGAAATGACCTTCTTCAAAACCAACAAAGTTTTTGCTGAAAACCAAGTAAAAATATTTGAGTGTCAGAAGAAAATCACGGACGCACGAAGACGCTATCACTATGATGGAGTATTACAAGCACGAGACGACATACCGTCTTTAGGAGCGACTACATGGGGTATATATGAGGGCAATACATAAGAGTCCTTGGAGGATAAGTAAACGAGTTGTACTTGTTGGAATTTGCTAGTGGGCTTTTGGCCCAAAGCCCAACTAAAATTCTGAAATTCTCTTGGCCCATTCATGCACACATGTGAGTGGAGTGAGTGAGGCTAAAGTTTAGTCCCACCTCATAAGTTGAGAGAGAGTTGCACCTCTTTATAAGGTGAGCTCTTCTACCACTTGTATGAGCATGAGAAGAGGAGACCTACACGCTCGCCTCGCCACGCCACGCCTCGTCATGACGCGCCGCGGGTTGCGGGATTGAGCCGAGCCGAGGACAGAGCTATGCACGTTGTCTATATTTTTGCTGCTTGGGAAAAATTATAGAGTCATTAATTAATAATTAACGGACGCGTTAATTATTGAACCGTTTCCGATTCTTTGGGATCGTGACGACTCGGACGTGGGGTTTACTCCCACGACCTACCCGGCCCTTACTATATAGTCAGGCAGACGTCTACCCTAGCCGCCGCCGCTTCATATGGTTTCTCACCAGCGCTCCAGATCATTGCGCCGCCAAGCAAGTGTTCTCCATCCCTCCTTTCGGCGTGCACCAGGAGAAGGGACAGCAGGCCTCCGGAACCCCGCCTCTCGTGATCCTGTACAGGAGAGGGGCGATCAGGTTTATGGGGAGCGCACTGGCGCGACTGCTGGCAGCGACGACTTCGCGAACGACGATGTCTTCCCTGGCCTCGGCAACATCATCCTCGACGACATGGGCGACAACATCAACGCCGGCGGTGCTGCTCCCGCTGCACCATATGTGATTCTATCCTTCCTGTTCGAGATCGTGGTAGAATTCATGTTTATAGTATGTGCCCTAGATGTGATATGTTCATCTGCTATGCTAGTTTGCATGATTAGTTTAATCTCTGCTATTGCTGACATGATCTATTTCATATTTATTCGGATTAAATCTCGTACTAATTTTCTCATATTTCCAACAATCCAAAAACCTGATTATAGGCAATTTACTCCGAGTGGTTTTGCTGTGCATCTGAAGCCGCCTGCCTTTAAGGGGGCGCAATATAAGAGGTGGCGCACGAGAGCAGTCTACTGGTTTCAGACCATGGGCTACTATGACGCCATTAAGGGCAAGCCCGAGGGCGATCTTAATCCAGCACAACTGGAAGCTTTTGAGAAGATCGATACTCTCTTCAAAGGTGCTCTTCTGGGTGTTCTTGCTGATTCCATTGTGGATTCGTATATGTCGTTTGACAACGTCAAGGACATGTGGGCTGCGCTCGAGGCCAAGTTTGGTGCCTCGGACGCCGGTAGAGAGTTGTACGTTATGGAGCAATTCTATGACTACAAGATGATTGATGAGCGCTCTGTTGTACAGCAGGCTCATGAGATACAGTCGCTCGCAGAAGAACTTGAGCACTTCAAGTGTGTGTTGCCGGACAAATTTGTTGCCGGAGGCATCATTGCCAAGCTTCCACCTTCGTGGAACATTTTTGCTACTTCCCTGAAACACAAGAGACAGGAGTTTTCCGTTGCGGATCTCATTGGTACTCTTGATGTTGAAGAGAAGGCGAGAGCAAAAGACACATGTGCTCGAGTTACCGAGGGAGCTTCTAGTGCCCACATGGTACAGAAGAAGAACTTCCAGCCCAACAAGTTCAAAAACAACAAGAACAAAACTCAGGGCAAAGGAAAGTTTGATACAAAGAACAAGCCATCATATTCTACCAACTTCAAGAAGAATTCTCATAAGAAGGGGAAGGGACTTTGTCATGTCTGCGGTGATCCTAATCACTGGGCTCCGAAGTGTCCTAACCGCTTTGAGGAGCGCGAACATGAGAATAGTGGCAAGTCCGCTAATGTTGTCATCGGTGATACTGATATGAAGGAATCAGGGTACGGTATTTTTCCTACCATCCTTTCAGTATTCCAATCTCCTGATTGGTTAATTGATACCGGTGCCAATGTACATGTTTATGCTGATGCCTCCATGTTTTCTTCTTACCAGGCAACAGGGACTTCACCCGTGCTGATGGGGAACGGGTCACATGCCATCGTTCGAGGTGTTGGTACGGTCGATCTGAAGTTTACTTCGGGGAAGACCGTGCGTCTGAAGAACGTTCATCATGTGTCGTCCATCAATAAAAATCTCGTTAGCGGTTCCCGTTTATGTCGAGATGGTTTTAAGTTGGTTTTTGAATCCAATAAAGTTGTAATTTCTAAGTGTGGACAATTTGTTGGAAAAGGCTATGAGTGCGGAGGCTTGTTCCGCCTATCTTTGTCAGATATTTGCACTAAAGTTATTAATAATGTTTGCCACAATAATGAGTCGGATATTTGGCAATCACGACTTTGTCATATTAATTTTAGTTGCATGACGCGGCTAGCCAAAATGAATTTAATTCCGAAAATCTCTACTGTCAAAGGCTCCAAGTGCCAAGTATGTGTGCAAGCTAAGGAACCTCACAAGTCCCATAAGACTGCAGAGGCAAGAGACTTGGCGCCACTAGAGCTTATACATTCTGATCTTTGTGAGATGAATGGCGTGCTGACAAAAGGTGGAAAGAGATACTTCATGACGTTGATTGATGACTCCACTTTGTGAGATGAATTTGCTAGTGGACTTTTGGCCCAAAGCCCAACTAAAATTCTGAAATTCTCTTGGCCCATTCATGCACACATGTGAGTGGAGTGAGGGAGGCTGAAGTTTAGTCCCACCTCATAAGTTGAGAGAGAGTTGCACCTCTTTATAAGGTGAGCTCTTCTACCACTTGTATGAGCATGAGAAGAGGAGACCTACACGCGCGCTCCTCCTCCTCGCTCGCCTCGCCACGCCACGCCACGCCACGCCACGACGCGCCGCGGGTTGCGGGATTGAGCTGAGCCGAGGACAGAGCTATGCACGTTGTCTATATTTTTGCTGCTCGGGAAAAATTAATGAGTCATTAATTAATAATTAACGGACGCATTAATTACTGAACCGTTTTCGATTCTTTGGGATCGTGACGACTCGGACGTGGGGTTTACTCCCACGACCTACCCTGCCCGTACTATATAGTCAGGCAGACGTCTACCCTAGCCGCCGCCGCTTCATATGGTTTCTCACCAGCGCTCCAGATCATTGCGCCGCCCAGCAAGTCTTCTCCATCCCTCCTTTCGGCGTGCACCGGGAGAAGGGACAGCAGGCCTCCGGAACCCCGCCTCTCGTGATCCTGTACGGGAGAGGGGCGATCAGGTTTTTAGGGAGCGCACTCGCGCGACTACTGGCAGCGACGACTTCGCGAACGACGATTTCTTCCCCGACCTCGGCAACCTCATCCTCGACGACATGGGCGACAATGTCAACGCCGGCGGTGCTGCTCCCGCTACACCGTATGTGATTCTATCCTTCCTGTTCGAGATCGTGGTAGAATTCATGTTTCTAATATGTGCCCTAGAAGTGATATGTTCATCTGCTATGCTAGTTCGCATGATTAATTTAATCTCTGCTATTGCTGTCATGATCTATTTCATATTTATTCGGATTAAATTTCGTAGTAATTTGCTCATATTTCCAACAGTACTCGTACGCGTCGGTACCAACGCAAAGGCCCACACCGTATGTACTAGGTCTAGTCCAATACGGTAGAATTTGAATCACAATTTATATATATATTAGTTTTGTACCCAAGTCCTAGAGTCTGCTTCGTATCTGAGTCTTTATGCAGAAGTTTGCATACACGTGTGTTCTACTCCATTTTTCCCAGATCACCCTGGTACCTATACTCGACACTACTTTCAAATCTTATGGAAGACGTATGTTCAAATCTTGTACCAAAAATGGAAAGGAGCGAAATGCTTAAATCTTGAGCGATACCACCTCCTTCAAGATTCAAAATGACGTGTTGTCTCTCTTTGTGTTAAGAGAGTAGCCTACAGCTATTTCTTTCTCAACTATATTTTCTTTTCTGATCCTTGCTAGGTTGGAAACCCTGTCCTACTAATATAAATGGCAAATCACGTGCTTTTTCCATCAACAGTATCCAAACTGAAACCAACACACCATCTACTATAAATCAAAACCTCTACGTCATATGGTGGTTCGATTCATTGGTATCTACATTTGAAGAAAACAGAGAAATGTTATTTCTTAAATGATATAGTGAGGAAAGAGGATTTGTTAATGATTTTTGTTAGCCATGGCCATGAACGTTCTCAAGTCTGTATATTGTCAGCGCCATCATTGGTGCCAACTTATTACTAATTGCTGGAAAGTGGAATTTTATCCAGATAATAGGGTGTTGGATCGGAAAGCAGTATTATAGTTATGCCATTTTGAATGTTGCGGTTGCAGTCGTGGAACTGGAGGTCCATTTCTTAAGACTTCTGAGAAACAACAAACCGCGAGTTCGCTTCTGGCTACCCCCTTAACTGTTAGTCTCACCGCCAGCAGCTGGCTCGGACTGCAGAGCGCCCACTCCCAATCTCAACTCTCTTCACCCACCGCCTTCCTTTCTCTACAGGACCCATTCTCCCTCTTGCTTTCGTTTTGTACCGTAAAATCAAGTGTTGCTTGTCAATGTGCACGAACCCTAGCTAGATCTTCGCGAGGTCACATGTTTGCAGTTCAGGGGATTGAGGAGGAAGTGAGGGAGAAATCGATCTGTCACCTTTTCAGTATCTGTTTAAGATGAGCTTAGTTTGCTTCAGCCCTTTCGCCATCTCTGTCCGTTCGTTTTGTCTCCATCATGTTGCATGGCGTCAATGCCTCCTACACCCACTACTAGAAAAAGGGCTATAGATGGGATTGACACTAATGGCGCACCAGAAAGATGGTGCGCCATTAGTATATATTAATGGCGCACCACCGTCTGATGCGCCATTAGAGTTTAAACTAGTAATAGCGCACCTTGCAATGGGTGCGCCATTAGTATTAAAAAAAAGAAATTTAACTTGTGCGCCTGTCCAAACATACTAATGGCGCATCCTGCCCAAGTGCGCCATTAGTAGTTGTAACTACTAATGGCGCACCAGGCAGTGGGTGCGCCATTAGTATAGAAATTTTTTTATTAACTAGTGCGCCTATCCAAACATACTAATGGCGCATCCTGCCCAAGTGCGCCATTAGTAGTTGTAACTACTAATGGCGCACCAGGCAGTGGGTGCGTCATTAGTATAGGAATTTTTTTTTGAACTAGTGCGCCTATCCAAACATACTAATGGCGCATCCTGCTTAAGTGCGCCATTAGTAGTTGTAACTACTAATGGCGCACCATGCAAGAGGTGCGCCATTAGTAAGTGGGCAGCAACAAGATATTTGGGACAGCCTCTCCTACCCACACACTCACTTTCTCCCCACCTCATTCTCTCCACCTCCTCCTTGTCTCGGGTGCCTCCTCTTTTTCACCTCATTTCCACCATAGATTCATTCAAATTAAGTGGTTAAATTACCTTGTTTTAATAGGTAAGTAAGGGGGGAAGCTATATTTAGGTTGTTCTCCCTACAACAATGTG
>LR880968.1:905399751-905425628 GCA_904067115.1 Aegilops sharonensis
GTGATTTCGTTCAAGAGGAATGGACGGGAGTGAATCCTCCTACTGAGGCGGAGGCACTTACTCTTCTCCGTCATGGAAACCCTGGACGTAAAAATTTTGTTGCTTGGTTCATGGAGAAAGTAAATTTCCACACTCCCCTATTAAATACCTACTTCAACATTTATTAGTTAACCGAACTAATGCACGCAACAATTTCCATTATACTTGTAGGGAAAAGATCCGAACATATCTATGGATGATGAATTGAGATGGGTTTCCATGGGTTTTGACCCTGCCGTCATGACATGTACAAAGTATGATGTGAATGGGCATCGCTTCCATACAGAGGAGCACCAAAACAGCCGCCCCGATCCGAAAACTATAAATACTGGAGTGTACACCCCCGGTCAAAATTCACTAGACTACTACGGAAGGGTACAAAATATATACGAGGTTAAATTCCGCCAGGGGCGTGAGACCCTAAGTCTGCCTGTGTTCAAATGCCGATGGTTCGATCCACGGGAGGGGGTAAAACATATGCCTTCCATTGGTTTGGTCGAAGTTAAACCATCAACCGTCTATGCCGGAGCCGATCTCTTCATTGCGGCTACCCAAGCTACACAAGTATATTATCTGCCTTACCCATGCCAGAAAGTGTGTCTAAAGGGTTGGGAAGTTGTGTTCAAGGTGTCGCCACATGGTAAGCTACCAGACCCGAATGAAGACGATTACTACAACATTAACCCCATGACATACGAGGGAGTGTTCTATCAAGAGCAAGCTGATGATGATGATGATGATGATGATGTGGTTAGAAACGATGACGCTAGACCATTGGGTGATGATGATGTTGACCCAAACGTCAACGATGCACGGAATGATGGTGAGACCATTGTCAATGAAAATGACATACTTATGCTAGAAAAGTTAAACGAAGACGCTGACGAGGAGGAAGAGCCTCCACCTCCGTCGGACAACGAAGATGATATGATTGATAGTGATGATGAGACGGACCGAGAAAGAGGTTACAACAGTGATGATTCATATGGGTTCTAGCAGATGTACGTTTCAAGTTTAGGAATATGCCTTTTTATGCATTTTTATTAATGTGTTTATTATCATGCCTTTTTCTTCATTTCATTAATTTACTAATTGCTTTTTCTCTTTTCAATGCAGGTTAGTGGAACATGGGCAAGGGGAAGGCCGACGGCGTGGGTTTCCTACGCAAGGTCGTCGGCCTGCCTAGTCGGAGTGGTCGAGCACGTAATCCTCCCCCTCGGCTACTTGACGATGACTCCTCACAGGGAGGTCGAGGGAGAGGTGCCCCTAGAGGAGGAGGGGGCGGGGGGAGAGCCTCTAGAGGACGAGGTGCTGGGGGGAGAGCAACTACAGGGGGTCGCGGCCAGAAAGAGCGCACCCTCACCGACTTAGGGGTGTTGTCTTCGAGGCCCTCCTCTAGTGAGGTACACTCTAGGGAGGAGGAGGAGGAGGAGGTGGAGGAGGAGGAGGAGGTGGAGGAGGAGGGACGCGAGGAGGAGGAGGAGGAGGAGGAGGAGGAGGAGGAGGAGGAGGAGGTTGGGGAGGGAGAGGCAGGCGAGGAGGGGGGTGGTGGCGGGGATGATGGTGGTGACGGGAAGGGGGTTGACTACAAGGGATGGCTGCGTGGCAACGAAAAGCTACCAAAGCAGGTTCCTGCTACTGAGTAGCAGAAGTGGCTCATTGAGCCCACGGGAAAAGAGTAAGCGGTTCCTTATTTTGCTTGTCACATGCATATTCCGGTTGTTATTTATTTTGCTTGTCACATGCTAATAGTTCATTCTTTTGCAGCAACTGGATATATTCTAAAGGGGTCCGTATTCCCAACGGCCTCATCACCGTCTTGCTGAAGTTATACTGGCCGGGGTTGTACTGTCCGGATCCAGTCAGGCAGCCGGACCGTCGGGTTTTGGCCACGAGCTGGGACCACTGGGAAGCGGCCCTCCACGCGGACCATGAGACCCATGCCAAGGCCGTAACCACTACTTTCTGGGTGAGTTCTCTTCAGAAGCACAAGTCCATTCTNGGTTTTGGCCACGAGCTGGGACCACTGGGAAGCGGCCCTCCACGCGGACCATGAGACCCATGCCAAGGCCGTAACCACTACTTTCTGGGTGAGTTCTCTTCAGAAGCACAAGTCCATTCTAGTTTCATGAATGATTTAACTCATGGCTTCTTCCATTCTTGTTTCATGCATGATTGTAGAAATTCTATCGAGTTCTTCCGGAGCACAGGGCTAGAGCGGACCAGATCGTGCTGCGCCAATGCAAGAAGAAGGCCCGCCAGATGCAGTACGAGTTGCGCTATGTGGCCATCTCGACATACTACCACGATGTTCTTGGTGTGAAGATGACCAAGGAAGAAGCGCGAAGGATGGGCATTACCTTGGAGAGGCACGAGTACTTGGCGGTAAGTATAAAAGATTTTTCATTATGCTTTCATTACCATGTGGTACATTTCACCGTTTCATGTTGACATGCCATTATGCTTTTATTATGTAGGTGTGTCCAAATTGGTGTTATGGAAAAGACGAGTCCTGGGCGGCATTGGTGGATCTTTGGTGTGATGGGGCTGGAGCCTGGGCGGCTATGAGAATAAAAAATAAGGCTAACCGAGGGAATGAGGGAGTACATGCTCAGGGAAACCGAAACCACTATCTCCACAAGGCAGTTAATGTATGACTAACCCCATTAAACATTCTTCTTCCTCTATTTACCATCACTTTCTTATGTATGACTAACATCTGTTTGGTGGTGCAGGAGGAGAAACTGAAGCGGCCGCTCTCAGACATGCAGGCGTGGGAGATCGCCCATACGCGGAAGGACCCCAAGCCTGGCGAGCCCAAGTACTACGGCAAGAAGACCGCGTGGAGGAAGGAGGCCTACTCCGCAGCGTATCTGAAGTTACATCCTGACACACCTGACCCCATTGCGGCGGATCTGGACGACAGGGCGGTGGTGAGCATGGGGCCCAAGGAGCACGGTCGGGAGGCGGTTCTCAATGCTGTGGTCACTCCGACTATCTCCTACACACAGCTTCGTCGGATCGACCCGAGCCTGAGCCAGCGCATGAGCCAGCTAGTGTCCAGTTCACAGTCCCTCTTTCAGGAGCAACAATCTGTAAGTATTTTCCCTCTTATCTTCATTGCTCACTTTATTTTCCGCATCTAGTAGTTTTATGAGTTCCATCATGTCATACCGTAGGCCTACCTGGAGTACACACGCCAGGAGACCATGGCGTGGCATCAGAGGCTTCATGAACACCAAGTGCAGAGGGATCGCCAGCTGGAGCAGGCTTTTCAGGAAATGGCGGCCGGCAGGTGTCCTCAGTTGCAGCCAGCACCATGCCCTCCAGCACAACCAGTGCTGCTGACCTTTGAGGAGTTTGTGGCACAGAACGCTGGCCCCTCGCCGGTTAGTTCATCCCCAATCTATTCACCCCAAGCATGTCATGCCTTTCAACACAGTCATATATCCCANACCCCAAGCATGTCATGCCTTTCAACACAGTCATATATCCCATTAATATGTCTTTTCAACATCCAGGGAACAGATGGATCTACCGTTGGCGGTGGTCTTCGCAGCACTCCGGAGACACGGAGCCCGACCACTCCGATCCACGGAGGCGGAGGTGGAGGCGGTCTTGGCGGTAGCGCTGCCGCTAGCAGTGACGACCTGGGCTTCGGCGGTCTTGGCGGTGACGACCTCCACGGTGCTCGACGTCCTGGCGCTTAAGCCTAGTGTGTGGTGATGATGCTTGAGATGACTTGTGTGTGGTGATGATCATTTAGAGACTTGTGTGTGGTGCTTTTCTATATGCTTATGCTTATGTTGGTTGTGATGATGATCATTTAGAGACTTGTGTATGTGATGATGCTTATGCTTACGTTCTTTGATATGTGCTACCGATATGTGTTGTTATATATGTGCTTTTATTTGAATTGAACTGATTTGAAAACAAACAGAAAAAAGAAAAAAAAATCAGAAGCAAACTATGCCGACGGCTATGCCGTCGGCATAGGACTGGCGTGAGCTCCCAGTTGCTGACACGTGGCAGGTCTATGCCGACGGCCTGGCCGTCGGCTTAGTTCTGCCCCAGGAGTGCCCAGTTGCCGACACGTGGCATGTCTATGCCGACGGCCTGGCCGTCGGCTTAGTTCTGCCCCAGGAGTGCCCAGTTGCCGACACGTGGCATGTCTATGCCGACGGCCTGGCCGTCGGCATAGTTCCAAACTAAGGCGACGGCGGGGCCGTCGGCATAGGCAAGCACCAGGAGCAACGGCTTCTCGCCACGTGGCATGTCTATGCCGACGGCCTCGCCGTCGGCATAGTTCTAAACTAAGCCGACGGCCAGGCCGTCGGCATAGACATGCCACGTGGCGAGAAGCCGTTGCTCCTGGTGCTTGCCTATGCCGACGGCCCTGGCCGTCGGCATAGGCAAGCACCAGGAGCAACGGCTTCTCGCCACGTGGCATGTCTATGCCGACGGCCGTTCTATGCTGACGGTCATCCGGGCTACGCCGACGGATATAGTGCCGACGGCCCTATGCCGACGGGGCCGTCGGCATAGCTCTGTCTAGCCGTCGGGACAGGCCTATGCCGAGGGCCCCGTCGGCATAGGGCCGTCGGCACTATATCCGTCGGCGTAGCCCGGCTGACCGTCGGCATAGAACGGCCGTCGGCATAGACCTGCCACGTGTCAGCAACTGGGAGCTCACGCCAGTCCTATGCCGACGGCATAGCCGTCGGCATAGTTCTAAACTAAGCCGACGGCCAGGCCGTCGGCATAGACATGCCACGTGGCGAGAAGCCGTTGCTCCTGGTGCTTGCCTATGCCGACGGCCCTGGCCGTCGGCATAGGCAAGCACCAGGAGCAACGGCTTCTCGCCACGTGGCATGTCTATGCCGACGGCCTGGCCGTCGGCTTAGTTTAGAACTATGCCGACGGCTATGCCGTCGGCATAGGACTGGCGTGAGCTCCCAGTTGCTGACACGTGGCAGGTCTATGCCGACGGCCTGGCCGTCGGCTTAGTTCTGCCCCAGGAGTGCCCAGTTGCCGACACGTGGCATGTCTATGCCGACGGCCTGGCCGTCGGCTTAGTTCTGCCCCAGGAGTGCCCAGTTGCCGACACGTGGCATGTCTATGCCGACGGCCTGGCCGTCGGCATAGTTCCAAACTAAGGCGACGGCGGGGCCGTCGGCATAGGCAAGCACCAGGAGCAACGGCTTCTCGCCACGTGGCATGTCTATGCCGACGGCCTCGCCGTCGGCATAGTTCTAAACTAAGCCGACGGCCAGGCCGTCGGCATAGACATGCCACGTGGCGAGCCGCCGTTGCTCAGCAGTTGACGGCAACTGCCGTTAGGCGATTGCGTTGCCGACGGCCAGTGCCGTCGGCATAGATGTACGGCCACCGTCGGGATAGGGTCTATGCCGACGGCCGTTCTATGCCGACGGTCATCCGGGCTACGCCGACGGATATATTGCCGACGGCCCTATGCCGACGGGGCCGTCGGCATAGGCCTGTCCCGACGGCTAGTCAGGGCTATGCCGACGGCCCTGGCCGTCGGCATAGGGTGCGATTCCAGTAGTGTCTCACGAAACCCCAAGCAAAGACAAGCGGATGGCAAGCGGCGGGATGCCTTCTCGCCTTCTGTGCGCGGAAACATAGTCCAGATGATACACGCGAACACAACGTTGGGGCGATAGTTCTGCACTTCTGCTCTGCTCCGTTCCGCTTAGATCCAGGTGAGCATGTGACATCATATTGCAGTGTCCTTCACGTACTTTCTATTTAATTTTCCTTGCAAGAAACTATGAGATGACGTTAAATTTTTGTCTCAGTTGTCCTTGAGTGATAAACGCCATGGTACCTAGAGTGGCTGTAGTGCGTGGATAACTTAGGTTTGAACGCTGTTGCTCAGACCTTGTGTCTGAATTATTCATGATTTGGTGCTACAACATGTACAGGCTTGGTTGAAAAGACGTGATGAGAACACATTTCATGTGTTAGTCCCATTTCGAGGCTGTGGGGAAAGTGCATACTCAAATGGTGAGAGCATGATCATTATTTCTAAGCTTGAAGTTCATCATGACAGACACTTATGATCGAGGTATATTTTATTTGCATCATGATATCGTAGTGGCATGAAAAAAGAGATAATTGTTCTCCTGTAGTTAACCATTCATCTCTTGCAAAGGCTAAACTTGGTTGTTATATATTTGTTTTGTGTGGGTCTGTATGACAGAACTATATTACATTGTGTGAAATCTTGCTTTTTCTTACATGGTAAAGATATGTATGCAAGCTGCAAGTGATAATGGTACTAACAAAAAATAGTCATACCTATTAGTTAATATAATTCTCAGGTCCTTTTCAGGTTTCCAGCCATTCTTCATTCTTTGTTTTATGATAGATAAACAATTTGACATTAACACAACTACTAAAGTTGTTGCAGAATTAGAAGGACAATTTTACTATTGCCTTTGCAACTGTGGGACTAATAGGGAAAGAACACAAAATTTCATGTTTGTTTCCTAAACGAGCGACAATTGCCATTGTAGTCCCATGTAGTGAGAGGCAGCAAGAAAATGACAGACAACATAGGCTACCCCACAATTTTACTCTTGACCACCATCAATTAGTTCATCTCAGTATTCACCGTGTGCTGGTAATTGACTTTCAATTATGTTAATGTTTGCGCAGTTCGAAGGAACATCATCAGGTGATCATGCAATGTCATAGACAACTACTCTGGGGACGCATGCTTTCATACTGATTGAGAAGGTGATCATATACCGACTCGCCAGATTCTTGGTAATTTGTGCCGCCATTGTCATTCACTCATATAACTGTGTGTTGTGCAGTAAAGATTTAGCAACTTTATGAAGATGAACCCCCTTTAGAGAAAGCAAAACATTAGCATAAAATTATTGGTATGTACATGATATTGTGCAGTAGATATTATATTTTTCTTTTAAATAGTTTGGTATCTTGGTGTCAGAAATTAGTAGAGATGTATGTCATAACTGGATTCTGCGATTGCACATTCAAGTGTTCATAAAATATTGATGTGATGGTATTCATGATTTGTATTTACTTACATGTTGTACTTGTGATCACTGATTCCTGTTTTGTGAAGATGTTCAAATTTTGTAAGCGAATCTATCTATCTATGTAGAATAATTTAGACAATACAAATTTGTCATATGCTAATAATTATTATAGTTCCAAATTTATCGAATATTTTTATAGTTATTTTCCTAAGATGGACGGGCGCGGCAACGCGCGCCTTCAAGATCTAGTGTTCAATGTTATAGCCTTATACACCATCGCATACTACCCAGAAGGTTGTCCGGCACATCAGTGCCCATATCATCCGTTCAATTTTTGAACACCCAAAAAAAGTCGTGATCATCAAGGCCATTATCACCATTCGACTCTTACACGTGCTTTGAAATTTTTTCCTATGCGTACACCCAGATACACTACTCCGCCTCCATCAGGGTTTCAGCAAAAAGGCAAAGAATAGGGTTCCTATAACGCCAGCTGCTGAGCCTTTTGACACTGATCACCGATCCACTTCTGCTACTGCTTCGCCTCCTCAAGTTCTTGTGGAGACTAAGTGATTACAATATAAATTGAATTTAGTTTGAAGTTATTATCATTTACTTTTGCTTACCATGTTACTGCCTACTGCGCTATTTAAAAATTCACTTCATGTGTTAAGGACCAAAATTTCGTAGCACATGGTCTCCCTGAACGCTATAGGGCCGTTATATCTCTCTAAACACTATAGCATCGCTATATCAGTGCATTTTCCGACTCGGACTGGGTAGTGTGTTTAGATGATAGACACACCACTGCTGGATTTGCACTATTCTTTGGACATAATCTGGTATCATGATGGGCAAAGAAATAGGATATTTTATCAAGGTCAAGTGCAAAAGCTGAATACAAGGCACTAGCAAATGCTAGAATGGAGATTATTCCAGTTCAGTCCATGTTGAGCGAGCTTGGTGTGAAACACACTCAGGCACCTCGCCCCACCGCCACCGCGTCCCCCGCCCCTCCCCTCCCAATGCCCGGATGCATTGGCCGTAGGTCCCCTCCGCCAATCCGCCACCCCATCTCCTCCCAATGGCTGGATGTGGTGGCCAGAGGTCCCCTCCACCGATCCGCGGTGTGAATCTGCGCTACCACACCCGTAGGTCGTCGTCTGCCGCCGCTCACCCGATATGCCCGCTACCGTGCCCCTCACCCGATTCGAGGACTTCCTGGAGCTCACTCCGCTGCGTCCACCAACAACGGCCTATCTCGGCATCCGACAGCGGTCTTGGGGCACGTGGGTGGTGGAGATAACTGACCGGGAGACCCACAAGCAGATGTGGGCCGGGTTGTTCCCCACAGCTGATCTCGCGGCCATGGATTACGACCGGTGGCAGGTCCGTTTCCACGGGCATGATGTTAGGCTCAACTTCCCCTTCGGGGCGGCTCCGGTCCACCCAGGCCGGCTGGAGCTAGGGGTGGTGAGCGCTCGGATGGCGCGGGAGGACCGAGAGGCAAGGGAGCGCCTCGAGGCGGAGGCCACCGCCGAGGCCTACATGTATGACCTCCGCCGGCAGCACCCCGGAGCTCGTGGAGGCAAAGCGGGCGAGAAGGGCGTTAAGGAGCAGGAGATCGACATCAAGTTGTGGTGGAGCGTCTTCCCCGGCGACGACACCGCCGCCACAGGGACTAATCCAGCTCTCACCGAGGGTGGTCTCACGAGGAAGGACTGGCTCGACCTCCACTTCGGCCGAATTTGAGTGTAGTTTAGATTAAGTTTTCAGTGTAGTTTAGTTTAAGTTTAAATTTATGTTTAATGTTCGGTTGCGAAGACTATCTATGTTGAACTTATGTTTAAATGCATGCAACTTTCGGTTGAAATTTGATTGACAAATTTACTTTTACTCCGCTAACTTTAGCGGTTCGGCTAGAACAGACCAAAATTCAGTGGAGTATAAATACTTCACTAAGGTTTCCTAGGCTGGATACTCCGCTATTTTTTAGGGGATCGGTTAGAAATTCCCTTACTATGTACCTATCTGCTAACCTAATGTCTCATGCAAGGATAATACACGATGAAATAGATTTCCATTTTGAAAGAGTTACGCTAACTGGCAGTTGGAAATTTGTTTGTGCATTCACGTGATCAGGTTGCACATGGTTTCACAAAAACACTAACCACAAGAAGCTTTGAAAATTTTAAATGTAATCTCAACTTAAGAAAGTTATGACCAAGGGAGTGTGTTAAACATCAACATGCACACGTGACAAGAGAGGACACGGTTGTGGATTCCAAGTCTCCTACCGAAGATAGACTATGTTATTAGAGTTTGTTCTTATCTCTGTAACAAAATATATCTTCCTAGTCTATCCCTTTTTCCTCAAGTTTTAAATCCCAAGTGTACACATATCCAGGGAGACGTGCCCCTGGCGATATAATAAGAAGCTGTCACCCAGAGCTAGGGTATGTTTCCCCACAGTGATAACTTCGTCTCTCTATCAGTATTCGCTAAGCATGAATTTGTTCAAGCATGCTTGAAGAATTACATACAAATTTTGTGGAAGAAGCGGATAACAGAGATCATACATACAATTTACTTGCTAAATTTCCATACCCAATGATCGCCGTGAGAAATCTTGTGCAATCCACAAATTCTTTTGCATGTGCACGAACTTTTATTAGTTTTTGAGCATATTAGTTGCCGACTTACCAAATTTCTTACTGAATAAAGAGGGACATGTAATTATGTCTTGATAGTAGGGGGTGGATAGGAGTCTTTGCTCATATATGTCATCCTGGATATGAAACACGAGGTTCTAGTTGTCTCTTCTCAAACCGTTGGAATGTATGTTTCCTAGGTGCTTTAGAGCTCCAGAATCAGCCTTCCCATGGGAAAAGTTTGAATTGACTCCACCAAATTTTGTTTCAAAAATTTTGTTCCAATTTTCAAATCTGAGGCTCCTGCTAGACAATGATGAAATTCGTGACCAGTCATTTGTTGATGCTTGCTTTGCTTTGACCATTTGTGCTTACTCAATACTTGATTAAGCACTTAATTAGCTAGTTCTTCATGCACAAGATGCATCATCCCAGGAAAATAAACTATCCACCTGCGTCTGCAGAGTACTCAGCAAGGCTGTGAAACTGTTGCTAGCTAATTCAGTTACATCTATCACCATTTGACGCATGCCTGCCTGTCCCCGTAGCTGCCCCCTGCGAACTGACGGCCTTCACCGTCCCTCCTGAAGGCCACTACCGTTGGGTGCCTGGAGTCGAAGCTGGAAAAAGGGCGCTTGCGCTCGAGAAGCTGACACTGGTGTGCAATGAGGTAGTTTGGCCGCTCGACCTGGGCCGTCAGTGCTATGCCAACAACTCGGAGCCAACAACTCTTCACTACCTCCCTCCTCGCGAATACTTGGCGCCGGTATCCTCTTACATCCCATACATTTTTTCAAAATGTTGTGTCTCCGTATGCCTCCCATTCATATTTCATAACGAATTGCATCAACCAACTTATTTTTGATCTTCATTGATCCCTCGGTCAGGAGCCTCGACCTCGATCTTGTTTCTTTGCCTGCTAGTACTTTCTATCCTAATAACATAGCTAGAGGCTACAAGGATACTAAATAAAGCAGCATGT
The DNA here is from genome assembly GCA_904067115.1 of Aegilops sharonensis. Lineage (NCBI taxonomy): Eukaryota > Viridiplantae > Streptophyta > Magnoliopsida > Poales > Poaceae > Aegilops > Aegilops sharonensis. Next base: position 905,410,455 of record LR880968.1, read on the forward strand.
CCTTTATAAAGTCCGATCATGCTTACACCAAGGGAAGTTGGTGAGCGTATTACCTATCTATACATTAATTTTTTGACCAACTATTGGAGCCTGCTTTGTACTCAAGCTATAGTTTTCCTTTCGGTTACACATTGGTGCTCTGCAATATTGTCTCGGCTTTCTCTAGCCTCCACACTCAACACCGATTTTGCCAGGCTTGTGGGAGATGTGTGTTCAGAGCTTGTACATACTAAAAACCTGAATCATGCTCAATATTATAGCTTTGTACATCATCTGAAATTTGTGAAAGGAGCAATCTACTCGAGTCTTCAGTGACATCACCTCCCACCACTTGCAGTCACATGTGTCCATCGAGATTGCAAAGGAATTCTCATCCATGTTGCAGTCGCATAATAGCCTAATGCTATATTTCTTCATTGTAACCTCAGTTTTCCCTTTTGATACCTGCTAGGTTGGTTTAAATCTTATCCCTACATCAATTTACTTCAATCTATAATCAGCATATCATCTAGCACAACAGAAATCCTTGACATCATGGTGCTTCAGTTTAATGTTTGACTGTGAGATCTGGTGAAAATATGAATTGTCCATATAACCATCCAGGTTTTATATGTTTCTCAACGCATGCTACATTGCCTCTCCATGAGTTTGAAAATATAATTCTAGCTTTTGGATTTCATTCCCAACAAAAGGCTATTATACTATCTCACAGCAACCTTTTAGTACTTTTCTCCATTTCAGACAGGTCATGTCACCTTATTTTTAAGATTCTACAGCAAAAGATGCTCGTAGTGCTTTGGCATGTCATCTCTAGTGCCACAGTTGCAGGGAAATAGGTCTTATTTGTGTTTCATGTCAAAATATTAGAATGTAGGCTTCCAATGCATTTTAAGATATGATTGTGTGTGCTCTAGTGAAAATCTTAATCTAACATTCCAAAACATTACATTTTTTCCAAATGAATGATGCATTACCTTTTTTGACAAAGGGAATATATTAATATCGCGAATATACCAATTACACCCAGCCTCTGCACCAACAAGACATCGAAAGACATCAAAGATGCACACAGCCAAGAACAATAAAAAGAGAGAAAATATATTTAAAAAAAGATCCAGTCGCAGTGATGAAACACTCACAACAGCAACACTCTAACCACCACCAAAGACAACACCCGGACTACATAAGAGGTTCTCCAAAAGCGACGCCTCCAAGAAGGAAACAATGCACAAGCGTTGTCGTCGTCCGATCAAGGATCTTGAGTTTTCACCCTGGAGAGAGTCCGAGATCCCAAAAACAATGCCTTCACAAGACCATTGCCAGGTACAACCAATGAAGGCCAGACCATGGGCTTTCACCCTGGAGATCGCGGCTCGGTACTCGGGAAGCACCCCCAAAAGTGTCGCCCACCTGTGTTGCCGCCCCCTCCTACAAAGGCCGCCGCTGCAGGTCCTCAACACCCGACACATAGGAAAAAACATGTGCCGCCATTCTTCAACGCAACCAAAACTCCTCTCTGCCGTTACAAGTCTCCAGTCGCGGCCACCATGACTTTCTTCACCACTGTCAACGCTGCGGAAATCTATACTTAGACATGTCCCATGGCACTGGCAAGGCGGCGAAGCTTCGCGCCATGCCGTCATGAAGCCTCTCTAGCCGAAGAAGAGGGCACGCCCGACCGATTCAATTCTGATCTAGATATCCAGTGGCACCAATGCGCCAAAAGCTAAGATCTCTGAGCGGAAGACTGGAACCCATCGGTGTCCAGATCGAGGAGGCCAGCATGAAGCAGATCACAATTTTGGAGCATGAAGAACAACAGGGTCAACCTCCACAGGACTTCCCTGGATCACGACTGGCCGGATCTAGGGAAGTGTCGCCGTCGGCCGCCGCCAACCCAGGCAAGAGCTGCCGCCACGACCAGCCCTCCACAACTGGGACGAAGAACTGAAAACCGGCCGCCTCCAAGCTCTGCCCAGCGCCGCCGCACCCTAGCCTAGCGCCGCGCCCCCGCCCAAGATCGCCGGCCCGCGCCGAGCCTCCACGTGCGGAGAGGAGAGAGGGCCCCACCATTGCCAGCACCAGCCAGGCTTTGCCTGGCGGTGTGGACCGGCGGCCGCGAGGTAGAGGACGGAGGATGGGGGCGCTGCTCTGGTCGCGACTGGATAACCTCCCGTGACGCGCTCGCCAGGCGCGACGCTGGAGCGATGCATTACCTATCCATGACTTACATCCGACCGTGTGCTGTTGTGAAAATCTGAATCGGCTATTCCAAAACCTCTCAGATTTTGTTTGTTCCTAAATGCATGTTCCATTGCCTCTACATGAGTTTGAATCTAGATTTTGGATTTTTATTCCCTACTGCAAAGTATTGTACTATCTCGAGGCAAATTTTTTAGTATCCTTCTCTATTCAAAATCAGGAATTCTGCACAATAGTTGATAATTATATACAGATTTTTTATATAAATATACATAGGAATCAGGCAGCACTGAAATGATAGCAATGGCCATGCCGCCGTGCAGTACGATGATGCTCCGGGATACTTGTATCCTCTAGTATCATGTTTTCTCGATTTCAACGAAAATAAATAAAATAGGAAAACAACATGGATATTTGGAAGATACAGCTTGTATACATAAGGGGAGAAAGATGGTCAGTGGCCTCTGGCAGTGAACAAGATTTGATTCACTAACTTCAGCATTGCACTATTTTATCTCCTACCACCTCCTTTCCGGTTTATAGGGCTCAATTCAAAAATCTCATCAACCAAGCTAGATGGTGAGTGGTGGAATAATTTTTATAATTTGCAAAAACAATCAATTAATGCATTGGTTTTCCTCAAAGATTATGTTTACCAATGCATTAATTGCTATGCATGCATTGGTTAATTTTTTCTTAATACTTGCACGTAATGATTTAATGCACCTTAAAAATCTGAACATGTGGTAGGGAACCATCAAATCGAGACTTATAAAATGAAAAATCTAAAATTTTGACATAAGCCCTATAAACCGAAAAGGAGGGAGTAGAATGCTTGGAAATATGTTCCATTCAGTTGTTTCTACGCCCTTTCACATTGTGACACAATACGTGTTTCCATATGCCTCTCATTCACAGTCTTACAGTGTATGGTCGTATTGCACTATAACAAACCATCATAATAGTCACTGCTTACGTCTGCTAGGTTGGTGAGAGCATTAGCTATCCATCAATTTACCCCAAACTGAAACCAACTATTATCTAGTACAACAAATATCTCAATATTAAGGTGCTGATATATATGAGGGATTGGAAACCATAGGTTCTTAAAAATCCCCATCCCACACCCTCTCTCCTGTGTCGCCCTCCGTGGCTCGAACATCGCCATATCTGTCCTGGATGATGAATCCCCACGCGCCTATATCTGATTATGCATTAGAAGATCCGTCACAGTTAACCGTAAGTCTGTCGCCATCAGGGTTTCTTCCAGACAGCTTCGGACTTGTTTGTCCCTAGAAAGCATGGACACTCCAGATATCGCCGAACTGTCGTCCTGATACGGCGGGACACGCCGGGTATCCCCAAAAGTCAAATTTGAAAAAAAAAGACAGGGAACGCCGGGACACGTTTGGGATTGAGCCCAGAAAACAACCTCGGCCCATTAGCTAACCCTATTTTGCATGGTCTCCTGCACACCCTCGACATAAGGAAGAGGTGCTCCCTGCCTCCCATGTCGCACAGAAGGAGCCGCCACCTCCTGGATCGTCACCGCCACTGCCTGGACTCGCCGTCTCTCCTTGCAGCCGCAGATAACCCAGCAGCCTCTCCGCATTCTTCAACCTGTTCCACTTTTAATCTTGAGATTTATTCAACTAAGCTACTGGATATGGATGCTTTGCTGGCTTGCTGCTCTTTGCTTGTGCTGCAGCTGTTCTGTTTGCTATCCATATTATGCTGTTGCTGCTACTGCCCTCTTGTGTTGCTACTCGCTTGTGCTGCTGCTGCAAGTCCACTACTGTTAGCCCTCCTCAGCTGCTCTATTTGAATGTTTGTGCTGCTGCCGCTTGCCTGAATATATAGTCAAATAAATGCTTTTGCAGTAATGGTTGTGCTGTTGTAATGTTGTTCAATGTTCATTGGTCAATATTTCGCTTTAATTTTCTGTCTTAGCTATATATTCCATGGCATATCTTTATTTTATTTTATATACTCGCCGTATCCCCGAATGGCTGTTTTTGGAAAATATCGTATCCCATATCCCCGTATGCGTATCCCCGTCTTTCCATCCGCGTGTCCGTGCTTTTTAAGGATTGTCCCATCCCTACGCTGCTTTCCACACAGGTTGACCGAATAGATGACATATGACTGATTTTTGCAGCAAGACAATCCACTCGTACATCTTTTCCCCTGCACTTAATTTATTACGCCAACAACACCGCCTCCAGAATAACCACGCAATCAGTAGCTTTTTAGGTTCCTACAGCTGAAGAGTCACATGCATGAGCTCCATTGCGTCCTTGCATGCACACATGCGCTGACTCTCCTCCTCTAACTAGATAACACCCCGCGCGTTGCCGTGAGGAAATTAGTAACCAAGTTGCAAAAAACCCATGATGTGTATTCTTTGAGGACAAATAAGAGATAAGAAGGAAATTAAATTTATCACTAAAGTGGGATGTGTGCAAGCTAACGCAAACCACATATCCAAAATGACAGCTCTGTTAAGAAAGCTTGTCAAACTAATATTCATAGTAAGGCATTCATTCTTGAAAGTCTCATCACAAATTTCCAACAATTATTAGATGTATGGTTTATGGAAAATAAATTCACTTCATGGACCAGAACTAGCTACTTGGCCATGCAAGCATACTTACAACACATACATGTGAAAATATGGCTAGCTTTAAACATACATATATCAATGAAATTGGATTAAACAAACATTTAAATAAACTGAATGGAATAACCAAATTCTATACATACAGATCAATTTAATACACTTTTTTTTTGCATGGAGAGATATTGGTCCAGATCTTAGGACATAAATATATTGTAGAACAAATATTTGAGTCAATTAAAAAAAGTAATTCCTTTACACTGTACAAACACAAAAATACACCATGTGTTGGCAAGTCTGCTTGCATAATCTTTGTTTGCGGTAGTTTCTGCTTCACCTATATACTCCCTCATGTCCTTTTTACTCTGCATATTAGATCTGTCTGCAGTCAATCTCATCCAACTTTGACCAAGTTTATACAAAAAATTATTAACGGTCACATAACAACACCAATATCATTAGATCCATTTTGGAATATATTTTTATATTATATTTATTAGATATTATAGATGCTAATAATTTCTAATATAAATTTGGTCAAACTTAGCAAAGTTTGACTTTCGGCAAATCCAATGTGCGAAGTAAAAAGGATCGGAGGGAGTATTTTACTGCGTATAAGATATAGGGTAGCTGATACAAAAGAGAGATGACCCTAGTACGGTAGAAGCAAGAATATGACCATAGATTAGCAGGAATAAGACCGTGGGCATAAGACACCTGGTAGTGTAGAAGTATGGTTAGTGCCGAGGAATAAACTTTTGAAATCACATGCACGCTTCTTGGATGGATGCATCAGACTTACGGAAATAATGTCATGTGACAATAATATACTCAACCTTAATTTTTATTTCTCCATAGTGGTTTGCCTACACATGTGCCCTCTGCTCTATTGCCCCTAGCTCACCACGCCCTATACACTCAACACCATTTCTTTTAATTTGGTTCTGTTTTTTACAGATTACTTTAGCTATTTCTGTCTAGCATGAGTACGACATCCAGAAACAGCGACCTTTTACCTTTCACTATGTTGGGATATCCTTCTCATGTGGGCTGTGAGGAGATGATCATTTGAGGCCTTTTAGGCAGCCCAAAGAGGTGCATAAGCCCACTACCCATTAGGGTTATGACCTAGGGTCATTTTAGACTTTGCACATGTGTGGATGGGGATGCTTTACCCTCCATCCAGCAGCCACCACCAAGGGTGACGAAAATCAGTTCATCCTCCAAGAGAGAAGAAGAGAGAAACCAAGAGAGCAAGGGAAGAAGAGGAAGATTGAAGGAAGAAGCAAAGGGAGCTCCTCCCCAAGGTTGTGATGGTCCAGATCCACTACCTTGCCTCCTTCAAGCTTCGGTTTCACCATCTTTGATGAGATTGTTCCAATCCCTAGTTCTTGAGCCCCAAATCCTGTTGTGTTCATCCAAGATACAGAAATCTTGATGTATGAGATCCTCTAGTGCTGTCTAGAGAAGAACTTGTTGTATCCCACATTTGATAATAGTGGAAGAGGATTTGGGTGGCTTCGGCCCATCGGTTTTCCCCTCAAGTTGAGGGGTTTTCCACGTAAAAATCTGGTGTATCTTTGTTGATGCTTGATGCTGTCAGGAAAACTTACTCCTACCACAATACACTAGGCTGCGGAGTGTCTTGCCTGCTGAGTAACATTTTTTGCCTCCATATATGCTGCTGCATATGTTTCCTTCCATGGTAAGCGACGATCCTTGAATTAGTACATGATGTGGTGCTGAGATTACTTGTTTTCGCTGCAGTTTTCAGTTAACCACAAGTGCATTTGTGTGCTAATTCCCAACAGAGTGGCATCAGAGCCTTGGTTGCTTAGAAGGTTGCAAATCCCAATTGCTTGATTTTTGCTGGAAGTGCTGCTCACAATGGCTTTGGAAGAAAGCCCTACTACAAGTGGCATGATAAAACTTGATTCTTCCAGTTACTCATTATGGAAGCCCATGATGGAAGACATCCTTTATTGCAAGGATTTGTATGAGCCAATTGTGAAAGACAATATACCCATAGGTGTCACGGAAGAAGAATGGAGAGTGTTGCACAGAAAGGCAGTAGGTATGATTTGGTTGTACATCAACCACAATATTTTCCATCATGTTGCAAATGACACAAATGCATATGAGATGTGGCAGAAGTTGGATTCCATGTATGAGAGGAAGACATCAATGAACAAGGCCTCGGTGATCAAAAGACTTGCAAAGCTTGAGTACCGAGATGGCTCAAGTGTGACTGAGCACTTAAATGTCTTCCGATGCCATATAAATCAACTTTCAGCCATGAAGATCAACTTTGAGGATGAGGTGCAAGAACATGTTGCTGCTGAGTTACATGCCTGATAGTTGGAACACGCTTGTTGTGTCACTTAGCAGTCCAGCTCCGGATGGGAAGCTGACTTTGGAGATGGTAAAGAACAGTATGCTGAATGAAGAAGCCAGAAAGAAGGAAAAGGGTGATGCCTCTTCTTCTGATGCGTATGTGGCTGAAACCCATGGGAAGAATGAAAATCGTGGACTTAGCAATACAAGATTTCAGCAAGGCAAAAGAAAATCCAGGGAGAGATCAAAGTCAAAACAGAGAAAAGATATTACTTGCTTTCATTGTGGAAATCCAGTACACATAAACAGCGAGTGCAGGAAGTACAAGAGAGAGCTTGCAGAGGGGAAACTCACAAAGAAAACCGAGCAAAAGGCTGAGAGCAGTTCAGCCATGACCGCAACAGATGAGGACTATCTAGTCATTGAAGATGAAGATTGCTATAGTGTTGTTCGTGATGATGCCATGAGTTGGGTTGTGGATTCAGGTGCGTCCTTCCATATCACATCACACAAGGAGTATTTCACATCTTACACTAGTGGTGTTACTGACCAAGTGAGGATGGGAAATAGTGGTTCGTCAGCAATTGTTGGCAAGGGCTCTATATGGATTGAAACAAACACAGGTTGCAGATTGGTGCTCGATGATGTGAGGCATGTTCCCGACATAAGGCTGAATTTGTTGTCAGCGGGCAAGCTTGATGATATCAAACATCCTAGTTATTTTGGTGAAGGAAAATGGAAGCTCACCAAAGGCTCTTTGATTGTGGCTCGAGGAAGTAAGCAAGGTAATCTCTATGTGACTAAAACCAAGTTGTGCAATGAGGTGTTGAACATTGTTGAAAAAGACACTTCGGTTGAATTATGGCACAAGAGGCTTGGGCATATGAGTGAGAAGGGCATGCATGCTCTTGCTCGCATGGAGTACCTCCCTGAGTTGAAAGGTATATCCTTGAAACCATGTGCACATTGTTTTGCTGGCAAACAACACAGGGCTGCCTTTCGTACACTCCCTCCACATCGTGCAGATAATGTTCTTGATATTGTGCACACTGACATTTGCTCCATGATTGAAAAATCTCATGGTGGAGCATTATACTTTGTGACTTTTATTGATGACCATTCCAGAAAGGTTTTTGTGTATGTGCTGAAACACAAATACCAAACGTTTGAAGCCTTCAAGGAGTTCCATGCCAAAGTTGAAAGAGAAACTGGCAGGAAATTGAAGTGCGTGAGATCAGACAATGGTGGTGAATACAGAGGTCCTTTTGAAAGGTATTGCATAAATGTTGGCATCAGGCTTGAGAAGAGTCCACCAAAGACACCCCAGCTCAATGGTCTTGCATAGAGAATGAACATGACACTCACAGAGAGGGTCACAGCTATGCTCTCTCATGCTCATTTACCTAATTCATTTTTGGCTGAAGCATTGATGAATGCTATGTATGTGGTTAACCTATCTCCCTCAGTTCCTCTTGCAGATGATATTCCTTTGAGAGTTTGGTCAGGGAAGGAGGTATCATACAAGCACTTGAAGGTCTTTGGTTGCAGGGCATTTGTACATGTTCCAAGGGACGAGAGATCCAAGCTTTATAGCAAGACAAAGCAGTGCATCTACCTCAACCAACCAAGTGAAGAGTTTGGTTACAGGTTGTGGGATCCAGCAAATAGAAAGATTGTGAGAAGCCGAGATCTGGTGTTCATTGAAGATGAAAGAAAAAAAGATATTGGGAAACCAGAGAAGCCAATGACCAGCAAACCTCAGGTTGATATGGATCCAATCCGTCCTCCTCTCGTGCATGACAATCATGGGGGAGATGATGACACTGAAGACAGTGGAGATGCAACTGATCAATGCAGTACAAGTCAAAGTGACGAGCAGCCATCAAGTGATGATGATGATGAAGTTGGTAATGATGATGCCAACGAAAATCCACCTGATTCACCACCAGTGCAGTAGCAAAGAAGAAGTGAAAGAGGACACATTCCTTCTTCTAAATATCCACCACATCAATATGTGTTGATGACAGATGCAGGTGAACCCTCATGCTATGAGGAGGCAATGTCTGATGAGAACAAGGAAGAATGGTTAGAAGCCATGCAGGATTAGATGAATTCCCTGTATGAGAATGATACCTTTGAGTTGGTAAAACTGCCAAAGGGTAAGAAAGCACTCAAGAACAAGTGGGTGTACAGAGTGAAGACTGAAGAAAACACCTCACATCCAAGGTACAAGGCCAGATTGGTTGTGAAAGGATTCAGTCAGAAAAAGGACATTGATTATAGTGAGATATTCTCTCAAGTGGTCAAGATGTCTTCGATCTGAGTTGTGCTTGGCATGCCTGCCACCATGGACTTGGAAATTAAACAATTTGATGTGAAGACAGCTTTCTTGCATGGTGACCTAGAGGAGGAGATATACATGGAGCAGCCAAAGGGATTTATGGTTGCAAGCAAGGAGCACTTAGTTTGCAAATTGAAGAAGAGCTTGTATGGCTTGAAGCAAGCTCCTCGGCAGTGGTACAAGAAGTTTGAGTCTTTTATGACTGGGCTTGGTTACTATAAAGCACAACCTGACCATTGTGTCTTTTTAAAGAGGTACGCCGAGGGTGACTTCATTATTCTCTTGTTGTATGTTGATGATATGCTGATTGTTGGAAATGGCACAAAGAGGATTGCTCTCCTCAAGAAGGCATTGAGTAAATCATTTGCCATGAAGGATTTAGGACCAGCTAAGCAAATACTTGGCATGAAGATCTCCCGTGATAGATCAAAGAAGCTGCTTTGGCTCTCACAGGAAAGATACATTGAGAAGGTACTTGAAAGGTTTAATATGAAAGATGCAAAATTTGTTATCTCTCCGCTTGCAGGCCATCACAAACTGAATTCAAAACAATGTCCTACAAGCAAGAAGGAGAAAGAAGAAATGAGGAAAGTACCTTACCAATCTGCTGTGGGCAGTTTGATGTATGCCATGGTATGCATTAGGCCTGACATTGCCTATGCAGTTGGGGTTGTTAGCCGGTTCATGAAAAATCCAGGTAAAGCTCATTGGGAAGCAGTGAAGTGGATTCTTAGGTATCTCAAGGGTACTTCTACATCTTTTCTATGCTTTGCAAATGGTGATCCTGTATTGCAGGGCTATACAGATGCAGATTATGCAGGTGACAAGGATCGTAGGAAGTACACATCCGGATACCTGATGACTTATGCAGGGGGAGCAGTGTCATGGCAATCAAGATTGCAGAAATGTGTCTCTACATCAACTACAGAAGTTGAGTACATTGCAGCAGTTGATGCTGGCAAGGAGGTTTGGTGGATGAAGAACTTCTTGCAAGAGCTCAGCATGAAGCAAGAGAAGTATGTTCTGTTTTGTGACAGTCAGAGTGCTATTCATCTTGCCAAGGATTCAAGCTATCACTCTCGAACCAAGCACATTGATGTGAGGTACCATTGGATTCGAGATGTTGTGAGTTCCAAGTTGCTGAAACTTGAGAAGATCCATACCGACGACAATGGTTCGGATATGATGACCAAGATATTACCAAATGAGAAGCTACAAGCATGTTGCAAGGTAGCGGGAATCGCGGTGCCCCCCTCATAAGTCGGAGGGGGAGATTTGTTGGAATATCCTCGTCATGTGGGCTGTGAGGAGATGATCATTTGAGGCCTTTTAGGCAGCCCAAAGAGGTGCATAAGCCCACTACCCATTAGGGTTATGACCTAGGGTCATTTTGGACTTTGCACATGTGTGGATGGGGATGCTTTACCCTCCATCCAGCAGCCACCACCAAGGTGTGACGAAAATCAATTCATCCTCCAAGAGAGAAGAAGAGAGAAACCAAGAGAGCAAGGGAAGTAGAGGAAGATTGAAGGAAGAAGCAAAGGGAGCTCCTCCCCAAGGTTGTGATGGTCCAGATCCACTACCTTGCCTCCTTCAAACTTCGGTTCCACCATCTTTATTGAGATTGTTCCAATCCCTAGTTCTTGAGCCCCAAATCCTGTTATGTTCATCCAAGATTCAGAAATCTTGATGTATGCGATCCTCTAGTGCTGTCTAGAGAAGAACTTGTTGTATCCCACATTTGATAATAGTGGAAGAGGATTTGGGTGGCTTCGGCCCGTGGTTTTTCCCCTCAAGTTGAGGGGTTTTCCACGTAAAAATCTGGTGTCTCTTTGTTGATGCTTGATGCTGTTAGGAAAACTTTCTCCTATCACAAGACACTAGGCTGAGGAGTGTCTTGCCTGCTGAGTAACATTTTTTGCCTCCATATATGCTGCTGCATATGTTTCTTCCGTGCTAAGCAACGGTCCTTGAATTAGTACATGATGTGGTGCTGAGATTACTTGTTTCCGCTGCAGTTTTCAGTTAACCACAAGTGCATTTGTGTGCTAATTCCCAACACACTAGTGCTTGGGGCGCCACCCTGTGGTGCCGCTTGAGAGGAAGTCCATTTAAAAAAATTGTGGTCCTTGCCTCTATCTAAAAAACATCTCAGAAGAAAATTCTCACATCCATCTACAAAAAGAAATAAAAAAAGAATAATTAAAACATTTCAAAAAAAAATCCTCAACTCCATCTAAAAAATATTGTAAAAGCTTTCTCATTCCGGCCAACCAGCTTGTGCCATGTGGCATAGCTGGTTGGCCGCCAATCTGGCGATGCTTAATGGGTTTAATAAGCGAGGAGCAGACGAGAATGAAAGGCCCGAGGACGACGAGCGAGTATATCTTATTTTCTCAAGATTCTTTTGCAGTACTTGTTTTGGTGAGTCTTGATGCTGTTGATGTGTTGCATACTCCCCCTGCTTGCTAAACCATAGTGCATATAAGTTTTTGATATTTTTCCATATTACAAAATGTATACGAGCTCACCAGTGCAAATCACCAACAAAATTAAATAGCAGAAAACAGATAAGTTACGGCGGATACAATCTATCAGAAGCAAGTTTTTATTGAGCATATGGACTACATCCAGAAGGCTTGCACATCGAAACTACAACAATAGCTAGGCGCCTTGTAGAAGCGAGGAGGCGTGTCAGCCGTGGTGCTGAGCTCCCCATCCTCACCATACTTGACAACGAATGTGGTCAGGCGGAGCACATACATCGACTTGTCCGCTCCCGCAGGTAGGAGGCGCTCCAGAAGGCAGTACTTAGTACTTACCACGCTCACGCATGTAAACGAGCTTCGCATCCACATGTCTCCAGTGTGAGTCCTCCAGAAAAAGCTTCTCCTTGCATACTTCCTTCTTGGGCGGCTGCCAGCCGGAGATGACGCGGCACGCACAAAGGTACCCACCAGCATCGTCGCTGTAAACAGATTGGCGGTGGAGCCCAACCCATGCGCCAAGTTGATGGTCATAATGGGCATGACATTTGAATGGCAGCACCCAATCACCACGGTGCTTCCACTGCCCACTACCTCCGGTGCCGTAGGAAAACATACCCCAGCGCCAGCCCAGATACCCTAAAGCAGACACGAAGACGGTGCCCGTCCGAGGGTGAACCACGTGTGCAACGATTTTAGATGCATCAAACGGAAACTCGGGAGGCCAGTCAGTCCAACTCAAAGAGAACTGAGAAGAACTGAACAAGGGTCGCCAAGCCCAGTGCATCTCATCATCATTATTCGGATTTGGCGTGAGGCAGTGTAGACCTCCACGGACATCTACATCTGCGCGGAAGCTGCTGTGTGAAACTAATTCAAGCACATATATTCTGTTCCTGACGGCTATGGCAGCCTCATAGCGGCTAGGTAGGCCTCTCGGCCGAATTGGCGACACGCTTAAAGTGGCAGTCTCTTGGTGTCGTAGGTCATAGCATTTACAAAAGGTCTTGCGCTCCATTATAGCTGTTTTAAATAGCTCGCTATAGCTCTGCTATAGCACGCCTCATAGCGGCTAGGTAGGCCTCTCGGCCGAATTGGCGGCACTGTTTTAAATAGCCCGCTATAGCTCCGGTATAGCACGCCATACCGTTAAAGGTCATGCGCTAAGAGACTTTGATCCAAACAAATGAACAAATATTTTAAATAGCGCGCTATAGCTCCGTTATAGCATGCTATAGCATTTGAAAGAGGTCCGCCGCTATGATGCTTAGCGCGCTATTTAAAACTATGCGTAGGTGAGGGTGCCTCCCAAGCTGGGGTCTTCTTTTACTGACATTCTCATGGTGCGGCATGTGGCGATGATGTGGCTGCCAAGGGCAGTAAACTGTGTGTTACTTCCAATTGTCGGAGGCCCTATACGGAGGGCAGGTGGCTCTGAGAAGCGCCATGGGGTTTCTGCAGAGCAGCCGCTCTTATCCAGGTCGTCATTGTCATCTATGTCCAGTTTGTGGATGCTGAATGAGTCCTCTTGGTCATCAAGGACCAGGTACAGATGTTGCTTCATGGTCTGCAGATTCCTTCGTGGGAGGCCGTTGCCGATGTCCAACCCGGAATGGAAGAACCTTGCTGGCTCGCGCAAGACACAGATCCGATGTTTACAACATCCTGCCTGCTACCGCCAACATCCTGTCGACTCTGACAGAGATCGGGATGTGGTGCCCAAGAAGTGGAGGTGCCGGAGATTAGAAAGAAACGGAACCCGATCTACAAAACAAGAAGGGGAAACCAGACCACGGGAGGACGAGAAGGGAGGAGGCATCGACCCGCTCTCCATACCGCTGCCTCGCTCATCTCCTGTGACGACGGACATCTGGAGGAGGAGGTGCACGCGATCTGAGTAAGCCGCCGCAGATCTGAAATTGACGGCGGCCGCTGCCAAATCGACCGCCATGCCGCCGTATATCTGGAAGGAGAGGGTAGTCGCCTGAGCTCGAACGGAGACCACTACCGGCACAGGGCGCTACCCCGACGGCCAAAACAATGCCGACGGCCCCCGTCAGCTTCTACGGAGATATGCCGACAGCCTGGATCTGGCCGTCGGCGTACAACAGCCGTCGGGTTACGCAGAGCTAAGCCGACGGCGCCCGTCGATTTAGAATAGCCGTCGGCCTAGCAGAATGTACGCCGACAGCTGCCGTCGGCTTACAAATGCCGTCGGCATACCCGTGGGCCCGGCACCCCCCCGGCTAACGTCGCCAGAGCTATGCCGACGGCCGAGACGGGGGGCCGTCGGCATAGGTCCGTAGGCCACGTCACCGATCTAGGCCGCACCGTGCAGAGGATATGCCGACGGCTGCCGTCGGCATATCTGCCACGTCAGTGATCCGCGGCACGCTGCCCGCCTGCTAAACCCTGATCGGATCTATGCCGACGGCTATGCCGTCGGCATAGTTAGATTTTTTTTCGTACATATTTTTTTATGCTTTTTTATGTAATATTATATCAACTAACATGTAGCATGTTAAATATAAACATACATATGAATATATATGTAGTTTATATTTTTTTCATATTATATATATATATATATAGTTTGTATTTTTTTAGAGCACGTTAATAATGTGCGGTCATGTTCTTTTAAATATAGATCCTTATATTTTATTAAAATCAAAAACAGCTATGCCGACAGAAGTTTTGTGGCAGTTGCAAACGCCCGACACCCGTCTCCAGAGTGTGACCCCCCTCACGTCCGCGGTGTGCCCCCCCTCATGGACGGCGCCGCCGCCGGCACCTGGAGGGGGGAAACGGACGCGTCGGGTCTGCACGGAGTGGATGTAGCTGTGGTTTTGGCCCGGATGTTGCTCCCGGGGGTCCCTACGGGCCGACCTGACACAACCGGCTGGAGAGGTCCACTGGTCAAAGCCCGTCCGTGGGAAGTCAACGGGCTAGATCTCGTGGTCAACCGCTCCAGGGTTAGGCGGGACGGGGGCCCTGGGGGGTAGCAATGCCACCGGAGCGTCGTACCGGGCCCTCATACATGTGGGGTGGTGTTGTGGCATGTCCGAAGAGGCGGCACGCGTCTCCGGTGCGTGGCCCCCCTCATGGACGGCGCCGCCGCCGGCACCTGGAGGGGGGAAACGGACGCGTCGGGTCTACACGAAGTGGATGTAGCTGTGGGTTTGGCTCGGATGATG
>LR880968.1:905431409-905461958 GCA_904067115.1 Aegilops sharonensis
GGGGCCCTTGGGGGGTAGCAATGCCACCGGAGCGTCGTACCGGGCCCTCATACATGCGGGGTGGTGTTGTGGCATGTCCGAAGAGGCGGCACGCGTCTCCGGTGTGTGGCCCCCCTCACGGACGGCGCCGCCGCCGGCACCTGGAGGGGGGAAACGGACGGGTCGGGTCTACACGGAGTGGATGTAGCTGTGGGTTTGGCCCGGATGTTGCTCCCGGGTGTCCCTATGGGCCGAACTGGCACAACCGGGTGGAGAGGTCCACTGGTCAAAGCCCGTCCGTGGGAAGTCAAAGGGCTAGATCTCGTGGTCAACCGCTCCAGGGTTAGGCGGGACGGGGGCCCTGGGGGGTAGCAATGCCACCGGAGCGTCGTACCGGGCCCTCATATATGCGGGGTGGTGTTGTGGCATGTCCGAAGAGGCGGCACGCGTCTCCTGGGCGTGTCCCCCTCACGGACGGTAGTAGACGGATCAGACACTCGCATAGTTACCGGATCAGGCACTCGGTAACGGTACCCCTTAGTCAGTTGCTCTCCTATGTATCAACTTTCGCGAGACCATAGAAAATATTTATATCATAAAGAAATGTTGCCCCCCTCAATTTATTTCGAAATATTTTAACACAATGTACATTTTTTGTTAGTACAATTTACCAAATATTTATATAATAAAGAAATGTTGCTGACCATAGAAAAAATTCGGTTCAGAAAAAAAATATAATTATAATTATATACGATGTATTATTTTTAATATAATTATATATCATGCATCATTCAAAGAAAAAAAATATGCCTACGGCTAAGCCGTCGGCATAGGTGCCACGTGGCGACCTCAGCTATGCCGACGGCTTAGCCGTCGGCATAGGAAACCCTTATCCACTCGGAGCGACCAGCGCGCAGCTAGCCACTCGTTGTTTCTACCCCACCCCGACCAGCGCGCTGCCGCCGCATCCCCTGACCCCGACCTGCGCCGCCGCGCCCCCCACCCCGACCTGCCGCCGCCGTCGCACGG
Organism: Aegilops sharonensis; assembly: GCA_904067115.1. Classification (NCBI taxonomy): domain Eukaryota; kingdom Viridiplantae; phylum Streptophyta; class Magnoliopsida; order Poales; family Poaceae; genus Aegilops; species Aegilops sharonensis. The sequence continues at coordinate 905,432,418 of LR880968.1, forward strand.
CCCTCCCGTGCCGCCGCCGCACCTCCCACTCCCCTGCACACCCCCTCCCCCTGCCGCCGCCGCACCTCTAGTCGAGTCACACCTCCACCCCGCGGTCGCCGCACCTCCACCCCGCGGTCGCTGCCCCGGCCTTCTCCCGACCCCGCCGCTGCCCCGGCCTCTCCCCGGACCGCGTGCGCGCCCTGGACTCCCCCGACCCCTCGGCTGCTACAGGCGGTCTCGGCCTCGGCCTCCCCTGACCCCGCGGCTGCTGCAGCCGGTCGCGGCTCCGGCCGGCCCCGTCCCTCCCGTCCCCGACCGCCCCTGCCTCACCACCCCCTCCACCGCCGCGCCCCCTGCCACGCCCCTCTCGGTGAGCAACTTTTTTTCTTCATTTTCTTCATTTTTTTGCTACTGTTGCATGGATGAATGAATGCATGGATGGATGTTGGATGTTAGATGGATGTTAGCTGTTAGATGTTGGATGCTGGATGTTGGATGTTAGATGGATGTTAGATGTTGGATGTTGGATGTTAGATTTTTATCATGATGATCTTGTCATTTGAGTTGTGCTCCAAAATTGGTATAAGATGAGTGGTTATTTTTATGATGATGATCTTGTTGAAAAAATTGAACCGGACAAAATTGGACACTTGACAAAAATTGAACCGGACAAAATTGGACACTTGACAAAATTGAACCGGACAAAATTATGATATGATGAGTGGTTATTTAATCATGATGATCTTGCTAAAAAAAATTGAAGGACAAAATTTGACACTTGACGAAACATGATTTTTTTTCATAGTTAAAAGTATCAATGCTTAATGTGATGTGATGACCTAATTTTTTTCGCTCGGTGTAATTAACAGGATTTGTGGTGTTCCATCTTCGTGGAGTGATCGTCGACGTTGGAGGTGTTGGTCCAGGATCGTCCCTCTCCTTTGATCGACTACATCAGAGGGTGAGCAACAATTCCATGACCTCGTCCACTTTTTTCCATGTCACTAGATTGAATTTTCACATCAAGTCGCGTAACCTAGGTCTCCCGTCCGAAAGGGTTGCATCGATAAATATGCATTCAATTGCATATTTATCACCGCAGCTCTTTCGGATTGTCCAGCGCTTTCCACGGACAGCCCGAGGATGTGTAGATTGGGTACGTTGTTCATGCTCTACCCCGTTCCGAGACAGGATTTCGGCGGCGCCTTCCCTGTTGTTTTCCGGATGCACATTCTCTCGGGTTTTTGCCGAGACGTGTATTTGGAGAACAGCGGGGAGGTGCTGCCGAAATTTTGTCTCAGAATGGGGTAGAGCATGGACCATACTCAATCTACACATTCTCGGGTGGGATTAGGACCCATCTTTACCTATTAGAGATGTAGGTGGATTAAGTGTCGTTTCTCGTCAACCTTGTAAAAAATAAAATATTGATGTGGGTAATTTAAATGAATCCTTAATTTTGTTGTGTGGCTTCCAATAAAACAGAGATGTCAGATAATCAGTGGATGTATAGTGGGTTTTTCCGTCGGAATCAAGTAACAACAGAGTGGGTCGAGAAAACTGATGTGTTTTTGAAAGAGATATTCCGTAGTCCAATGAGGATGGTGCCAGAATGCCCGTGTGCCAAATGTGAGAGACGTATCCGCAGGGATAAGAGTGCGATGACTAAGCACCTTCGCACGAATGGATTTATGCCCAACTTTAATATGCCGATAAACTTTGCCCAGCTGGACCGTGGTAGAGAGGAAGTGATACGACAACGCGTCGCTGGTTATGAGGACGATGGGGTTAGAGACATGCTAGATGATGTCTTTGCTGCACAGCCGACACCTCCGTCACATTTAGCGAATGAACCGGAGGAGCCGGAGGAAACCGCAAAGGCCTTCCTGGAAATCTTGGCCTCGTCAAAGAAACCTCTCTATGAGGGTGCCAAGCTGTCTGTGCTGGATGCCATCTCGCAACTGATGGCAGTGAAAGCTGAGTACGGCTGTAGCCGAGGTTGCTTCGAAGCATTTCTGGGAGTATGGGCTAACAGCCTGCCCGAGGGCCATGAACTGTCGAAAACCATGTACGGTACGAAGAAAATCATGAAGGCGCTCTCCATGAAATATGAGAAAATACATGTTTGTCCAAAGAATTGCCTTTTGTTTAGGCATGGGTATGCGGATGACAACTACTGTAGGAAGTGCGGTTCCTCTCGGTATATTGAGGTGGTCGATAAGCATGGTCAGAAGAGGCAGCTAAAAATCCCTATGAAGGTTCTTCGGTGTCTTGATTTTATAAAAAGACTGCAGCGCCTTTTCATCACTGAGGAGTCTGCCAAAATGATGAAGTGGCACAAGGAAGGGAAAAGATACAATCCAAAAAAAATTGTACATACATCAGAAGGTGAAGCATGGAAGTCATTCGATATAAAGTACCCGGAGGAAGCAGCCGAGGCTGGGAATGTCAGAATTGCTATAACAGGTGATGGGTTGAATCCATATGGTATGTCGTCTAATCCATACAGCTGCTGGCCCGTATTTGATATTCCGCTCAATCTCCCTCCTGGCGCCATAATGCAACGCAAGACCATGTTCCTGTCGCTTATAATTCCGGGGCCTGAATATCCAGGGAAGAATTTGAGTGTGTTTATGCAACCGTTGGTGGATGATTTGCACCATTCTTGGTACTTCCCGAGGTTGACATACTACCGGCATCTGCAGAAAAATTTCTTGATGAAAGTTTGGCTACAGTATTGCATGCATGACTTTCCCGGCTATGCCCTGTTCTGCGGATGGTGTACAAGTGGAAAGATGCCTTGCCCAGTGTGCATGCAGGCCTTGATTTTCATTTGGCTGAAGAAGGGTGGCAAGTATGTTGCCTTTGACCAGCATCGACAGTTCCTCCCTCCAGACCATCCTGATAGGGAAGACAAGAAGAACTTCACAAAAGGCAAAGTTGTCCATGAAGTAAACGAGATTCCAACGTTTTCTGGTGCAGATGTGCTTGCTCAGCTCAAAGCTCTTAAGCTTGCCGGTGAAGGGAAAGGCAAAGGCAAAGGTAAAGGGAAAAATGTTTTGAAGGATATGGTGAGATGCACAACTGGACTCACATTACCCCCTTCACGCAGCTTCCCTATTTTAAGGACATCAAACTTCCATACAACATCGACGTGATGCACACCGAAAAGAATGTCGCCGAGTCCCTTTTTAACACGATCATCAACATTCCTGATAAGACAAAGGATAATGTTAATGCTAGAGTCGATCAACAGAATATTTGTGATAGACCACGTCTTCACATGCAACCTCCCACAGGCAGTCGAAAATCTTGGTTCAAGCCAGATGCTGACTTCGTACTTAAAAAGGATCATAAGATGGAGGCATTCAAGTGGCTGAAACACGTTGTGAAGTTCACTGATGGTTATGCGTCGAATATAAGTAAGGGGGTCAATCTTTCAACAGGCAGAGTGACCGGGCTCAAGAGTCATGACTATCATGTATGGATTGAGAGGATTATGCCGGTGATGGTTCGGGGCTATGTTCCCGAGCGTGTCTGGCGTGTGCTTGCGGAGTTAAGCCATTTCTTCTGAACGCTTTGTGCTAAAGAAGTATGTCCTGAGAAGATCAAAGAAATGCATAAGAAGGCGCCGGAGTTGATATGCAAGCTAGAGAAGATCTTCCCGCCAGGCTTCTTTACTCCGATGACACATCTCATTTTGCACCTTGCGAACGAGGTATTGTTGGGGGGCCCTGTGCAATATCATTGGCAGTACGGCCCTGAGAGACAGAACAAGCATCTGAGACAGAAATGTGGAAACAAAGCTAAGATTGAAGCTTCCATAGCTGAGGCAGTTATCCTAGAGGAGGTGGCAGACCTCAGGACAACATACTATCCGGACCAAGTTCCCACGTTGCACAATAAGGTGTCTCGATACAATACAGAAGAACCCAAGTTGCCTCTATTCACCGGGCAAGGTGGCAGGGCTGGATGCTCGACATCTTATGTCATGACACGAGATGAGTGGGAGGATGTCATGTTCTATATCTTGCACAACATCAAGGAAGTTGAGGATGAGTGGATGAGGTAATACCTTTGCACCATTCTTTTAGTCAATTCATTATGTTCACTTTGCCTAGTTCTTATACCGCTTTTCTTATTGTAGTCGATTCGTTGAGGAAGAGTGGACGGGAATGCTGCCTCCTACTGAAGCGGAGGCACTTGCTCTTCTTCGAAAGGGTGCTGATGGAAGGAAAAATTTCGTTGCGTGGTTCATGGAGAAAGTAATATTTCACACTTCCCTATTACCCATTTCACACTTCCAATTAAACTCATGCACCCTATAATTTCAATTAAACTTGTAGGGAAATGATCCGAACGAATCAATGGATGAAGAATTGAGATGGGTTTCCATGGGTTTTGACCCTACCGTCATGACATGCCAAAAGTATGATGTGAATGGGTATCGCTTCCATTGAGAGGAGCACCAGAACAGTCGGCCTGATCCCAAAACCATAAATACCGGAGTCTTCACCGAAGGAGATAATAAAGTAGATTACTACGGAAGGGTAGGAAAAATATATGAGCTTACATTCAAATGTGGCCGTAAACACCTAATTCTCACTGTGTTCAAATGCCGATGGTTCGACCCCAAAAAGGGCCTGAGACATACGCCTTCTGTTGGTTTAGTTGAAGTTAAACCATCAACCGTCTATGCCGGAGCTGATCTCTTTATCACCGCTACCCAGGCCACACAAGTATATTATCTGCCTTACCCATGCCAGAAAGAGTACCTAAAGGGTTGGGAAGTTGTGTTCAAGGTGTCGCCACATGGTAAGCTACCGGACCCGAACGATGATGATTACTACAACATAAACCCCATGACATACGAGGGAGTGTTCTTTCAAGAGGAACATGATGACGTGGTCTGAAACAACGAGGATGATGACTTGGGTTAGGTTGACCTGGACCCAAACGACGATGGCGCACGGATTGATGGTGAGGCAGTTGTGAATCAAAGAGACATAATTATGCTTGAAAAGTTAAATGAAGACGCTGACGCTGACGATGAGGAAGAGCCTCCACCTCCGTCAGACAAAGAAGAAGATATGCGGGATAGTGATGATGAGACCGGTCGACAAATAGATTACAATAGTGATGATTCATATGGGTTCTAGAAAATGTATATTCTTCTAATAATGTGCTCTTTCGTTATTAATGTCTTTCCTGTATGCTTGTTTTTTTTATATCCTTATTAATTGTTTATTCTCTTCTCAATGCAGGTTTGCTAATCATGGGAATGTCCAGCGGTGCCAGTTTCCTCAGTAAACTCAAAGGAGGACTTACTCGGAGTGGACGAGCCCACAAGGTTCCCTCCCGACTACACGAGGATGGCACCTCACATGGAGGTGGAGGGGTCGGGGGACGAGACCCTAGAGGAGGAGGGGGTGGGGAGAGAGCCCCTAGAGGACGAGGAGGTGGGGGGAGAGGCAACCAGGCCAAAAAACTCCGGGCCGTGTCCGAAATAGGAGGGTCTTCTTCGATGCCCTCCTATGCTGATGTAGCTTCTGAGTTTGAGGAGGAGGAGTATGTTCCTGATGTCGAGGAGGAGGAGGGTGAGGAGGAGGAGGCCGAGGAGGAGGGCGAGGAGGGTGGAGGGGAGGTTGACCCCGAGTTGTGGGGTGACTTGCCACCGGGTGCTCCGCAGGGGTGGATGCGTGGTAATGCCGGAGTACCTACACCACCTTCTATCGAGGTGCACAAGTGGCTCATTGAACCTGCGGGGACAGAGTAAGTGCATCTCAATAATATTTTCAACACATGACAACATTTTTTTATTGTACGCATGGCAACCCTTTGATTCTTTTGCAGTAACTGGATCCTTCGCGGAAAGGGCCGTAAACCGAACGGCCTTCTCACTGTCCTGTTGAAGCAGTTTTGGCCTGGCCTATTCTGCCCGCGGCCAGACAGGGACCCACAACTGCGTGTTTTGGCCACAAGCTGGGCCCACTACGAGGCTTGCAGCAACGCGGAGTACGGGACGGCCGCTAAGGCCGTGATCACCAAATTTTGGGTAAGTTCCCTTTTGAATCACTTGTCTTTAGTTTCGTTCATAGTTTATCATTGAATCACTCAACTCATGCCATGTTTGCTTCTGGTTTATGCATGATTGCAGCAACTCTATAGAGTTCTTGACGAGCACAAGGCCAGAGCCGACGTGGTCTTACTTGCGTCTGCAAAGAAGAAAGCTCATCAGTTGCAGTACGAGGTGCGTTGGGTTGTCGTCTCACAGTACTACCACATCTACCTGCAACAAAAGATGACCAAAACTCAAGCACAGAGGCAAAAAATTACCATGAGCAGGGAGCATTTCATGATGGTAACTATTACTGACTTTTCATTGTTTCAAGGAGTCAACTATATGTTTCATGCTCACATGTCATGCTTCCAAAATTTGCATAGTTTGTTCCTCGTTGGTGCTATGGAAGGCATGACGGATGGGCGTGTTTGGTGGATAGGTGGGTCGGTGACGATCCAGAGTTTGTTGCCAAGAGCATCAAGGCCCGGGCTAACCATGGAAAAGACAGGACACACGGCCAAGGAAACAGGAACCACTGGGGCTTCAAGGCCATGAAGGTATATCTATATGAAAGATGCATTTTGGTTCTTCTTTACCGTCATGTTCTTATTTATGGCTAACTTCTGTTTGACGTTGCAGGAGGACAAGTTGCAGAGGCCGCTCTCAGACATGGAGTCGTGGAAGCTGGCTCGCAAGCAGAGTGATCGCAAGGAGGGCGAGAGCCAGTACTACGGCAACACCGAGAAACACCTGGAGTCTTACACTCAGAACTATCAGAAGTTGCATCCGGATGTTCCCGTTCCTGAGGTCGCCCAGTCTCAGATCGACGACACGGCGGTGGTGGCCATCCAGGGTAAGTCCCATGGCCGGTATCCGTGTTTCGATGGCTTGATCACTCCGTCGATCTCGTACACACGGCTTCGAGCTACCAACCTGAGCCCGTTAGAGAGTACGGGGCGTTCGCAGCCTCCCTTAGTCCGCCAACGTGCTGTAAGTACTTCCCCTTATCTTCTTGTCTCTATCTTTCTTAGTTTATTTTCATCACTGCCCACTTAGAAACAACCTCAATTTTGTAGGCATATCAGGACTTTCTCGAGCATAGGCATATTGAGGTGAGGGATTACTTGCAACGAGTGAAGGCAAACGATGATTACAGCCGTCAAGTGATGGCGGTTAGTTTTGCCCTCTTAAACCAAGCTCAAATTTGCACTTTCATTCCTTCTGACTTTATTGATCACGGCTTGTTTCTAAGTGGACTTGTTTAACTAACATCCAGGCTATGTTGGCGTCTTGGACTAACCGCACGGAGCCACCACAAGTTGGACCCCCCACCACCACCTGCGGGAGACGCCCCACACATTCCCACGTTCAAGGAATGGCTGGCACTAGGCGGTGATACTCCGGTTAGTAAATTTGCCTAACTAATGACAAACTATTTCTCGTTCATTCAACACTATCATGTCATATTTACCGTTAGAATCTTCTTTCAAACATGTAGGGGACCGGTGGCTCGACTCCTGCTCCGTCGACCCCAGTCACTCCGATCTGGCAGAGTGATGGTGGTCGCGGTGGCGGTTTTGGCGGAGGTGGACTTGGCGGTGGCGGTTTTGGCGGAGGTGGACTTGGTGGTGGTGGTGGTTTTGGTGGAGGTGGACTTGGCGGAGGTGGTGGTTTTGGCGGAGGTGGACTCGGTGGTGGTGGTGGTTTTGGCGGAGGTGGAGTCGGTGGTGCTTGATGTCGATGATGATTCCGTGTATGCGGCCGTTGTGCCATGTCTTTCATGTTTCAACTTTTATGATGTTTCATGTCTTGCACTACTCTTATGTTCGGGGACTTTCGCCCATGATGATCTTTAGATGATGAACTTGACTATGTTTAAATGATGTTGATGAACTGTCATATTTCATATTATTATGTTTTGAAATGTTGTCAAATGAATTGGAAAAGAGAAAACAGGGAAAAAAAAAACTATGCCTACGGCAAAGCCGTTGGCATAGATATGCTCAGGAGCCACCAGGAGGCGACATGTGGCAGGGCTATGCCTACGGCAAAGCCGTCGACATTTTACATCTATGCCGACGGCTTTGCCGTAGGCATAGCCCTGCCGCCAGGTCAAACCAGGGGGCGACACATGGCAAAAATATGCCTACGGCAAAGCCGTCGGCATAGATTTAACCTATGCCGACGGCTTTGCCGTAGGCATATCTTTGCCACGTGTCCCCTCCTGAGCCGCCAGCAGTTTTGACGGCGCCGTCCGTTGCCGTCAGACGGAAAACTACGCCGACGGCTAAACTATGCCGACGGCTGCCCCAGGGCCGTCGGCATACCCCCCCTATGCCGACGGCATTATTATGTCGACGGTCTGACAGGAGTACGCTGACGTGATCTACACTGACGGGGCTATGCCGACGGCTGCCGTCGGCATAGATCTATGCCGACGGCTTAGGGGCCTATGCCGACGGCCCGTGGCCGTAGGCATAGGCCGCGAGTCCGGTAGTGGACGGCGTGTTTTATATGGGGAAAAGAGGGGTTGGGGTCTGGTTTGGTCCGGTCCGAGCCAACCAAGGGTGGTCTTTTCCTAGACCGACCAGCTGGGTTCCAGTTCGGTGAGGACACACACGACCGGCTGTGGCCATCGTTGGTCGATGCCATCAGTGTGAGGGGCGGCAGCTCGGTTAAGATGAGTCGTTCGTCGGGATCCTACTGCTTTCTGTTGGGCGGTCTAGCGCCCTTTCTTCGCTGGGCTTTTTCCAGCTGGGCGTAGAAAAGATAAGAGCACCTACCCCCCTTCGTCAGGACAGGGTTTTAACTCTCCCCAAAAGAAAAAGTAAGCATCGGAGAAAGAGGAAAAAGTTCATCTGGGGGCTCGATTCGTCGAGACGCAGGCATGTGAAGAAACCCCGGTACTCTGTTGTGTGACCTCAAGAAACATAGAGAGACGACGAAGCCTGAGGGTCCGACTGAAAAGCGATGAGCAATCTAGCGAAACGGTGAGCCATGGAGGTACGTGAAATAGTGGCCGGTTAAGTGATTCGAGAGAAAGTAGTGAAATAGTGGCCAGGAGAGAGCATGTGTTTTCGGCAAAGAACGAACAGTTCCAACTCTTTTCTGATCACCCGTACACATGCATCATTAAGGTGCACATGCGTGGCTTGAGCCAGTGCATGTGTAGGCTAAGCAATCAAATAAATAGTGGAGTAAAACTTTAGTGGAGTAAATTTACTTCACAAAGTTTTGATCGGACCTTGCCGATTCAATGATACAGCAATAAAGCAGTGATGTAGTGACACCAGACTGTTTTTGCAAAGAACGAACAGTCTGTCCAACTCTTTTCTGATCACCTGTGCACATTAAACCCCCATTAAGGTACGCTAGAATGATGGCCAACCAGCTACGCCACATGGCGCACGCTGATTGGTCACGGCGAGAAAGATGTTTGGAGGCGAGGAGAGCTCATGACTGAGCTGAACTTATGCTTCAGAACTACTAGTGCACTAGCTTTATGTGATCTATATGATCAATGCATGTGAATTTAATTTCTATGTTGTTATGACGGAGCTAAACTTTTGCTTCAGAACTACTAGTGCACTGGCTATATGTGACATGTATGATCCATGCTTGTGAATGTATTTTTTGTGTAGGTATAAAGATTATTATGTGACTTTGCAATATGTAAATGGATAACTATAAAATTGACTTGTTAACTTGTTTATCTATGAAAGAAATGTAGTGAACAAGTGGACAGTTTCGAGAACGATGGCTATAAAGGATATAAGACAAGAAAAACTGAGGACAGTTACCTGTCTGCACAGACAAAATCAACCCTGAAGTATGCAAGACGTGAACGAGTAAAGAATTTGATAAGCTTTATCCAGATCATTGTCATTATGATGTTGTTATTATCACGACGTCGTATATGTATGCAACATGTAACATGCTGGATGCTTCGCTAAGAAGGCCATGTCTACTTACTTATGATGTTTTTATGTAAGTTGTACTCTAATGCATATATGTATATATTGTCTTGCATTTGGATTATTGTTATGGTAAAATGTGGTGCATGTGATTGAGTAAGGCAATTGTTGTCTAATGCATGGTTTTGGATTAGAGGCGTTGCTGGACATATAGTTGTGACGGGTGCTACAAAAGGCCCGCCACAACTCATAGTAAATCCCAGTGGCGGGCGTGTAGAGAGGCTCGCCATTGTAGTATTACTACCAGTGGCGGGCGCGTGCCTGCCACTGATGCGGTGTTAACATCCCACCTTGGCTGCGTCCAGAGCCTGCTCGGTGTTAACATCCCATTCTTTGAAATTTCTTGCCAAAGCGTCCAGAGCCTGCTCGGTGATATCTTCACCATCCTGGACGATGCCCAAGTTGCGACTGACAAGGAGCTCGACTGCCTTGCCAGCAGGGATGGCCTTGAGATGGCCTGCCATCTGAAGGCAGACCCTCGTGCGACAGATAGAGAGCTGCCCCTCCATGGAAATAGCCATCCCAGCCAACGTTTTGCGTCGAGCCGCTGGAGCCCTGGGTGGAGACTACCAAGGCGATGACGAGAGGATGTCCACGGGAGCCAGCTGAAACAGGTAGTCCAGCGCCACAGGCACCACCGTCTTTTCGAGCGTGGATGTATGCTTTTTTTAGATGATTTGTTTACATATGCCTCCCATTCATATTTCATAGTGGATTGCATCGATCCAATCCATTGTTTATGGTCACTGTGCGTGCACACAGACACACACACTTGGGAGCCTCGACCTGCTCTTGTTTGTTCGGCTACTACTACTATGTGATACATTGTTTGGCTAGTAGTACTAATACTATTCCAATAACAATGAAACTCCAGAGATCAATGAGTCCTTTATAACACCCGAACATGCTTAGATAGAGGTAGGTTGGTGAGCGCATTAGCTATTGATCCATTAATTTCGTGACCAAGTGCATGAGTTTACGTCGTACCTCAACCTTAATTATCCTTTCTCCATGGAGGTTTGCCTACACATGTGCGCTCTGCTCTATTATCCTTCGCTCGCCCTGCCCTATAGACTCAACATCCTTTATTTTGGATCTACTTTTACAAATTGTTTTCGATACTTCTGTCTAGAACGAGTACGACATCCAGCAACAATGCAACATGGACGACAATGACGACCTCGATGTCAGCTGCTGCTCTATAGAGACCCCATGGAGATTCTCCGAGCCACCCGTTCTCCGCATCGGGCCTCCAACAACTGGAAGCAGCGCACAGTTTACTGCCCTTGGCAGCTACATCATTGCCACATGCCCCATCGTTAGAATGTCAAACAAAGAAGAAACCAGCTTGGCAGGGACCCTCACCTTCGACACCAAGACTGCCACCTTAAGCGTGTCGAGGATTGTGCCAGGAGGCCTACCTAGTTGCTCTAAGGCAGCCATAGCTGTCAGGAACAAACTATATGTGTTCGAATCAGTTGCAGACACTAGTAGAAAAAGGGGCTTTCGTTCGGGCCTGGCCAGCCAATTAGTCCCGGTTCTTCCACGAACCGGGACCAATGGATGCATTTGTCCCGGTTCGAGAGCCCAGCCAAAAAGATACTTCGAAAGAACAAATGAACCATCGCACCCAGTAAATGCATGAAGAATAACAGACGAGTTTCCGTATGAAACCCTGATACTTCGAAAGAGATTGTCCGTTTTGTACACGAAGTGCATCCAGTTTTTGCCATAAGCCTCTCTACTTTCTTGCACATGCTATGTGGGTGAAATGATGATCCATGCCAACTTTTAACCTTTTCAGAGTTCATTTGTAGTGCTTTTCAATTTCCGGGTCTTATAGCTGAAAAAAATCAGTAAATGCATGAAAAATAACAAATGAAGTCAGAAAGGGTTGAAAATTGATGATGTGGCTTTGAATGGTCCATTTTGAACACAGAAAAACTATGGAATTCAAATAAGTTCAAAAAAATGAAATCCCTTTGTAACAGACGAGTTTCGTATGAAACCCTCATACTTCAAAAGAGATTGTCCGTTTTGTACACGAAGTGCATCCAGTTTTTGCCGTAAGAATCTCTACTTTCTCGCACATGCTATGTGTGTGAAATGTGATACCATGCCAACTTTCAACCTTTTAAGAGTTCATTTGTAGTGCTTTTCAATTTCAGGGTCTTATTGCTGAAAAAAATCCGTAAATGCATGAAAAATAACAAATGAAGTCTGAAAGGGTTAAAAATTGATGATGTGTCTTTGAATGGTGCATTATTAACACAGAAAAACTATTGAGTTCAAATAATTTCAAAAAAAAGAAATCCCTTTGAAACAGACGAGTTTCCGTATGAAACGCTGATACTTCGAAAGAGATTGTCCGCTTTGTACAGGAAGTGCATCCAGTTTTTGCCGTAAGCCTCTCTACTTTCTTGCATATGCTATGTGGGTGAAATGATGATACCATGCCAACTTTCAACCTTTTCAGAGTTCATTTGTAGTGCTTTTCAATTTCAGGGTCTTATAGCTGAAAAAAATCAGTAAATGCATGAAAAATAAAAAATGAAGTCAGAAAGCGTTGAAAATTGATGATGTGGCTTTGAATGGTGCATTTTGAACACAGAAAAACTATGGAGTTCAAATAAGTTCAAAAAAAATGAAATCCATTTGTAACAGACGAGTTTCCGTATGAAACCCTGATACTTCGAAAGAGATTGTCCGCTTTGTACACGAAGTGCATCCAGTTTTTTCAGTAAGCCTCTCTACTTTCTTGCACATGCTATGTGGGTGAAATGATGATACCATGCCAACTTTCAACTTTTTCAGAGTTCATTTGTAGTGCTTTTCAATTTTAGGGTCTTACAGCTGAAAAAAATCAGTAAATGCATGAAAAATAACAAATAAAGTCAGAAAGGGTTGAAAATTGATGATGTGGCTTTGAATGGTGCATTTTGAACATAGAAAAACTATGGAGTTCAAGTAAGTTAAAAAAATGAAATCCCTTTGTAACAGACGAGTTTCCGTATGAAACCCTGATACTTCAAAAAAGATTGTCCGTTTCGTACACGAAGTGCATCCAGCTTTTGCCGTACGCCTCTCTACTTTCTTGCACATGCTATGTGGGTGAAATGATGATACCAGGCCAACTTTCAACTTTTTCAGACCTGATTTGTAGTGCTTTTCAATTTTAGGGTCTTACAGCTGAAAAAAATCAGTAAATGCATGAAAAATAACAAATAAAGTCAGAAAGGGTTGAAAATTGATGATATGGTTTTGAATGGTGCATTTTGAACATAGAAAAACTATGGAGTTCAAATAATTTTAAAAAAATGAAATCCCTTTGTAACAGACGAGTTTCCGTATGAAACCCTGATACTTCAAAAAAGATTGTCCGTTTCATACACGAAGTGCATCCAGCTTTTGCCGTACGCCTCTCTACTTTCTTGCACATGCTATGTGGGTGAAATGATGATACCATGCCAACTTTAATCCTTTTCAGTGTTCATTTGTAGTGCTTTTCAATTTCAGGGTCTTATTGCTGAAAAAAATCAGTAAATGCATGAAAAATAACAAATGAAGTCAGAAAGGGTTGAAAATTGATGATGTGGCTTTGAATGATGCATTTTGAACACAGAAAAACTATGGAGTTCAAATAAGTTCAAAAATTGAAATCCCTTTGTAACAGACGAGTTTCCGTATGAAACCGTGATACTTCGAAAGAGATTGTCCGTTTTTACACGAAGTGCATCAAGTTTTTGCCGTAAGCCTCTCTACTATTTCTTACACATGCTATGTGGGTGAAATGATGAATTATCAAAGTATTTTCTATTCAAAATCATTAAAAGCAAAATGAATTTTCATAAACAACTTTTTTGTTACAAACTTTAATAGCAAAAAGAATTATCATAAAATAAAATAAATAAGTAATTAGAAACAAAATAATATAAACTATAATAAAATATATATGTAGAAACAAAATAAAATAAAATATAATAAGCTTTAATAACATAAATGTAATTTATGAAACTAAAATTATCAAAGTATTTTCTGTTCAAAACGTTATATGCAACCTCTACTAAAATTATATAAAATTCATGCAACTAAAATTATCAAAATATTTTCTGTTCAAAATTATTAAAAGAAAAAAGAATTAACATTAAATAAAATAAATAAGTAAATAGAAACAAAATAAAATAAAATAAAATAAATAAGTATTTTGTTGTAAGTAGAAACAAAACAAAAAAAACAAAAAAGAAAAGAAAAAAATTAGGAAAAAATAAAAAAAATTCCACCTACTAGGCCACCATGGCCTGAATATGACTCGAAACCCATCAATGGGCCAGGATTCAGGCCCGCAGAAGGCCCTATAGGCCCATCTGGCATAGCAGTGACAATTAGGCTCGTAAGCCTGCAAAGGTGAGGAGCTCGAGAGGGGTGCGACAGTGGGGCTTATAAACCACTACGCGCCCCTCTCAACTAGCGAGGTGGGACTAAACTCCCACCACCACGCCACTGTGCGCGGCCTTTGGTTCCGGTTGATGGCACCAACCGGGACTAAAGGTGGGAATTGGTACCGGTTCATGCCAACAACCGGAACTAATTCCCCCCCTTTAGTACCGGTTGGTGCCACTAACCGGGACCAAAGGCCGCCGCTTCCCGCCCTTTGGGCTACTGAAAAGAGACCTTTGGTCCCGGTTGGTGGCACCAACCGGTACTAAAGGTGGGTGAGGGAGTCCTGGACTAGGGGGTGTCCGGATAGCCGAACTATCATCATTGGCCGGACTCCTAGACTGTGAAGATACAAGATTGAAGACTTCGTCCCGTGTCCGGATGGGACTTTACTTGGCGTGGAAGGCAAGCTTGGCGATACGGATATGTAGATCTCCTACCATTGTAACCGACTTTGTGTAACCTTAACCCTATCCGGTGTCTACATAAACCGGAGGGTTTTAGTCCGTAGGACGAACAACAATCATACCATAGGCTAGCTTCTAGGGTTTAGCCTCTCTGATCTCGTGGTAGATCTACTCTTGTAGTACCCATATCATCAATATTAATCAAGCAGGAGTAGGGTATTACCTCCATCGAGAGGGCCCGAACCTGGGTAAAAACATCGTGCCCCTTGTCTCCTGTTACCATCCGCCTAGACGCACAGTTCGGGACCCCCTACCCGAGATCCGACGGTTTTGACACCGACATTGGTGCTTTCATTGAGATTTCCTCTGTGTCGTCACCTATAGGCCCGATGGCTCCTTCGATCATCAACAACGACGCGGTCCAGGGTGAGACTTTTCTCCCCGGACAGATCTTCGTATTTGGCGGCTTTGCACTGCGGGCCAATTCACTTGGCCATCTGGAGTAGATCGAAAGGTACGCCCCTGGCCATCAGATCAAATTTGGGAGTTTGAACTACACGGCCGACATGCGCGGAGACTTGATCTTCGACGGATTTGAGCCACAGCCAAGTGCGCCGCACTGTCTCGATGGGCATGATCTAGCTCTGCCGCCGAACAGTGCCTTGGAAGCCGCACCAGAGTCCGCTCCGACCCTTAGCTCGGAGCCGACTCCCCCGATCGAGGATGAGTGGTTGGACACCGCCTCGGGGGCTACGATCTCAACGGCGATTGAGCCGAACTCCATTCCTGTCCTTTGTGAAGACTGTGACTCCAAGGTGCCGGACTCCTCTCCGGACTCTGAACCCTCCGCGCCCTTGCCAATCGAATCCGATTGGGCGCCGGTCATGGAGTTCACTGCCGCGGACATCTTTCAGCACTCGCCCTTTGGCGACATCTTGAATTCACTAAAGTCTCTCTCTTTATCAGGAGAGCCCTGGCCGGACTACGGTCAGGAAGGTTGGGATGCGGACGAAGAAATTCAACGCCCACCCACCACCCAATTTGTAGCCACTGTTGATGATTTAACCGACATGCTCGACTTCGACTCCGAAGACATCGACGGTATGGACGACGATGCCGGAGACGACCAACACCCAGCGCCTACAGGGCACTGGAAGGCCACCTCATCATATGACATATACATGGTGGACATCCCAAAAGATGGGAATGGCGATGGAACGGCGGAGGATGACCCCTCCAAGAAACAACCCAAGCGCCGACGTCAGCGGCACCGTTCTAAATCCCGCCATAGTAAAAACGGTGATTCCGGCACGGGAGACAATAATACCCCGGACAGTGCCGAAGACGACCCCCTCCAGCAGGACTCAGCGCAGGAGGAGGGAGGAGCAAGTCCGCATGACAGTGCGGCAGAAAGAGAGGTAGAGGACGATAATTACGTGCCTCCCTTCGAAGATGAGGCAAGCCTCGACGACGACGAATTTGCCGTGCCTGAGGATCCCGCCGAACAGGAGCGTTTCAAACACAGGCTTATGGCCACGGCAAGCAGCCTCAAGAAAAAGCAGCAGCAGCTTAGAGCTGACCAAGACTTGCTAGCTGACAGATGGACTGAAGTCCTTGCAGCCGAAGAGTATGAACTCGAACGCCCCTCCAAGAGATACCCCAAATGCAGGTTGCTACCCCAATTAGAGGAAGCAGCACCCAAACCTACATCACCAGCGCATGAAGCGGCCGACCGGCCACCCCGTGGTCGCGACAGAGAGGCCTCTAGACCCTCCATTCAAGCCGCACCCCGGCGTCGCTCGACCAAGGCACGGGGAAACACGCCAGACTTGCGAAATATATTGGAGGGCAAGGCAAGGCAAACAAGATCGATCTACGGATTGCGTGGGCGCCCCACGACACGTGATGATAACCGTCACGCCGGATACAGCAACTCCGGCCGGGCCGAACACAGTAGACAAAGCTCATTTGAGCTGCGTCGTGATATAGCCCAATACAGAGGCGCCGCACACCCACTATGCTTCACAGACGAAGTGATGGATCATCAAATCCCAGAGCGTTTCAAACCCGTAAACATCGAATCATACGATGGCACAACAGATCCTGCGGTTTGGATCGAGGACTACCTCCTCCATATCCACATGGCCCGCGGTGATGATCTACACGCCATCAAATACCTCCCACTCAAGCTTAAAGGACCAGCTCGGCATTGGCTTAACAGCTTGGCATCAGAATCAATTGGATGTTGGGAGGACCTGGAAGCCGCATTCCTTGATAACTTCCAGGGCACATATGTGCGACCACCAGACGCCGATGACCTCAGCCACATAATTCAGCAGCCAGAAGAATCGGCCAGACAATTCTGGACACGGTTCCTAACCAAGAAAAATCAAATCGTTGACTGTCCGGATGCAGAGGCCCTCGCAGCCTTCAAACATAACATCCACGACGAGTGGCTAGCCCGGCACCTAGGACAGGAAAAGCCGAAATCCATGGCAGCCCTCACCACACTCATGACCCACTTTTGCGCGGTAGAGGACAACTAGCTAGCTCGTAGTAACGACTAGACCAAAAACCCTGGTAGTTCGGATACCAAGGACAGCAATGGCAGGTCGCGTCGCAACAAGAACAAGCGCCGCATTAACGGCGACAATGATGGAGATACGGCAATCAATGCCGGATTCAGAGGCTCTAAACCCGGTCAGCGGAAGAAGCCATTCAAAAGAAATACCCAGGGTCCGTCCAACTTGGACCGAATACTCGATCGCTTGTGCCAGATACATGGCACCCCCGAAAAACCAGCCAATCACACCAACAGGGACTGTTGGGTGTTCAAGCAAGTAGGCAAGCTAAGTGCCGAACTCAATGACAAGGGGCTGCATAGCGATGACGAGGAAGAGCCCTGGCCGCCGAACAATAGAGGACAGAAGGGCTTTCCCACACAAGTGCGGACGGTGAACATGATATACACAACCCATATACCCAAAAGAGAGCAGAAGCGTGCACTAAGGGACGTATATGCGATGGAGCCAGTCGCCCCGAAGTTCAACCCATGGTCTTCCTGCCCGATCACCTTTGATCGAAGGGACCACCCCACTAGCATCCGTCACGGCGGTTTCGCCGCATTGGTTCTTGACCCAATTATTGACGGATTTCACCTCACTAGAGTCCTGATGGACGGCGGCAGTAGCCTGAACCTGCTTTATCAGGATACAGTGCGCAAAATGGGCATAGACCCCTCAAGGATTAAACCCACAAAGACGACCTTTAAAGGTGTAATACCAGGTGTAGAGGCCAATCGTACAGGCTCAGTTACACTCGAAGTGGTCTTCAGATCCCCGGATAACTTCCGAAGCAAAGAGTTAATCTTCAATATAGTCCCGTTCCGCAGCGGCTATCACGCACTGCTCGGACGAACCGCATTTGCAAAGTTCAATGCGGTGCCGCACTACGCATACCTCAGGCTCAAGATGCCAGGCCCTCGAGGAGTAATCACGGTCAATGGAAACACCGAACGCTCTCTCCGAACGGAGGAGCACACGGCAGCCCTCGCGGCAGAGGTGCAAAGCAGCCTCTCACAGCAATTCTCGAGTCCGGCCACTAAACGTCCGGACACTGTCAAGCGCACCCGGAGTAACCTACCACAAGACCGCCTGGCACGATCCAAGCAGGCGTGGCAATCCGGCCCCAATCCCAGCCCTCGCGAAATTGCGAAGCCAGTACTACGCGTACATAACTACGCTCTGGAGATACCATGGGCATAAGGGGACGGGCCACGACCACGGCACGCCCAGAATGCGGCTAAACCGCACCAGGGGCTCCCGATTGTGTCCTTCTTTTTCTTTTCTTCTTTTTTCTTACTTTCAGGACTCCGTTTTCCAGAAGTCCTGTCCGGCACTAGAATTGCCGAACTCACGATGCAACAGCCAGGGAAGCAGAAAGCTACGTCGAGTGTCCAGGTGGTCTCTACTAAGAGCATTATACCTATTTTACATACCATCCCGCAACTTACCCCTGGAGGGGGACATGTTAAATAGTCCCATCCCTTGCTTATCGCACAATTTGTATCGTTATGCTTTTATTTGCAGTTTATTTTTGAATAAACAATACTTAGCTTTTGCCTATTATTGCACTCCTTTCTTTATCTATATATATGTTCATTTCATGACATGTTGCACCGGTACACTTTGGTACGGCCAATACACCAGGGGCTTAAGTACCCCAAAAGTATGGTGTGATAAGTCCGAACACTTTCACAAGTGCGGCACCCCGAACTTATAGCATTATATGCATCGGCTCCGAATCATGTCTTGGATCAATAGTTGGGTTTGCCCGGCTCCCATGTTTTGGTACCTTACGTTCCGTTATATCGGCTAAGGTAGCACTGGGAGAACCACTGCGATTGTGCCCCGGTTGAGCTGGGTTGAGCACCTCAGTGGAGAAAGCTAAAACTGATCGTCATGATAAGGCGAGATCCGGTCGCTATTCGAGAGGTTTCTTCGAGTCCCTAAAGACTTATGTCGCTTAGAGCGAGGAACCGGCATTGTCCGGCCAAGGCGTGGATAGCGCCCCGAACTCGGTCTTCCGAATACTAGGGGCTTCGCCGAAATTTAAAATTATAGAATTCTATGGCTAAGTGAGAGTGTTCAAGCACTATAAGTCCGGTTGCCTTGTTTGTTGCGTTGAGCGCCTCCCTCGATGGACCCAAGAATGGGAACAAGAGCGCTCAAGTTTATCCCGAACACCCCAGCACTCGTGGCATGGGGGCTGAAGCCAACGACTTGCCATCTCTCAAAATCTGATAAACGACCGCACAGAAGGTAATATTTTAAATTAACAAGCGTTGCTTAGCGCATATGAACAAGTTTTCAGCGTACAGGATAACAAATGCGAGTCTATTCAAAAAGTACATCTTTGGAGCACTCATCTGCTATACGGTGGGCACCCTTCAGGACGCCCTCATAGTACATTTCGGGCTTGCGATGGTCCTTGCCGTTCGGTGGCCCGTCCGTCACAAGCTTCTTCGCATCCAGCTTGCCCCAGTGCACTTTAGCACGGGCAAGGGCCCGACGGGCACCTTCAATGCAGACGGAGCGCTTGATGACTTCAATCCATGGACAGGCGTCCACCAGCCGCTGCACTAACCCGAAGTAGCTCCCAGGGATGGCTTCCAATGGCCACAGCCGAACTATGAGGCCCTTCATGGCCTATTCGGCGACCTTGTGGAGCTCGACCAGCTGCTTCAGCTGGTCGCTCAGGGGCACCGGACGGTCGGCCTCAGCATACTGAGACCAGAACACCTTCTCCGTCGAGCTCCCCTCCTTGGCACGGTAGAACGCGACAGCATCAGACACACTACGGGGCAGATCTGCGAACGCTCCTGGAGAGCTCGGGATTCGGGTAAGTACTAGATAATTGACTTTTACATTTTTGCTCTGCATAAAGAATGCCTTACCCGCCGTGATCTTCTTTATTGATTCAATCTCCTGGAGGGCTTTTTGGGCCTCGGCCTTAGCAGCTTTGGCACTCTCAAGAGACGAGGCAAGCTCGGACTCTCGGGTTTCGAGTCACGCTCCAAACCCTCGTGTTTTATCATGAGAGCCTGGAGCTCTTGCCGTACCTCCGCCAGCTGCGCCTCCCCCTTCTCTCACTCGGTGCGCTCCGCAGCCGCTTTGTTCTCGGCCGCGGACACCGCCTCCTTCAGGGTTGCCACCTCGCTCGTGGCCCCTGCAGTACCCACGTTATTCCCGTTATCTTTTGCAACCAAATCCTTTCTATAAGGTATTTCTTTAATAAGGTATTACTTACCTTCCTTGTCCTCGAGCTGTTTCTTGGCAAGGCTGAACTCGTTCTCGGACCGCTCGAGGCTCTACTTCAATGCATTGACCTCCGCAGTCAATGCGGCAGAGGTCAGCAACGCAGCCTGCATTCCCATATTGACATACTTATGTTAGACTCCTGCGTATATCTTTTTAGATCCTTAGTCCGGCTTTTCTTTCCGAACACCAAACTAAGCATCAGGGGCTACTGTCTATGCGGTAATATTTTTACATATTCTAAACTTACCTCAAAGCCTGTTAGAAGGCTAGTACAGGCTTCAGTCAGCCCGCTCTTGGCGGACTGAACTTTCTGGATCACCACACTCATAACAGTGCGGTGCTCCTCCTTGATGGAGGCGCTGTTAAGCGCCTCCAGTAAGCTATCCGGTGCCTCCGGTTGGACGGAGGACACCGGCGTCTTACCATTCCTACGAAGGGACCGCTTGCCGGACTTCGGAACCGCTGAAGGTTCCGGTATGGAGTCCGGACAACGGTCGGGCTTAGAGCCCCTGGGGGTCTCGCTCCCCTCGCGCCTGGAGTCCGGGATGCCGCCTTGTGGCACCTCCTGCGCCACCTCCTCTTGACCAGGCCCCCCTCGGGGCCCCACCTCGGCGTCGTCCGCAGCGTGAGGTGAGGAGGCGGCCGGAAGTGAAGTACTCTCCACTTCCGACGAATTCAGGGACCCGCTCGACGAAGCGGCGAGCTCGCCCTTGGGCGGGCTGCATGATTGTTCGGCATTAGAGAACACTATGCAATGAAAAAAAACCATGGGTATCCGGACACTTACGATCTCGCCAGGGGCTTGGCCCTTGTTGGCCACTCCTCCTCGTCGTTGTCGGCGTTGGTGGAGAAGTCCGGATGAAGGGTCCTTCCCTTCTTGGACCCTCCGGCCACCCCAGTTGGGGCGGCCTTCCTTTTCTTCTCTCCGCCCGCTGGGAGAGAGGCTTATTTTTCCTCCTCCTCTTCCTCAGAGGAGGATTCCGCCTCAGGGTTGTCGGGCGATGAGTCCGACAGCCCCTGGCGTCGGGAGCTCCTTCGAGTTCCCGTGGCCTCCTTCTTGGCCTTCTTCTCCGGCACCACATGATGTACCGGAGCCAGCAGCCCTGTCAATCGGGCGTCCGCTGGGTCCTCTGGCAAAGGGGCCGGACAGTTAATCTGTCCGGACGTCTTCAACCTGTCCTGTTAAAGGTTAGGGAGTTTTAGATCCCGCATAGAGTCCCATAAAGGGTAAAATAACTTACCTCGCTCGCTTGACGCTGCGAGCTGAATCCGCGATCTTCAGTAGCGGATGTGGGAGCCTCGGCGCCCTTGAACAGAACCTTCTAGGCATCTTCGTACGTAGTGTCGAAGAGCCTTTTTCGAGTTGGGTGCTGTGCCAGATCGAACTCGCACAATTTGAAGGCCCGTTGTTGGCATGGGAGAATCCGGCGGATGAGCATCACCTGGATTACGTTGACAAGCCTGAGATTCTTGTCCACCAGGTTTCGGACGCAGGTTTGGAGTCCGGATAGCTCGTCCGAATTCCCCCACGTCAGGCCCGTCTCTTTCCATGATGAGAGCCGTGTGGGGAAGCCAGATCGGAATTCGGGGGCCGCCGCCCATTGAGAGTCGCAGGCTCGGTGATGTAGAACCACCCCGATTGCCACCCCTTTATGGTCTCCACAAAGGAGCCCTCGAGCCATAGGACTTTGGCCATCTTGCCAACCATGGCGCCTCCGCACTCCGCTTGGCGGCCGCCCACTACCTTCGGCTTGACATTAAAGATCTTCAGCCATAAGCCGAAGTTGGGCTGGATGCAGAGGAAGGCCTCGCACACGACGATGAACGCCGAGATGTTGAGGATGAAATTCGGGGCCAGATCGTGGAAGTCCAAGCCGTAGTAGAACATGAGCCCCCGGACAAATGGGTGAAGTGGAAAACATAGTCCGCGGAGGAAGTGGGGGAGAAACACCACCCTCTCATGGGGCCTGGGGGTTGGAATGAGCTGCCCCTCGCCGGGTAGCCGGTGCGCGATGTTGCTGGACAAGTATCCGGCCTCCCGCAGCTTTTCGATGTGCCCCTCCGTGACGGAGGAGGCCATCCACGTGCCTCCCTCTCCGGACATAGTTGGAGAAGGTTGAGGTGGGATGTGCGGACTTGGGCGCTGGAGCTCGAGTGCGCGGAAATGGATGAGCAAAGGAGGAAGAAGGCGTAGGTGAAAAGGTGGATCCTTATCCCCTTATATGGACGGACAAAGCTATGCGTCCCCCGCCAGCCTGGTAAAACTCGCGTATCTCCCAAGCGCCGTAATCAATGGTGCGGATGGGTTACCCACGTCCGTATTGATGAGAAACCCGGAATAAGGGGGCACGATCTCCGCTTTGATAAGACGTGCCAAGGAAACCGCCTCGCTAAACGCGCTAAGGTGGAACAGTCAAAAAACGATTCGTATAAAAGCTTGGCCGTGGTATGATGTCACGCCGCGGAATACGTCAGCAGATCTGTACAAAAATTATTCTCCCTACGGTGGTATGTGGAACTTGTTTTGCAGAGCCGGACACTATCCTTGTGTTCAGAACCTTCTATGATGTATTCGGAGGAGGAACCCGCCTTGCAATGCCGAAGACAATATGCGCGCCGGACTTGTCGTCATTGAAGCCTGGTTCAGGGGCTACTGAGGGAGTCCTGGACTAGGGGGTGTCCGGATAGCCGAACTATCATCAGTGGTCGGACTCCTAGACTATGAAGATACAAGATTCAAGACTTCGTCCCGTGTCCGGATGGGACTTTCCTTGGCGTGGAAGGCAAGCTCGGCGATACGGATATGTAGATCTCCTACCATTGTAACAGACTCTGTGTAACCCTAACCCTATCTGGTGTCTATATAAACCGGAGGGTTTTAGTCCGTAGGACGAACAACAATCATACCATAGGCTAGCTTCTAGGGTTTAGCCTCTCTGATCTCATGGTAGATCTACTCTTGTACTACCCATATCTTCAATATTAAACAAGCAGGAGTAGGGTATTACCTCCATCGAGAGGGCCCGAACCTGGGTAAAAACATCGTGTCCCTTGTCTCCTGTTACCATCCGCCTAGACGCACAGTTCGGGACCCCCTACCCGAGATCCGCCGGTTTTGACAGCGACAGTGAGCATTGGTACCGTTTGGTGGCACGAACCGGGACCAATGCTCTGTGTATATAAGCTGGAATTGTGAACTTTTCAGTTTCGTCGACCATTTGCCCCCCGACGACGCCGAACTCATCAACGCCGCCAGGCTGCCCCTGCTCGCCGTCGCCACCCCGCCGCCCGCTCCTCGTCGTCGTCGCCCCGCGCCGTTGCGCGCCCTGCCCCGACACGCCGCCCCGGCCCGAGCCCCTGGCCCGACGCGCCGCCCCGGCCCGAGCCCGAGCCCCTGCCCCGACGCGCCGCCCCGGCCCGCGCGCCCCTGCCCCGACGTGCCGCCCCGGCCCGAGCCCCTGCCCCGACGCCGCCCCACGCCCCCGACCTGCCCCGACCACACGCCGCCGCCACGTTCGGTCCGGCCGCCGGCCTTCCTCTCTGTTTTTTAAGAATATGTGCATATGTGTGATTATATGTATGTGTGTATATATGATTATATGTCCTTTTTTTTAGATTTTTTGTTCGTATATATGATGATTTGTTTTTTGCATTTTTATAAAAATGTATATATGTATGTATGTTATCTGTGTATATATGTTCATATATGCAGAAGTTAGATTTTTAGAAAAGTTTTATCTATATATGTTCTCTGATTTAGTACATTTTAGGTTTGTTTCATTTTTAGAAAAGTTTTATATATTTAGGAAGAAGGAAGAGAAAGGAAGAAAAAGAAAAAGTTTTATATATGCAAAAGTTACATTTTTAGAAAAGTTTTATATACCTANAAGTTAGATTTTTAGAAAAGTTTTATCTATATATGTTCTCTGATTTAGTACATTTTAGGTTTGTTTCATTTTTAGAAAAGTTTTATATATTTAGGAAGAAGGAAGAGAAAGGAAGAAAAAGAAAAAGTTTTATATATGCAAAAGTTACATTTTTAGAAAAGTTTTATATACCTAGCTAGGAAAGGAAGAAGAAGAAAAAGAATGAGAGGAAAAAGGAAAATAAGAAGAGGAAGAAAGGAGAAGAAGAGGAGAAATAAATAAGAAGAGGAAAAAAGATGAAAAAGAAGAGGAGAAGAAGAAAAAATAGTCTATTTTTTCTTTTTCTCCTCTTTTTTTTTCTTCTCGTTTTTCTACGATCTTCTCCTCTATTCCTTTCTTCTTCTCTTTTTTTTTAATTTCTTCTTCATCTTCTTATTTTTTATCGGGTAGGTCGTTGTCGATATACCCCCTCCCCGATAACATTATTTTCCCATGTATGTATGTCATCGTTGTCGATATAACCCCCTCCCAGATAACTTCGACATGAGGGGCGGTCGATATATATACCCCCTATCGACCGTGATAACTTATACCACGGGAGCACCCCCGACCCTCCCGCTCGACCAAAACTCTCATGGACACCCAAACCCTAGAAAAAAACAATGTCGGTCTCCTACCGCCTCCCGCCGCGCTCCTACCCGATCGACAAACTCTCTTGAGGCCACCCAAATTTACCAAGTTAAAAGAGCGTTGTCGTCGAGGCCACCCCGAACCCTTGAAGCTTTGCTGAGGCCACCCCAAACCCTAGAGAAGCGTCGAGGCCATGCCACTAATATGATTTCTTATTGTGCTTAGCAAGCTAGTTCTACGTTTTCCACTAATATATCCTTCTGTCATGTTTGAATAATAATTGCCATGTTGTAAATATGTGCAGAAACTATGGATCCGCACCCCCGAGACGAAGCAAAAGAAGCGGTGTTGGGGGAGATAATCACACACGGAAGTGATGCTGTCTTGTCGTTTCTTAACGACACATGCACCGATGGTCTGGAAATACAGGATGAAGAAGCAGGCTACGACGATGATCAAACAATGGAGGAGGAAGGACACCGTGATGACGGCTCCGGTGACCGAATGGAGGAGGAAGGACACCGTGATGACGGCTCCGGTGACCGAATGGAGGAGGAAGGACACCGTGATGACGGCTCCGGTGACCGAACGGAGTCCGGCCAGGTATATATATTAATTAATTAAGCATGTGCTGACTATATAGCTAATTGATGGATTAATTGTTTTTGGTATGTACACATATTAACTCTCTTCTTTTTCTTCTTTTCTAGCCCTCCGGATCGAGCAACACTTCGATAACGAGACGAGGCCTGTCGGTGTCAAAACCGGCGGATCTCGGGTAGGGGGTCCCGAACTGTGCGTCTAGGCGGATGGTAATAGGAGACAAGGGACACGATGTTTTTACCCAGGTTCGGGCCCTCTCGATGGAGGTAAAACCCTACTCCTGCTTGATTAATATTGATGATATGAGTAGTACAAGAGTAGATCTACCAAGAGATCAGAGAGGCTAAACCCTAGAATCTAGCCTATGGTATGATTGTTGTTCGTCCTACGGACTAAAACCCTTCAGTTTATATAGACACCGGAGAGGGCTAGGGTTACACAGAGTCGGTTACATTGGGAGGAGATGTACATATCCGTATCGCCAAGCTTGCCTTCCACGCCGAGGAAAGTCCCATCCGGACACGGGACGAAGTCTTGAATCTTGTATCTTCATAGTCCAGGAGTCCGGCCAAAGGTTATATTCCGGCTATCCAGACACCCCCTAATCCAGGACTCCCTCAGTAGCGCCTGGACCAGGCTTCAATGATGACGAGTCCCGCGCGCAGATTGTCTTCGGCATTGCAAGGCGGGTTCCTCCTCCGAATACTTCATAGAAGATTTTGAACACAAGGATAGTGTTCGGCTCTGCAAAATAAGTTCCACATACCACCGTAGAGAGAATAATATTTACACAAATCCAATCTGCTGACGTATTCCGCAGCGTGACACCACACCGCGGCCAAGCCTTTATTCGAATCGTTTTACTTTCCCACCTCAGCGCGTTTAGCGAGGCGGTTTCCTTGGCACGTCTTGTCGAAGCAGAGATCGTGTCCCCTTATTCCGGGATTCTCATCAATACGGGCATAGGTAACCCAACCGTGCCATTAATTTATGGCGCTTGGGAGATAAGCGAGTTTTACCAGGCTGGTGGGGGCACATGGTTTCGTCCGCCCATATAAGGGGATAAGGATCCACCTTTTTCATCTACGCCTTCTTCCTCCTTTGCTTATCCATTTTCGCGCACTCGAGCTCCAGCGCCCAAGTCCGCACATCCCACCTCAACCTTCTCCAGCCTTGACCGGAGCGGGAGGCAAGTGGATGGTCTCCTCCGTTACGGAGGGACACATCAAGAAGCTGAGGAAAGCCGGATACTTGTCCAATGACATCGCGCACCGGCTCCCAGATGAGGGGCAGCTCATCCCCACCCCCAGGCCCCATGAGAGGGTGGTGTTCCTCACCCACTTCCTCCGCGGACTAGGTTTCCCACTTCACCCATTTGTCCGGGGGCTCATGTTCTACTACGGCCTGGATTTCCATGATCTGGCCCCGAACTTCATCCTCAACATCTCGGCGTTCATCGTAGTGTGCGAGGCCTTCCTCTGCATCCAGCCCCACTTCGGCTTATGGCTGAAGACCTTCAATGTCAAGCCGAAGGTAGTGGGCGGCCGCCAAGCGGATTGCGGAGGTGCCATGGTGGGCAAGATGCCCAACGTCCTATGGCTCGAGGGCTCCTTCGTAGAGACCATAAAGGGGTGGCAATCGGGGTGGTTCTACATCACCGAGCCGCGTGAACTGAATGGGCAGCGGCCCCCGAATTCCGATCTGGCATCCCCACGCGGCTCACCTCCTGGAAAGAGAAGGGCCTGTCGTGGGGTAATTCGAAAGAGCTGACCGGACTCCAAACCTGCGTCCAAAACCTGGTGAGCAAGAAGCTCAAACTCGTCAACGTAGTCCAGGTCATGCTCATTCACCGGATCCTCCCATGCCAACAACGGGCTTTCAGCTTGTGGGAGTTTGATCCGGCATGGCACCGAACTCTGAGCAGGATCTTGGGCACTACGTACGAAGATGTGTGGAAGGTGCTGTTCAAGGGCACCGAGGCTCCCACATCCGCTACCGAGGATCGCGGATTCAACGCGCAGCATCAAGCCAACACGGTAAGCTCTTTTACCCTTTACGGGATACTTGTTTTTCATAGTTTGACCCTATGCGGGATCTAAACTCCCTTACCTTTGACAGGATTAGCAGAAGACGTCCGGGCAGATCAACTGTCCGGCTCCCTTGCCCGAAGACCCAGCGGACGCCCGCTTGACGTGGCTGCTGGTTCCGGCACCTTACGTGGTGCCGGAGAAGAAGGCCAAGAAGAAGGCCACGGGAACTCCAAAGAGTTCCCGGCGCCTGGTGGTGTCGGACTCATCGTCCGATGACTCCGAGGCGGACTCCTCCCACGAAAACGAGGAGGAGGAAAGAGAGGTCTCTCCCCCAGCGGGGGGAGAGAAGAAAAGGAAGGCCGCCCCAACTGAGGGGCCGGAGGGTCCAAGAAGGGGAGGACCCTTCCTCCGGACTACTCCACCAACGCCGACGACGGCGAAGAGGAGTGGCCATCCAGGGCCAAGCCCCTGGCAAAATCGTAAGCATCCGGGTACCAGAATAACTCATGGCGTTCCTTTGTTGCACAGTATCTTCTGACGCCGAATATAATCATGCAATCCGCCCCGAGCCCAGGTCGGCGTGTCGTCGAGCGGCTCCTTAAGCTCGTAGGATGTGAATAGCACTTCACTTCCGGCCGCCTCCTCCCCTCGCGCTGCGGATGATGCCGGGGTGGAGTCCCAAAAGGGTCCAAGCAAGGAGGAGGTGGTCCTGGAGGCGCCGCAAGGCGACCTCCCGGACTCCAGGCGCAAAGGGGACAAAACCCCCAAGGGCTCAAAGTCCGGCCCTGGGCCGGACACCGCACCGGAACCTTCAGTGGTTCCGGAGTCCGGCAGGCGCCCCCCTAGTAAGAAGGGCAAGCCTACGACGCCGGTGACCTCCGTCCAACCGGAGGCACCGGATAATCTGCTGGAGGTGCTTAACGGCGCCTCCATCGACGAGGAGCACCGCACTATTATGAGTGCGGTTATCCAGAAGGTTCAGTCCGCCAAGAGCGGGCTGACTAAAGCCTGTGCCAGCCTTCTAACAGGCTTTGAGGTATGTATTTAAGATATGTAAAAATATTACCGCATAGACAGTAGCCCCTGATGCTCAGTTTGGTGTTCGGAAAGAAAAGCCGAACTGAGAATCAAAAAGATATACGCAGGAGTCTAACATAAGTATGTCAATATGGGAATGCAGGCTGCGCTGCTGACCTCTGCCGCACTGACTGCGGAGGTTGATGCATTGAAGCAGAGCCTCGAGCGGTCCAAGAACGAGCTCGGCCTTGCGAAGAAGCAGCTCGAGGACATGGAAGGTAAGTAATACCTTATGTAAGTATATAAAAAAGATGTGGTTGCAAAAAATGACAGGACCAATGTGAGTATTACAGGGGCCACAACCCAGGTGGCAACCCTGAAGGAAGCGTTGTCGAAGGCCGAAGAAAATGCGGCCGTGGAGCGTATCGAGCGAGAAAAGCAGGAGGCGCGGGTGGCGGAGGTGCAGCAAGAGCTCCAGGCTGTCATGAAAAAACACGAGAGTTTGGAGCTTGACTCAAAGACTCGAGAGTCCGAGCTTGCCTCTGCCCTTGAGAGCGCCAAATCTGCCAAGGCCGAAGCCCAAAAAGTCCTCAAGGAAATTGAGGTGATGAAGAAGATAGCGGCGGGTAAGGCATTCTTTATGCAAAGCAAGCACGTGAACGTGAATTACTTGTTACTTACCCAAGTCCGGAGCTCTCCAGGAGCATTCGCAGAT
>LR880968.1:905462440-905474817 GCA_904067115.1 Aegilops sharonensis
GGGGAGCTTGACGGAGAAGGTGTTCTGGTCTCAGTATGCTGGGGCCGGACACCCGGTGCCCTTGAGCGACTAGCTGAAGCAGCTGGCCGAGCTTCATAAGGTGGCCGAACAGGCCATGAAGGGCCTTATAATCCGGCTATGGCCTGGGGAGGTCATGCCTGGGAGCTACTTTGGGCTGGTGAGGCGGCTGGCGGATGCCTGTCCACGTCTTGAAGTCATCAAGCGCTCCGTATGCATCGAAGGCACCCGTAGGGCCCTTGCCCGTGTTAAAGTGCACTGAGGCAATATGGATGCTAAGAAGCTGGTGACAGATGGGCCACCGCAGGGCAAGGAGCATCGCAAGCCCGGGATGTATTATGAGGGCGTCCTGAAGAGTGACCGCCTTGTGGCGGGTGAATGTTCCAAGGATGTAATTTTTGAGTAAACTCACTCGTGTTATCCTGTGCGCTGAAAACTTGTTCATACACGCTAAGCAACGCTTGTTGAATTTAAAAAATTACCTTCTGTGCGGCCGTTTATTATATCTGAAAGATGGCGAGTCATCGGCTTCTGCCCCCATGCCACGAGTGCTGGGGTGTTCGGGACAAACCTGAGCGCTCTTGTTCCCATTATTGGGTCCTTCGAGGGAGGCGCTCAGCACAACGAACAAGGCAATCGGACTATAATGCTTTATCACTCTCACTTAGCCATAGAATTCTATAATTTTGAATTTCGGCGAAGCCCCTAGTATTCGGAAGACTGAGTTCGGGGCGCTATCCACGCCTACACCGGACAAAGCCGACTCCTCGCTCTAAGAGGCATAAGTCTTTAGGGACTCAAAACCTCTCGAACAGCGACCAGCTCTCACCCTATCATGACGGTCAGTTTTAGCTTTCTCTACTGAGGTGCTTAACCCAGCTCAACCGGGGCACAATCACAGTAGTTCTCCCAGCGCTACCTTAGCCGATATAACGGAACGTAAGGTACTAAAACATGGGAGCCGGGCAAACCCAACTATTGACCCAAGACATGATTCGGAGCCGATGCATATAATGCTATAAGTTCGGGGTGCCGCACTCGTGAGAGTGTTCGGACTTCTCACACCATATTCTGGGGTACTTAAGCCCCTGGTGTATTGGCCGTACCAAAGTGTACGGTTGCATAATGTCATAACTGAACATGTTTACATAAAAAGGAATGCAAGAATAGACAAAAGCTATGTATTGTTTATTTGAAAAGTCTGCGGTAAAAGCAGAACGATAAAAATAGCGCGATAAGCAAGAGATGGGACTATTTGACATGTCCCCCTCCAGGGGCGAGCTGCTGGATGATATGTGAAACAAGTATACTGCTCGTTATAGAGACCACCTGGACACTCGACGTAGCTTTCTTCCTCCCTGGCTGTTGCATCGTGTCTTCGGCGATTGTACTGCCGGACAGGCCTTCGGAGAGTGGAGTCCTGAAAGCAAGAAAAAAAAGAATGACAAAATCGGGAGCCCCTAGTGCAGTTGAGCCGCATTTTGGGCATGCCGTCGTCGTGCCCCTCCCCCTATGCCCATGGTATTTCCAGAGCATAATTATGTACGCGTAGTACTGGTTTCGCAATTTCGCCAGGGCTGGGGTTGGGGCCGCATTGCTACGCATGCTCGGGACGTGGCAGGAGGTATGTTGTAGGTTACTCCGGGCGCGCTTGACGGTGTCCGGACGTTTAATAGCCGGACTCGAGAATTGCCTTCAGAGGCTACTTTGTACTTCCGCCGTGAGGGCCGCCGTATGCTCCTCTGTTCGGAGAGAGCGTTCGGTGTTACCATTGACCGTAATGACTCCTCGAGGGCCTGGCATCTTGAGCTTGAGGTATGCGTAGTGCGGCACCGCATTGAACTTTGCAAATGCGGTTCATCCGAGCAGTGCGTGATAGCCACTGCGGAACGGGACTATGTCGAAGATTAACTCCTCGCTTCGGAAATTATCCGGGGATCCGAAGACCACCTCAAGTGTAACTGAGCCTGTACAGTTGGCCTCTACACCTGGTATGACGCCTTTAAAGGTCGTCTATGTGGGTTTAATCCTTGAGGGATCTATGCCCATTTTTCACACTGTATCCGGATAAAGCAGGTTCGGGCTGCTGCCGCCGTCCATAAGGACTCTAGTGAGGTGAAATCCGTCAATGATTGGGTCTACAACCAATGCGGCAAATCCGCCATGGCGGATGCTAGTGGGGTGGTCCCTTCGATTAAAAGTGATCGGGTAGGAGGACCATGGGTTGAACTTTGGGGAGACTGGCTCCAATGCATATACGTCCCTGAGTGCACGCTTCTGCTCCCTTTTGGGTATGTGGGTTGCGTATATCATGTTCACCGTCCGCACTTGTGGGGGGAAGCCCTTCTGTCCCCTATTGTTCAGCGGCCAGGGCTCCTCCTCGTCATCGCTATGCATCCCCTTGTCACTGTTTTCGGTATTTAACTTGCCTGCCTGCTTGAACACCCAACAATCCCTGTTGGTGTGGTTGGCTGGTTTTTCTGGGGTGCCGTGTATCTGGCACGAACGATCGAGTATTCGGTCCAAACTGGACGGGCCCGGAGTATTTCTTTTAAATGTATTTTTCCGCTGACCGGGTTTAGAGCCTCTGAATCCGGCATTAATTGTCGTATCCTCAGCATTATCGCCGTTAATGCAGCGCTTGTGCTTGTTGCGACGCGACCTGCTATTGTTGTCCTTAGTATCCGAATTACCAGGGCTCTTGGTCATGTTATTACTACGAGCTAGCCAGCTGTCTTCTCCCGCGCAAAAGCGGGTCACGAGTCTTGTGAGAGCTGCGATGGATTTCGGCTTTTCCTGTCCTAGGTGCCGGGCAAGCCATTCGTCACGGATGTTATGTTTGAAGGCTGCAAGGGCCTCTGCGTCCGGAGGTCGACTATTTGATTTCTCTTAGTTAGGAACCGTGTCCAGAATTGTGTGGACGATTCCTCTGGCTGCTGAATTATGTGGCTTAGGTCATCGGCAGCTTGTGGTCGCACGTAGGTGCCCTAGAAATTATCGAGGAATGCGGCTTCCAGGTCCTCCCAACAACCAATTGACTCTGCTGGCAAGATGTTAAGCTAATGCCGAGCTGGTCCTTTTAGCTTGAGTAGGAGGTATTTGATGGCGTGTAGATCATCACCGCGGGCCATGTGGATATGAAGGAGATAATCCTCGATCCATACCGCAGGATCTGTTTTGCTATCGTATGATTCGATGTTTACGGGTTTGAAACCCTCGGGGATTTGATGATCCATTACTTCATCTGTGAAGCATAGTGGGTGTGCGGCGCCTCTGTACTGGGCTATATCACGACGTAGCTCAAATGAGCTTTGTCTACTGTGTTTGGCCCGGCCGGAATTGCCATATCCGGCATGACGGTTATCGTCACGCGTCGTGGTGCGCCCATGCGATCCGTAGATCGATCTTGTTTGCCTTGCCTTGTCCTCCAATATATCTCGCAGGTCTGGCGCATTTCCCCGTGCCTTGGTATTCTTTGAGCGACGGCAGGGTGCGGCTTGAGTGGAGGGCCGAGAGGCCTCTCTGTCGCGGCCACGAGGTGGCCGGTCGGCCGCGTCGTGCGCTGGTGATGTAGGTTTAGGTGCTTCCTCCTCTAATCGGGGTAGCAGCCTGCACTTTGGGTAGCTCTTGGAGGGGCGTTCGAGTTCGTACTCTTCGGCCGCAAGGACTTCAGTCCATCTGTCGGCTAGCTAGTCTTGGTCAGCTCTAAGCTGTTGTTGTTTTTTCCTGAGGCTGCTCGCCGTGGCCATAAGCCTGCATTTGAAACGCTCTTGTTCGACGGGATCCTCAGGCAGGACAAATTCGTCGTCGTCGAGGCTTGCCTCATCTTCGGGGGGAGGCATGTAATTATCGTCCTCTACCTCTCTGTTTGCCACTCTCTCATGAGGGCTGGCTTCTCCATCCTCCTGTGCTGAATCCTGCTGGTGGGGGTTGTCTTCGGCACTGTCCGGGGTGTTATTATCTCCCGTGCCAGAATCGCCGTTTTTGCTTTGGCGGGATTTAGAGCGGCGCCGCTGATGCCGACGCTTAGGCTGCTTCTTGGAGGGGTCATCCTCCGTTGTTCCATCGCCCTTCCCTTCTTTTGGGGTGTCCACCATGTATATGTCATATGACGATCGAGGTGTCCTTCCAGTGCCCTATAGGCGCTGGTTCTTGGTCGTCTCCTGCATCGGCGTCCATACCGTCGATGTCTTCGGAGTCGAAGTCGAGCATGTCGGTTAAATCATCGACAGTGGCTACGAAGTGGGTGGTGGGTGGGCTTTGAATTTCTTTGTTGCCTGCATCCCAACCTTGCCGACCATAGTCCGACCAGGGCTCTCCTGATAAAGAGAGAGACTTTAGTGAATTCAGGATGTCGCCGAAGGGCGAGTGCTGAAAGATGTCCGCGGCGGTGAACTCCATGATCGGCGCCCAATCGGATTCGATTGGCAGGGGCGCGGAATGTTCGGAGTCCGGAGAGGAGTCCGGCACCTTGGAGTCACGACCTTCGCAAAGGACAAGGCTGGTGTTCGGCTCGATCGCCGTAGAGATTGCAGCCCCCGAGGCGGTGTCCATCCACCCGTCCTCGATTGGCGCAGATGGCTCCAAGCTAAGGGTCGGAGAAGACACTGGTGCGGCCTTCAGGGCATTGTTCGGCGGCAGAGCTAGATCATGCCCATCGTGACAGTGCGGCGCGCTCGGCTGTGGCTCGAACCCGTCGAAGATCAAGTCTCCACGGACGTCGGCCGTGTAGTTCAAACTTCCAATCTGACCTGATCGCCAGGGGCGTAGCTTTCGATCTGCTCCAGATGAACAAGCGAATTGGCCCGCAGTGCAAAGCCGCCGAATACGAAGATATGTCCAGGGAGAAAAGTCTCACCCTGGACCGCGTCGTTGTTGATGATCGGAGGAGCCATCGGGCCTAAAGATGACGACACAGAGGAACTCTCAATGAAAGCACCAATGTCGGTGTCAAAACCGGCGGATCTCGGGTAGGGGGTCCCAAACTGTGCGTCTAGGCGGATGGTAACAGGAGACAAGGGACACGATGTTTTTACCGAGGTTTGGGCCCTCTCGATGGAGGCAAAACCCTACTCCCCCTTGATTAATATTGATATGGGTAGTACAAGAGTAGATCTACCACGAGATCAGAGAGGCTAAACCCTAGAAGCTAGCCTATGGTATGATTGTTGTTCGTCCTACGGACTAAAACCCTCCGGTTTATATAGACACCAGAGAGGGCTAGGGTTACATAGAGTCAGTTACAATGGGAGGAGATCTACATATCCGTATCGCCAAGCTTGCCTTCCACGCCAAGGAAAGTCCCATCCGGACACGGGACGAAGTCTTCAATCTTGTATCTTCATAGTCCAGGAGCCCGGCCAAAGGTTATAGTCCGGCTATCCGGACACCCCCTAATCCAGGACTCCCTCAAGGCGCCAAGAGAAAGTTGCGCACGGATGAAAGGTACACGATCATCGAAATTGATCGCGCCGGCCACCCGATTGAACCCCTCCGGACCAAGCAATAATTTAATGCTCAGTGCGGGGTTCTAGTTAGGGACATGATACCGCTCAGCATTGAGCAATGGTTGAAGCCTAAGGACAAAGACTCTTAGGTGTCTTATGTCAGCGATAGGCAGAAAGCTGATCTTTGGACCGCGCTGCAGGAAAATTTCACCTTCCCGCCATAGGAGGATCCGGAGAATCCAGTTAAAAAGCCAATGATCAAGGCTTTTGCTCTTAAGAAGATGGCTGAGCTATTCGGGAGGTGGAAGAATGAGCTGAAATCATCGTTTGTCCACAAAGACAAGACTCCAGAATTCATCGGCCGATTTGAGAAGATCAAAGATTAGTGGCCCGCATTTGTCACCACAAAGAAATCTGAGAGAGCAGCGAAGATGTCAGCGACAAACAAGAAAAATGCTGCAAAGACGAAGCATCACCATCGCACGGGGTCAGGTGGCTACCTGAAAGCCCGGCCGTTGGGGGACAAGGCTGAGAATGACCTCATTGCTAAAGGGATCGAACCAGAGACGCGACGCTGGCCAGACCATTGCAGGACTTGGTTCTTCGGGGTTGGGGGAAAATTGGACCCTGTAACAGGGAAGTGCGTTTGGACCAACGAGCAGCTGAACACACCCATCGAGAAGCTTCAGTAGTATATCGAAAAAGTGCAGCAAGGGACGTTCGTTCCGGAAAGAGAGAATGACGAGCTCACAAAGTTCCTCGGGAATCCTGAGCACCCCGGATGGACACGAGGCATGCCAGGCTCCCTTTCGTGGAAGGCTGGATTTCCCGATGCAGGCAGTTACAAACGCCGGGAGAGCAAGAAGAAAAAGGAGTTGACCCAACTACAGGCGCAACACGCAAGGGTACAAGCGCTAGAGGAACGAAACGCAGTTCGCAGCACGCGACCTGCCGAAGCTATACCCGAAGCTACCCCGCCATCTCAGCGGAGAAGCAGCGTGGCTTCCACGGAGCTGCTTCAGGCGCCTGTCTTCACGGCTCCTGCTAGCTACCCCGTGGATGCTATCACGGTGTCTCAGCATTGCCTCCTTATGACGCAGTGGATGGAATTGAAAGTCAAGGAGGCTGTTGGCTCTGTTGCACCTCCTGAACCTGGCGCAACTTTTCACAATCGGCCGATTCCAGAAGGATATGCTAGGGTGATGGTGGATGAATTCCCAGAAGGATTTGAGGACCTCCAGCTTGACCACCCTACGGGTGACGGGGAGACTCGGTTGGGTTCTTGTGTGAAGACTCCATGCCCATGGCGGAAGGAGCTCATCAACCTTCCGAACTGGACGCCTCCGCCTCCTCCTCCTCCTCCGGCGAGTCAGTGCACTCCGCCTCCTCCTCCACCTCCTCCTCCAGCGAGTGATCAGGGCACTCATCCTCCTTCTCCGGCGCGTGGCAGCACTCCGCCTCCACTACAAGAAATATGTTAACTAGTGACCTTTTGTCAGTGACCCTGGAAGAATTGGTCATAGATCTATGACCATTTCAGACCAATTGGTCAAAATCTGTTCGAGGGGCTCCAAACCCTAAACCATTGCGACCATTTTGGTCAGAAAGGTCGTAATTTCCTTACACGAAAAGGTCACAAAGCAAACAGTGCTAGTCCGCTACCTTATTTCTAGTTGTTAATGACCAATATAGATGGTCATAGCCTTGTAGATTGTGGTGGGTTGTGATGACTAGGCGCCATCTCATCAGTTTTGCCTATGTGTCATGTCCATGTGGCGGTTTTTGCCGTAGGTTGTGAAGCAACCTATATTTCTGTTATTCCCAAAATTCCCAAAAAAATCTCATAAATTCTTTGGGTCATATCTTCGTCAAATATGTAAAAACCTTCCTTGCCTAGTTCAAAAATAATTCAAAAATATTCATTTTCCTATTCTGATCAGAGCAGCACTCTGTGAAGGAAGTACCACTTTGGCATGTCCAAATGGTATCCATTTTCTACAGTGCTTTCCTATGCCCAAATAACCATCCTCCACCAAATGCTAGCTCAATCCATTCATTATTTTGAGCCCAGCTTCAACATTCGTATTTATGTCCAGTGTGGTACTTTGTAAAGCAAGTACCACCTAGGCTCCTCCTTTTGAGGTGAAAATTTGTGAAGGCGGTCTTCTTAGTAACTGATCATCCTCAGCCAAAACTCACGCCCATTAGCCATGTGCATTTCTCGTACCGCAAATCAAACACTTGGCTGCTTATTCATGTTTGAGCATCGATCGGTATCCTTGTGAGAATCTTACGTTGTGATTTTCTTCCTAGCACCTACCTGGGGAGTGCCCAACCCACTAGACATGCCTAGGCCGCCCAGAACACATGGAAACGCCACGGTCACGCGGTGACCACGCGGCGGGCATGCGAGCTTACGCGCTCTAGAGTTGGGGCCCTCGTCCACCGTCCAAACCTCGATTTCTCACCATCAAACCATGTATTTCTGATTAAATAGATACTTATTTACCTAGAAATGATTTTTTGGAAAAAATAAAGAGCAAACTATGAGGCAGCTGCAGTTCAAATTTGACCCGCTTCCAACTAAATCGACGGGAATTTGCCTTTTTCACCAGAGGTGGATCAAAACTTTTTTCACCCAACCATTTTGTCAATTGTGCGTTATATATGGCCTAGTATTTTATAAAATTGGTTTGGTCCATTTTTGCAACAATTATTTGGTAGTTCCTTCGCAAAAAAAAACTCCTTTTGGGCACTCGGAAAATGAAAAATGAAATTTCCGTGCAAAGAAAATGAAAACTTCCTTAGGCAACATTGTTTGGAATACCAAGATGCACCCTTGTTCACAATATGAGATCATTTAAACAAACTATGCCATGAATGTGGCCATAAGATTGATCATTTGGCTTGAAAGCAGTGAATCTTCACGCATGATAGCTCATTTCTGAGAACACCTTTTTAAAAAAATTACCGTATTACAAGTTTATTATTTTTCCTGGAAACTTGGTCACATATAATGACACAATGCGAAGGTTTTCCAATTTTTTGATTTTTTTTAATTTTTTATGCCCGTTTCAAAATGCGGTCAAAAAGGCGGGCTTGACCGTTCCTAGCTAGTTGTTGAATCTTGGAAAACTTTTTGTGTTTCTATGATAAAATAGATAGTTATGTACCTATAAATGATTTTTGGAAAAAATAAATAGCAAACTATGAGGCAGCTGCAGTTCAAATTTGACCTGTTTCCAACTGAATCGACGGGAATTTGTCCTTTTCACCACAGGTGGATCAAAACTTTTGACACCCAACCATTTTGTCAATTGTGCATTAAACATGGCCTAGTATTTTATTAAATTGATTTGGTCCTATTTTGCAAAAATTGTTTGGTAGGTCCTTCACAAAAAAACCTCCTTTTGGGCACTCGGAAAATGGAAAATGAATTTTCCGTGCAAAGAAAATGAAAACTTCCTTAGGCAACATTGTTTGGAATTCCAAGATGCACCCTTGTGCACAATATGAGATCATTTGAACAAACTATGCCATGAATGTGGCCATAAGATTGATCATTTGGCTTGAAAGCCATGAATCTTCACGCATGATAGCTCATTTCTGAGAACACTTTTTTTAAATAATTACCGTATTACAAGTTTATTATTTTTCCTGGAAACTTGGTCACATATAATGACACAATGCGAAGGTTTTCCATTTTTTTGATTTTTTTTTGAATTTTTTATGCCCGTTTCAAAATGCGGTCAAAAAGGCGGGCTTGACCGTTCCTAGCTAGTTGTTGAATCTTGGAAAACTTTTGGTGTTTCTATGATAAAATAGATACTTATGTACCTATAAATGATTTTTGGAAAAATTAAATAGCAAACTATGAGGGAGCTGCAGTTCAAATTTGACCCGTTTCCAGCTGAATCGACGGGAATTTGTCTTTTTCACCAGAGGTGGATCAAAACTTTTGACACCCAACCATTTTGTCAATTGTGCATTAAACATGGCCTAGTATTTTATAAAAATGATTTGGTCCAATTTTGCAACAATTATTTGGTAGGTCCTTCACAAAAAAACCTCATTTGGGGCACTCGAAAAATGGAAAATGATTTTGTGCAAAGAATATAAAAAATCCCTTTGTCGATACTGTTTACTATTCCAAGATGTAAACTTTTGCAGAGTATATAGAACTAATTTTTAACAAATATAAAGAATATAAATAATATCATTCAAACAAATATTTGGTAGGTCTTTTACAAAAAAGAACTCATTTTGAGCACTAAAAAATGGAAAATGATTTTTTCGTGACCTATTTAAAAGGTCATAAAGTCTTCAAATTCTTTGTTGCGTTCTGATTGGTCTATAGGCATATCAGCGGATCACGCATCAACCACCGTCGGATGCTTCAAAATCCAACGGCCCAAACCCACCCGAGCCGAAACCCTAGGTCTGTCCTCATGGACATTTTCCACCCACCCCCCCCCCCTCCATTCTATCTTACTTTCTCTCCCTCCCCCCTCAGATCTGAAGGAAATATGCCCTAGAGGCAATAATAAAGTTATTATTTATTTCCTCATATCATGATAAATGTTTATTATTCATGCTAGAATTGTATTAACCGGAAACATGATACATGTGTGAATGCATAGACAAACATATAGTCACTAGTATGCCTCTACTTGACTAGCTCATTAATCAAAGATGGTTATGTTTCCTAACCATAGACATGAGTTGTTATTTGATTAATGGGATCACATCATTAGGAGAATGATGTGATTGACATGACCCATTCCGTTAGCCTAGCACTTGATCGTTTAGTATATTGCTATTGCTTTCTTCATGACCTATACATGTTCCTGTAACTATGAGATTATGCAACTCCCATTTACCGGAGGAACACTTTGGGTGCTACCAAACGTCACAACGTAACTGGGTGATTATAAAGGAGTACTACAGGTGTCTCCAAAGGTACATGTTGGGTTGGCGTATTTCGAGATTAGGTTTTGTCACTCCGAT
The DNA here is from genome assembly GCA_904067115.1 of Aegilops sharonensis. Taxonomy (NCBI): domain Eukaryota; kingdom Viridiplantae; phylum Streptophyta; class Magnoliopsida; order Poales; family Poaceae; genus Aegilops; species Aegilops sharonensis. Next base: position 905,472,913 of record LR880968.1, read on the forward strand.
TGTCGGAGAGGTATCTCTGGGCCCTCTCGGTAATACACATCACATAAGCCTTGCAAGCATTGCAACTAGTAAGTTAGTTGTGAGATGATGTATTACGGAACGAGTAAAGAGACTTTCCGGTAACGAGATTGAATTAGGTATTGGATACCGACGATCGAATCTCGGACAAGTAACATACCGATGACAAAGGGAACAACGTATATCGTTATTCGTTTTGACCGATAAAGATCTTCGTAGAATATGTAGGAACCAATATGGGCATCCAGGTTCCGCTATTGGTTATTGACCGAGAATAGTTCTAGGTCATGTCTACATAGTTCTCGAACCCGTNAAGAGACTTTCCGGTAACGAGATTGAATTAGGTATTGGATACCGACGATCGAATCTCGGACAAGTAACATACCGATGACAAAGGGAACAACGTATATCGTTATTCGTTTTGACCGATAAAGATCTTCGTAGAATATGTAGGAACCAATATGGGCATCCAGGTTCCGCTATTGGTTATTGACCGAGAATAGTTCTAGGTCATGTCTACATAGTTCTCGAACCCGTAGGGTCCGCATGCTTAACGTTACGATGACAGTTTTATTATGAGTTTATAAGTTTTGATGTACCGAAGTTTGTTCGGAGTCCCGGATGTGATCACGGACATGACGAGGAGTCTCGAAATGGTCGAGACATAAATATTGATATATTGGAAGCCTACATTTGGATATCGGAATGGTTCCGGGTGAAATCGGGATTTTACCGGAACACCGGGGGGTTACCGGAACCCTCCCGGGGGATAATGGGCCTTAGTGGGCCATGAGGGAGAAGAGGAGGGCCGGCCAGGGCAGGCCGCGCGCCCCCTCCCCCCCTATTCCGAATAGGACAAGGAGGGGGGCGGCGCCCCCCTTTCCTCTTTCCCCTCCCCCCTTTCCTTCTCCAACAAGGCAAGAGGGGGGAGTCCTACTCCCGGTGGGAGTAGGACTCCTCCAGGCGCACCCCTTGGGGGCCGGCCGCACCTCCCCCTCCCTCCTTTATATAAGGGGGCAGGGGGGCACCCCATAACACACAAGTTGATCTACGGATCGTTCCTTAGCTGTGTGTGGTGCCCCCCTCCACCATATTCCACCTCGGTCACATCGTCGCGGAGTTTAGGCGAAGCCCTGCGCCGGTAGAGCATCATCATCGTCACCACGCCGTCGTGCTAACGGAACTCATCCCTGACACTTTGCTGGATCGGAGTCCGGGGATCGTCATCTAGCTGAACGTGTGCTGAACTCGGAGGTGCCGTACGTTCGGTACTTGGATCGGTCGGATCGTGAAGACGTACGACTACATCAACCACGTTGTTATAACGCTTCCGCTAACGGTCTACGAGGGTACGTGGACAATACTCTTCCCTCTCGTTGCTATGCCATCACCATGATCTTGCGTGTGCGTAGGAATTTTTTTGAAATTACTACGTTCCCTAACAGTGGCATCCGAGCCTGGTTTTATGCGTAGATGTCATATGCACGAGTAGAACACAAGTGAGTTGTGGGCGATACAAGTCATACTGCTTACCAGCATGTCATACTTTGGTTCGGCGGTATTGTGAGATGAAGCGGCCCGGACCGACATTACGCGTACGCTTACGCGAGACTGGTTTCACCGCTGCGAGCACTCATGATTAAAGGTGACTGGCGGGTGTCTGTCTCTCTCACTTTAGTTGAACCGAGTGTGGCTACGCCCGGTCCTTGCGAAGGTTAAAACAGCACCAACTTGACAAACTATCGTTGTGATTTTGATGCGTAGGTAAGAACGGTTCTTGCTCAGCCCGTAGCAGCCACGTAAAACTTGCAACAACAAAGTAGAGGACGTCTAACTTGTTTTTGCAGGGCATGTTGTGATGTGATATGGTCAAGACGTGATGCTATA
>LR880968.1:905495193-905514079 GCA_904067115.1 Aegilops sharonensis
CAAATTTTCCTAACTAGTAGATATAGTAATATAACTACCTCTCGAAGGATTTTATTTTTTGAAGTTTTTATCATTTTCTTTTGATTTTTTCAAAACTGAAATGGCGATAAGGGGGGGTAGAGTTTGAAAATTGGCCCCTTTAGTACCGGTTCGTGGCACGAACCGGTACTAAAGGCTTGTCCCCTTTAGTGTGGGTTCGTGGCACGAACCGGTACTATAGGTTAGACCTTTAGTACCGGTTGGTAACACAAACCGGTACTAAAGGGGCTCGTGGGGACCCGGCCTGATGCCAGCCTGCCACTACCCCTTTAGTACACGAACCGGTACTATTGATCGACGCCACGAACCGGCACTATTGATCACATTAGTGCCGGTTTTTTTACAAACCGGCACTAATGTGCTTCACATTTGACCCTTTTTCTACTAGTGTAAGCTTGTGGCTTGGATGAATTTCCCGCCGGACCTTCAGCAGGATCAGAGGAAAAAAGAATTACATTGTGTTTAAAACAAGGACATGCTTTTCAAAATAAATTTTGGAAAAGCCAATGCAGATTATCCCATAGGAGCGTGTAGTTTGCTGGTCTTCTGATATGGAAACGCATAGGAAACATACATTCCAACAATCGGAAAGACATAAATAGAACCTCGTGTTCCGTCCAGGATGATATATATGAACAAAGAGTCAAAGACTGCTATCCACCCTATGTATTCACTAAGAAATTTTTTACTTGTGCTTTCAAAAGAATTTTTCGATTGCACAAGATTGCTCAAGACTATCATTGACTATGGAAATTTAATGAGTAAATTGTCTATATGACCCTATTATTCCGCTTTTTGCATAAAATTGGTGTGTGATTCTTCAAGCGTGCTTGAACATATTCACGCTTAGCCAATGCAGATAGACAGACACAATTATGACAAGTGTCAAAGGCCCAAGTTGGCAGTGATATAGCAAGATAAAGTTAATGATATGAACTTCTAACTAGATATAATTTATATTGCAACAACTCAGTTTGGCAAGGGAGGCACGAAAATAATGTACATATTATGTCTGTGGCAGCTAAGCAAGAAGTCTGTAATAAAACTTCAGATGCAGATGAGAAAAATGCAGCCACTTGATGGTCATCTGCTTCTTTAGATTCCATACCGGTGATTTTAGATGGTAGAATGAAGCTAGTTCTCATATGATGGAACCAGCTTTGACACAACTGCGGTTTAGAAGAAACCAATAAATAACAGGACCCGAAAGCTAAGCAACAAATGTTTGACCTGCTATGTGCAGGACAGCCTTCTAGGGTACGGACCGAATCCCAGATCCTGCAGACACACTGAACACGGAGAAAACCAATACAGTTGAACTTTTTCGCTGACGTTGGAGCCTAACTGGCAGTAACTGGGCATTGATATCAACACAAACATGGGTACCCGGTTTCCAGGAGTGCCAGCGATGTATCAGCAGAACAGAACCCAATCCATATAAAGAAACGGAGCGCCGAGATATCACCAAGAGGCAACAACTGATTGAGCAGAATATCAGGCCTCAGCCTGACAAAATAGGACTCGTGCTAGGCGCACCATGACCTTAATTACTCGAGCACAACTGACACAAAAGAAAATCCCAGACCATCATTGGAAGTTTGTGCACTTGCAAACTCATGAAATTTTGTGCAATAGGAGAAGAGTTTGTGGATTGCACAAGATTTCTCAATACTATCATTGACTACTGAAAGTTAGCAAGTAAATTGTCTATATGATCCCTATTATTCCGCTTCTTCCGTAAAATTCGTGTGTGATTCTTCAAGAATGCTTGAACATGTTCATGTGTAGCCAATGACATAGATAGACACAATTATAACAAGTTTCAAGGGCCCGAGTGGGCAGTAATATGGTAAGAAGTAAATGATATTAACTTCTAACTACATTCAATTTATATTGCAACAACTTAGTCTGGCTACGGAGGCAGGAAAAATATTTACATATGATGCAGAATAGTATGTGGTAGCTAAGCAAGAAATCTGCAATAAAACTTTAGGTGCAGATGAGAGAAACGTAGAAAAATGGTGATCTGCTCTTGTTTAGATTCCTTACCAATCATTCTGGATGGAAGATAAAAATAGTTCTCATATGGTGGAAGCATCTTTGACACAACTGAAGAAACCAATAAAAACAGTACCGTACAAGCAACAAATGCTGACCACATTAGCCGATCTCTTGGAAAACGAGATGTGCAGGACAGCCTTCTAGGGTGCAGACTGAATCTCAGATCCTTCAGACACTGAACAATGGAGAAAGTCAGCACAGTTGAACTTTTCATGGGAGGCACTCCTGATTTCATTTGTTGGAACTCCTGATGATGTATGCCCTCCCGATTTCATAATACAAAACTCAGTTTTGCACACCTGACTTCATTTTACGAAGACATTGCAGCCAATGAAACATCAAATAATGAATGGAAGAACCAGTTCATCAAAGCTCTAATTACTCAGTGGCTACACAAACACACACGTACAATATTGCAGCTTTCCTGGCATGGGAGCTCCGCCAGACCGGTCATAATGTTGTGATGCCTGCTGCCGCACAACAACCACCGCCGGTTGTGCATACGGCCTGCCAGCACTCCTTCACACACTGTCTGGCCTCACTATATCGTTTACAAATGCATCTTCTGTGTTTTTTTTTTAATGCAGAGAAAATGAATTTGAAGCACCTAACGTTGACGTTTCATGCGAGGTTAGCTCCAACACAACACATGGACATATTTTCCAGACTTTTCCATGTTAGAACAGTGCATAATATCATAGCACATAATTCTTGCCCTAATTAACAAATATTTTGTTCAACTTTTGCCTCCATAGTCATAAACACTTCAACACTCGTTTTATGACACAAACAAAAATAAAACTTACTCCCGCTACTCTTTCATTTTTCCATGTACTAATGGTGAATTATAATAATAAACTTTATTTCTGTCTTTAGCTCCTATATAGCTTCAAATCATTTCTTATATGATGTGGTAATCAATGGCTTTCCCTGGTACAGGCCTGTAGAACTGTAGATGATCTATTCTGGAGAAAAGGGTCAAGGAATGGTGCGAAGGAAGCTTCTTCACTGTTGGAAACATAGGAAGGATATGGGAGTTGGAATCATGTTGTACTGTTTCATTTGATGTGAAGTTCGGTTTTTGAAATTGCGTGCTTAAGTTCGGTTGTGGTAATATTCGAAATGCAAGACTGACTTGTGATTGTACTGTAAATGAGTGTCAGTTTGAATTAGTTAGACAGGTGCTCTCTTGGAGCCAGCTACACACGTGATCGGCACCTTTCTTTCACGTACTTCATGTATTTGGTCTCGTGGAAAAAATTAGCAAGTTATTTGCACTTTGTATGTTCAAATTAACCTCTTGTAATCCCTGCACAACCGAACAACAATAAACCTAAAAGGGATTGGTTGACTACGGTTTGACGGCTTGTTGTCCTGGCAGCAGCGGCGGCGGCTAAATCTTAGATGCCGGGCCGATGGTCCTGTGATGTGAGGGTGGATGGATTGGCTCTCCTGTGAGCGGCCCTTCAACAGGTGTTGGTTGTGTGCTTCGGCCATGTGGTTGACAGAGGCGTTCGATGGCGAGTGGTCCCGGCGAACACGTCGCCAGGAGTGGCGTCCTGATACTGATCCGGACCTAGAGTCTGTGCTCCACTGGGCGGGGTGCCCATCATGGTGGTCCTGTTCGCACAATGTTGTGAGTAGGCGAAGTTCACCGAAAGCTCTGCACCTCTGCGACAGTGCGGCGACGCCTGCAGGTATCAGCATCCTCTTGGGGTGTCGCCTTGATTCTCTCTCTGCCCTCGATCGACACTCAGGTGAAAACCTTTTGTACGCTTCGGCTGACACAGTGATCATGTTGCTTCACGCCATGTCCTCTTGAGGGCTTCGTGGATGAGTGTTAAGGCCCCTCGGGCGTGAGTGCATGACAGAGTGACTCATGTGCTTTTTTCTCGGCGACTTAGACGAGGCATTTAGTTGTGCACGCGTGTGCGTTTTTACCATTCTCAGCCAGTTTTATCATGCCTTTATGTTTGATCAGCTGTTTAGGATTTTGTTAATATCATGTATCATTTGGCCTTGTAGCTTTATTAATATATCAACGTGAAAGCATGTTTCAATGAACAGGCATTTCAGTAATTTTTCTGACAAACACCTGTAATTTTATTCACACTCATAACTATTACAGTTACATCGATTTAGGTGTAAGATCCAAGAAAATAAGAAGTAAACTTTAGGACTAAGAATTACATTCACATCCCTTGGAAACACCTACTATGTGGTGTCAATCCCTCCTAGACGAAATACTCCTAATACTTCAGTAAAGAAGTTGCGGTTAGACCGAACCAATGATATTGTCACTTTCTCACCCGCACGGAAATTAAAAAAAAGGTTTTGAAAGTCCAATGAGTCACCCATCCAAAAAATGGGAAGCCTTGAGCGATGAACATACTTGGGCCGGGTATGATCAACAGGTGTAGATCATGGAATCACAATATCTTAACCATAGTGTCTTTGAAATGTTTCACCTCTAGAAAGAATAAAACCAACAAAAAGAAAACTTCATACACTAATATAAACTCATAAGAGCAAATTATTGAATCTGCGAGCACACAAAACTCTCTAGCTTCGTGGCACCGCCAAAAAAATGAGACTAATTTACTCTCACAAACCTACGATCACCACTAGATGTTGGCGAAGAACATAGAACACTTGAAGATCCAAGGGCCCACACCTCACAGCGCCAAGATGGCAGCCAGAGGAGAGAGGACCAAAATGTTTCTCTGGCAATTGCAGCTAGAGTTGTTTTGATGCAGTGTAGGTCAATGTAAAAAGAAGTAAATGTTGTAGTGATAGATTAATTGGACAGGGGATCCACTCAATCCCTACAGGGCTTAGGACCTTTCAAACCAATCCCATAAAAATAGTGGAGTATTCGGTGGAGTAAAACCTTAGTGGAGTATTTTTACTCCACTAAGTTTTGGCCCGACCTAACCGATACCTTATATATAACGAAGTATTTTTTTTCATTTGCATTTCGTTTTCGGCTGTCCAAACACATGCTTTGCATCTTTATTTCATTCAGTGAAATTTTGATACATTGGAGTACATAATTCACCTATTCTTCGCTCCGAGAGTAAGAAAAAAAAAAACAAGAACCCGGCCAATCCATGGCAAGGCCTAGTCGCCGGCGACCGGATGCGCCAAATTTGGCAGTGGACGCGGAAGCCGTAGATCTACCGGTTGTGCGCCGGCGACCGGACGAGAAGAGCACAAATCCGGATGGTCAAGGACCGCGACGGAGCATCCGCGGCGGTGGGCGGTGGCCGGTTGGGCGTGGGAGGGGTGGCGCCAGTGTAGATGCGGCACGGAAGTGGAGCGGGGAAGACAACAGAGGGGAGAGGATTTTTTTTTTACTCAGCCGCCAAGCGGTGGAGTAAATATAGAGAGACGGAGCACGGCTGGGGATAATTTATCATCCACTGACGTCGATTGGGGATCGGCTAGGTGCCGGTTAGAGAAGTAAAGCCGAATTTTTACTTCTCTAAACAGTTGTTGGGAATTGGTTAGAAATGCCGTTAGTTCACTGTTGGGAATTAATCCCGAAAACCGAACTCGGCCAAAGCCAGGTGGGAGTACCTAGCTCAGCCCATTCTCGAGGAGCACAATTTTATAGGCTCCGTCCTTGATATAAGCAGATTGAGCTGCGCTCCCTCTCCTCGGTGGCATGCTGGCATCATATATTCCAACCTTAATAGTGAGCTAGTAGCAAAGTATTCGCCCAATCCTACCATCCCTAGCTTCGATCAACCATGGCCGGCGGCGTCATGATGAACACGGCCGGTGGAAAGCCATACCCTGGCAAGCTCACCCTGTATGTCGTCTTCACTTGTGTCGTCGCCTCCACCGGCGGCCTCATCTTTGGGTACGACATCGGCATCTCAGGCGGGGTCACGTCCATGGACCCCTTCCTCTTGAAGTTCTTCCCAGAGGTGTATTGGAAGAAGAAGGAGGCGAGCAAGAGCAACCAGTACTGCCGGTACGACAACCAGCTGCTACAGGCCTTCACCTCCTCGCTCTACCTGGCCGCCCTCATCGCCTCCTTCTTTGCCTCCACCGTCACCCGTGTCCTAGGCCGCAGGTGGTCCATGTTTGCCGGCGGCTTCGCCTTTCTCATGGGAGCGGCCCTGAACGGCGCCGCGCAGAACATTGCCATGCTCATCGTTGGACGCACACTGCTCGGAGTCGGCATCGGGTTCGCCAATCAGGTACGAGGTTGTTCACTCCAATGACTTTTCTGCATAAGATGGCATGTGTGCGTGTGCAAATATATCTATATATATCGCCATCAAGGTCACATCACAGTTCCATATGCAAATATATGTCGCCATCAAGTTCACATCACAGTTCCGTATGCAAATATATGTTGCCCTCAAGGTCACATCAAAATGCCGCCACATGCAAATATATATCGCCCAAGTTGAAACCAGGAATTTCAAAGAGCTTGACTTCTTTGTTGTTCTGTCGTTTGTGTCTTACTACCTCTGTAACTTAATATAAGAAGTTTTTTAACACTATGACAGTGTCCAAAATGTCTTATATTTTGATTACGCATAGATCAAGTAGTTATTGATTAATTACATTAACAGTTGCATCAACAGGTACGTACACAGAAATGGGAAGAGAATGAGACATATATGGGGCACATTCATTTCTTTGTTTCATTTGTTTAGGATATGCATGGACCAACGGGTAAGATATATAGATTGAAAACCAACTAAACATCAAGTCCCATTGTCAATTTTATAAGTAGTAAAAAATATTTGATGCACTGTAAAAGGTCTCAAGAAGAAAAGCATGAACTGAGGTGGTGCTAGGTGCTGTCTTGTAGTATCTCGTCCATGTCTATCCCACTGCATTACTACGTGCAGAAATAAATCGATAATTGTGCAAGCAAGTATGAAAGTATATTGATGGTGAATGTAGTCAAAATCATCCAATAGTATGCGCACGCGATATAATTTCGGGCATATAGTGAGTGCACGTGATGAATGAAGTGTGTAAAAGTACAATTGACTGATTACTTTGATACGAATGCATGCAGTCTGTGCCATTGTACATGTCGGAGATGGCACCGGCGCGTCTCCGCGGCATGCTCGGCACTGGTTTCAACCTCATGATCACCACCGGCATCCTGACAGCAGAGCTCATCAACTACGGTACCAACAAGATCAAAGGCGGCCATGGTTGGCGCTTCAGCCTGGGGCTCGCGGCTGTGCCAGCGGCGGTCATCACGCTCGGCTCACTCTTCCTCCCTGACACCCCCAACTCACTGATGGAGCGAGGCCACCCAGAGGCGTCCCGTCGGATGCTACGCCGTATTCGCGGCACCGACGACATCGGTGATGAGTACGCGGACCTAGTGGCAGCAAGGGAGGTGTCAAAGCTAGTGCAACATCCATGGCGCAACATTGTGTTGCGCAAGTACCGTGCGCAGCTCACCATGGCCGTGCTCATCCCCTTCTTCCAACAACTCTCTGGCATCAACGTCATCAACTTCTACGCACCCGTGCTTTTTGAGACGCTCGGTTTTAAAGGGGACGCGTCGCTCGTGTCGTCAGTGATGACAGGCGGTGTCCTTGTGCTTGGCTCGCTGGTGACGATGCTCATCGTCGACAGGCTGGGGCGGCGGAAGTTGTTCCTGCAGGGTGGCGCGCAGATGCTAGTGTCTCAGCTCGCGGTGGGGACGCTGATCGCGGCAAGGTTCGGGACGAGCGGCGTTGGAGAGATGCCCAAAGGCTACGCGGCGGCGGTGGTGCTCTTCATCTGCTTGTATGTGGCAGGCTTTGTGTGGTCGTGGGGGGCGCTGGGGTGGCTTGTGCCGAGCGAGATCTTCCCACTGGAGATCCGGTCGGCTGCCCAGAGCATCAATGTATCAGTGAACGTGCTCTTCACCTTCGTCATCGCGCAGGCCTTCCTCACGATGCTCTGCCACATGAAATTCGGGCTCTTCTACTTCTTCGCCGGATGGGGGGTGGTCATGACTGTCTTCGTCGCGCTCTTCCTGCCAGAGACCAAGAACGTACCCATCGAGGAGATGGTGCTCGTCTGGAAGGGACACTGGTTCTGGAGCAGGTTTGTCGGAGATGACGACATCCACGTTCAAGAGCCTTGAACGGAGATGAATATTACATATCATGAAAACCTCATCGTAGATGACAACTTCCAAGTTCAATATCCTATTAGAGCATCTTGAGTAGTTCCCTCAAAAACCTCTTCGTATTTCCTATAAGTAAGTTTAGGGGTCTGTCAATAAAGTTATTGGACTTGAATGTTGTGCGGCTGAAGTAGTTTCCCTGTAAATTCAATCTTGTAATGTGTTTTGTCATGATTCTCCTTACACTAATGCATACAGTACATATATAGACAAAACCATTTGACCATCAAAATGATACATTTTTCTCTCAAGCGCATTCTCCCAACTTCCCAAAATCTTAGGCGCCTAAGCTTTCTCAAAAGTTCAAAAATTTTAAGGCATGTTAGCACTTAGCCCCTGGTATTCTCTCTTGTATGGTCAGAGTAAACTAACCATTGCTAATGGTGGGTCAGCAAACAATGTTTGTTAACAATATCTTGGCAGAAACTTCTTGTAACCATGGCTCGGTAATTTGCGACCAGCCTTGCTCTAATTTCTTTGACAAAATCTTACACACCCTACATAATGGGAAGGAGGGAGTATTATTCATCCTAATTTCAAATCCACAAGTTTCAAAATTTAAATTCACACATAATAAATTGTCGAAATGCATTCAAAGTAAACACGAAGAAATTCAATGCCCATGTAGCTCCCACAAGTGCTCCACAAGGACTGCTCTCGGAACCTCACGTTTACCAATACTTCATTTGTTTTGACAACATTCAGATTGATTTAATCATATTCTTACTCGTTCTTCGTTTCCTTCCTGAAATAGACCTTCGTGGTTACACTGATCGTGTTTCCGTCATCGTCAGTAAACTCCAGGAGATTGGTTCACCGATTGATAAGGCGCAACATGGTCGGATGTTGTAGTTGGAATGTCAACGTCATTCTCGAGCAATCGATAAATTATATCATCGACAGGTCGGGCCACCTTTGCCTATCATGTGGTATTAGACCTTACATCACACGATCAAACCCATCCTAATCCACTCAGACTCCTCGTAGGTACTATCTATTCTTTCTGGGAATATGTTGACACGTCCCTGTATAGACATCTCGTTGCGGAAACCAACACTAGTAGAAAACAGGGAACTAGTCCCGGTTCCAGAGAGCCTTTAGACACGGTTCTGGAACCGGGACAAAAGGGTCGGGACTAAAGCCCAAAACCTTTATATCCGGTTTTGCTTACGAACCAGGACAGAAGGGGCTCCACGTGGNACAATATAAAATGGTTTCACATATCATTTGTAGATAGTACTCTCTATTCTAGCCTATGGCGAGGAATTTTTATTTTATGGTATCAATGTTAGTTTACTTTGTGTTTCTATAACAAGGTTTGGATTCATCTTCGAATTATTTTTTTCACCACGGATGCTAAAAAGTACCCATTGTGTGGAACTGTACATACGAAGTAAGAATAAACATACACTTATACTTTAAAAATTCCCAACAAAATATCCAAAGAAGTATGCATAATTGTTTTTCATTTTTGTCTATCCAGTAGTGGAAATCAGGGAACTAGTCCCGGTTCCCGAGGGCTTTTAGTCCCGGTTCTGGAACCAGGACAAAACGATCGGGACTAAAGCCCAAAACATTTAGTCCTGGTTTGCTTACGAACCGGGACAGAAAGGGGCTTCACGTGGCCGCTGCGGGGCGCCCAGGCAGGAGGACCTTTAGTCACGGTTGGTAACACCAACCGGGACCAAAAGGAAGCCACGCGTCAGCAACTCGCAGGCGCTGTTTTTTAAAGGGGTGTTTAGGGGTTTTGGAGGGTTACTTTAGGGGTTTCATATTGTGTTAGTTATCTAATAGAGAGAAGTGACCTCTCTTTCTCCGTGCTTGGTTGATGCTAACTACTGTATGTATAGAGAGAACTCGACACGTTAGCTAGTATACATATAGAGAGAATTTGACGTGCTTGGTCGACACAACTAATTTTAAGAAGGGGGTCGATACATATTTATGAATGAAAACACAATTGATGGTAATAAAATATAATTGTGAATATTGTTTACGTACTTCATATTGTTCGTCAGAGTAGCCCCGCTGAGAGGTCGAGTTGTAGATGAATCGCAAACGTAGTATCCACATAAATTATTCCCGCCTTCCTGCCACAAGCACTTTACGAGAAATAGAGTTCAATCAAAGTGATAATCAAGCATGGTAAATGGTATTGACGAAACTAGAACCAATGAGAGATGCGCGGAACTTGCTAGTACTACTTACTTTGAGTGTGTAAATCGCAGCTCCCTCTGCAAACCCGGAGCCATTCCGGTGAACTTTTTCCAACAGGCAAAGAAAATGATTACTTGATGTCAGCAAATGAACGAAAGTTGCCGATATGTTGCGATAATGATCGATTGAACTTACTTTTGGAGCATTGCAGTCATGTTCGCATACCTGGGGATCTTTACATCTCGAGTATAAAATAGTTACTATTCCCCCGTCAAGTTTAATCTCTAGCAGAATAAAGTGGAAGTTGCGCACGCATAACTCATCAGTTACATTACTATAACCTCGAGTAAGAGAAACCGAATATGCACAAGACAGTAACACTCACATGAAGTGGTAAGGAAAGAGTATTTTAGGTTTGTTTTGATGTCGAGGTAATGATTGTAGCAAGTTGTCATCAGTATCTTTGACTCTATTTTTAACAGACCATTCATTTATGGTATTTTGGATAATGAACCCAATGTCATAGATTTGTCCTTTTTTGCATTCGATAATATTCAATCTACATAATATAGTGAGGATAATTATATATACATGCAATGAAAGAGCTGAGCCATAGAGACTTAATTACAGAAGTAATACTTACAGACAGTAGCAAGTCATGAGTTGTTTATCGAGGGTGTCTTGATTGAATAACTGAAATAACTCCATGATGTCTACTACACAACCTTCTTCTTGTAGACGCTGTTGGGCCTACAAGTGCACAAGTTTGTAGGACAGTAGCAAATTTCCCTCAAGTGGATGACCTAAGGTTTATCAATCCGTGGTAGGCGTAGGATGAAGATGGTCTCTCTCAAACAACCCTGCAACCAAATAACAAAGAGTCTCTTGTGTCCCCAACACACCCAATACAATGGTAAATTGTATAGGTGCACTAGTTCGGCGAAGAGATGGTGATACACGTGCAATATGGACGGTAGATATAGGTTTTTGTAATCTGAAAATATAAAAACAGCAAGGTAACAAGTGGCAAAAGTGAGCGTAAACGGTATTGCAATGATAGGAAACAAGGCCTAGGGTTCATACTTTCACTAGTGCAAGTTCTCTCAACAATAATAACATAGATAGATCATATAACAAGCCCTCAACATGCAACAAAGAGTCACTCCGAAGACACTAATAGCGGAGAACAAACGTAGAGATTATGGTCGGGTACGAAACCACCACAAAGTTATTCTTTCGAATCGATCTATAAAAGAGTTCGTACTAGAATAACACCTTAAGACACAAATCAACCAAAACCATAATGTCACCTAGATACTCCATTGTCACCTCAAGTATCCATGGGCATGATTATACGATGTGCATCACACAATCTCAGATTCATCCAACCAACATAAAAGTACTTCAAAGAGTGCCCCAAAGCTACTACCGGAGAGTCAAGAATGTGTGCCAACCCCTATGCATAGGTTCCCAATGTCACGAAACCCGCAAGTTGATCACCAAAACATACATCAAGTGGATCGCAAGACATACATCAAGTGTTCTCATAAAAGACTCAATCCGATAAGATAACTTCAATGGGGAAACTCAATTCATCACAAGAGAGTAGAGGGGAAGAAACATCATAAGATCCAACTACAATAGCAAAGCTCGGGATACATCAAGATCGTGCCATAGAGGGAACACGAGAGAGAACACGAGAGAGAGAGATCAAACTCATAGCTACTGGTACATACCCTCATCCTCGAGGGTGAACTACTCCCTCCTCGTCATGGATAGCGCCGGGATGATGAAGATGGCCACCGGTGATGGGATCCCCCTCCGGCAGGGTGCCGGAACAGGGTCCCGATTGGTTTTTGGTGGCTACTGAGGCTTGCGGCGGCGGAACTCCCGATCTATCTTCTGTTTTGGAAGTTTTAGGGTACGACGGTATATATGGGTGAAAGGAGAACGTCGCTGGAGCTACGGGGGCCCCACGAGGCAGGGGCACGCCCAGGGGGGGGGGGGGGGGGAGGGGGGGGGGGGGGGAGGGGGGGGGGGGGGGAGGGGGGGGGGGGGGGAGGGGGGGGGGGGGGGAGGGGGGGGGGGGGGGAGGGGGGGGGGGGGGGAGGGGGGGGGGGGGGGAGGGGGGGGGGGGGGGAGGGGGGGGGGGGGGGAGGGGGGGGGGGGGGGAGGGGGGGGGGGGGGGAGGGGGGGGGGGGGGGAGGGGGGGGGGGGGGGAGGGGGGGGGGGGGGGAGGGGGGGGGGGGGGGAGGGGGGGGGGGGGGGAGGGGGGGGGGGGGGGAGGGGGGGGGGGGGGGAGGGGGGGGGGGGGGGAGGGGGGGGGGGGGGGAGGGGGGGGGGGGGGGAGGGGGGGGGGGGGGGAGGGGGGGGGGGGGGGAGGGGGGGGGGGGGGGAGGGGGGGGGGGGGGGAGGGGGGGGGGGGGGGAGGGGGGGGGGGGGGGAGGGGGGGGGGGGGGGAGGGGGGGGGGGGGGGAGGGGGGGGGGGGGGGAGGGCGCGCCCCCACCCTCGTGAGCACCTCCCGTATCTTCTGACGTGGGGTCCAAGTCCATCAGGTGGGTTTCCTTCCAAAAATAACTTCTCCAGTTGATTTCGTTCCGTTTTGACTCCGTCTGATATTCCTTTTCCTCGAAATACTGAAATAGGCATAAAATAGCAAATCTGGGCTGGGCCTCCGGTTAATAGGTTAGTCCCAAAAATAATATAAAAGTGGAAAATAAAGCCCAATATTGCCTAAAATAGTAGATAATATAGCATGGAGCAATCAAAAATTATAGATACGTTGGAGACGTATCAAGCATCCCCTAGCTTAATTCCTGCTCGTCCTCGAGTAGGTAAATGATAAAAAACGAATTTTTGATGCGGAGTGCTACTTGGCATAATTTCAATAATTCTTCTTACTTGTGATATGAATATTCAGATCGAAAGATTACAAAATAAAAGTTCATATTGATAAAAGAAATAGTAGTACTTCAAGCATACTAATCAAAGTAATCATGTCTTCTCAAAATAGCATGGCAAAAGAAAGTTCATCCCTACAAAATCATATAGTTAGGATATGCTTCATTTTCGTCACACAAAGATGTTCCCAACTTCTATACCTCCGATGAAAAGCCAAGCAATTGTTTCATACTTAAATAATCTCATACTTTTTCAACCTTCACGCAATACATGAGCGTGAGCCATGGATATAGCACTATGGGTGGAATAGAATATGATGATAGGGATTGTGTGGAGAAGACAAAAAAGGAGAAAGTCTCACATTGACGAGGATAATCAACGGGCTATGGAGATGCCCATCAATTGATGTCAACATGAGGAGTAGGGATTGCCATGCAACGGATGCACTAGAGCTATGAATGCTCAACAAAAGAAAACTAGTGGGTGTGCATCCAACTTGCTTGCTCATGAAGACCTAGGGCATTTGAGGAAGCCCATCGTAGGAATATACAATCCAAGTTCTATAATGAAAAAAATCCCACTAGTATAAAAAAGACAACTTATGAGACTCACTATATGGAAAACTTGGTGCTACTTTGAAGCACAATATATGAGACTCACTACATGAAGAACAAGGTGCTACTTTGAAGCACAAGTGTGGGAAAGAGATAGTATCATTTCCCTTTTTATTTTTTATTTTTTTATTTTTTGGGCCTTTCTTTTTTTTCTTTTTGGCCTTTCTCTTTTTTTTGGCCTTTCTTTTTTTTGGCCTTTCTCTTTTTTTCTTTTGGGAAATGCTCTAATAATGATGATCATCACACTTCTATTGATTACAACATAAGGATTACGACTCGAAACTAGAACAAGATATTACTCTATATGAATGCCTCCGGCGGTGTACCGGGATGGTGCAATGAATCAAGAGTGACATGTATGAAAAATAATGCATGGTGGCTTTGCCACAAATATGATGTCAACTACATGATCATGCAATGGCAATATGACAAAAGTAAAGTATGTCATGATAATGATGATGGAAGTTGCATGGCAATATATCTCAGAATGGCTATGGAAATGCCATGATAGGTAGGTATGGTGGCTGTTTTGAGGAAGATATAAGGAGATTTATGTGTCATAGAGCGTATCGTATCACGGGGTTTGGATGCACCGGCGAAGTTTGCACGAACTCTCAAGGTGAGAAAGGGCAATGCACGGTACCAAAGAGGCTAGCAATGGCGGAAAGGTAAGAGTGCGTATAATCCATGGAATCAACATTAGTCAAAAGAACTCATATACTTATTGCAAAAATTTAGAAGTAATCAAAAACCAAGTACTACGTGCATGCTCCTAGGGGGATAGATTGGTAGGAAAAGACCATCGCTCGTCCCCGACCGCCACTCATAGGGATGCACAAGCCAGGTACACTTCATGTTTCAAATTTGTTACATAACTTTAACCATACGTGCATGCTACGGGACTTGCAAACTTCAACACAAGAATTTCTCAAATTCACAACTACTCAACTAGCACGACTTTAGTATTACCACCTCCATATCTCAAAACAATTATCAAGCATCAAACTTTTCTTAGTATTCAACACACTCATAAGAAAGTTTTTACTATTTTTGAATACCTAGCATATTAAGATTTTAAGAAAATTACCATGCTATTTAAGACTCTCAAAATAATATAAGTGAAGCATGAGAGTTCATATATTTCTTCAAAATAAAACCACCATTGTGCTCTAAAAGATATAAGTGAAGCACTAGAGCAAACAACAAACTACTCCAAAAGATATAAGTGAAGATCAATGAGTAGCCGAATAATTATGCAACTATGTGAAGACTCTCCCATTTAATAATTTCAGATCTTGATACTTTATTCAAACAGAAAGCAAAGCTAAATAAAACTACATTTCAAGGATAGCACAACTCATGTGAAGAAGCAAAAACTTAGGCTTAACCGATACTAACCGATAGTTGTTGAAGAAGAAAGGTGGGATGCCTACCGGGGCATCCCCAAGCTTAGATGCTTGAGACTTCTTGAAATAATATCTTGGGGTTCCTTGGGCATCCCCAAGCTTGAACTTTTATGTCTCCTTAATTCCTCTCATATCATGGTTTCTCTTCTTTTTATCAAAAGCTTCATTCACAACAAACTCAACAAGAACTCATGAGATAGGTTAGTATAAACCAATGCAAAACCTTATCATATTTTACTATAACAAATCACTAAAATTATTATTCCACACTGAATAGTAAATTCCTCTCCATATTTAATACTCCTATCCTTAAATAGAATCATTAAACAAGCAAACATATGCAAACAATGCAACCATAACAGCAATCTACAAAACAGTACAGTCTGTAAATAATGCAAGAGTATCAATACTTCCCTGGCTCCAAAAATTATGAACTAAAATTCCCACTGTAATAAGTTTATCATAGCTCAATGTGCAAAAAGATTCAACGTTATAACACTCTCTGACTTTTCTAGAGAATTTTTGCAACAGCGGTAAACTTTCTGTTTTCAAACAGCAACATGCATACTAGCAAAATAAGCATGGCAAAGGCTATCCTTAACTTTTTTATTGAAACTAAAGATGCAAAACATTATTCTAACTAACTTCAAGAAAAACAAAACAAAATGACATGACGCTCCAAGCAAAACACATATCATGCGGTGAATAAAAATATAGATCCAAGTAAAGTTACCGATGAACGAAGACGAAAGAGGGGATGCCTTCCGGGGCATCCCCAAGCTTAGGCTCTTGGTTGTCCTTGAATATTACCTTGCGGTGCCTTGGGCATCCCCAACCTTAGGCTCTTGCCACTCCTTATTCCATAGTCCATCGAATCTTTACCCAAAACTTGAAAACTTCACAACACAAAACTTAACAGAAAACTCGTGAGCTCCGTTAGCGAAAGAAAACAAAACACCACTTCAAGGTACTGTAATGAACTCATTATTTATTTTTATTGGTATTAAACCTACTGTATTCCAACTTCTCTATGGTTTATAAACTATTTTACTAGCCATAGAGTCATCAAAATAAGCAAACAACACACGGAGAACAGAATCTGTCAAAAACAGAACAGTCTGTAGTAATCTGCAACTAACGCAAACTTCTGGAACTACAAAAATTCTAAAATAAATTGTTGGACCTGAGTAATTTGTCTAGTAATCACCTGCGAAAAGAATCAACTAAATAGCACTCTCCAGTAAATCGTTCTAGCTAATCTCGTGAGTGCTAAAGTTTCTGCTTTTTACAGCATGATCATAAAGACTTCACCCAAGTCTTCCCAAAGGTTCTACTGGGCACAAACACTAATTAAAACATAAAACCACATCTAAATAGAAGCTAGATGGATTATTTATTCCTAAACAGAACCAAAAAGTAAGAAACTGAAATAAAATTGGGTTGCCTCCCAACAAGCGCTATCGTTTAACGCCCCTAGCCAGGCATTATGATTTCAATGATGCTCACATACAAGATAAGAATTGAAACATAAAGAGAGCATCATGAAGAATATGACTAGCACATTTAAGTCTAACCCACTTCCTATGCATTGGGATTTTCTGAGCAAACAACTTACGGGAACAATAATCAACTTGCATAGGAAGGTAAAACAAGCATAACTTCAAAACTTTAAGCACATAGAGAGGAAACGTGATATTATTGCAATTCCTACAAGCATATGTTCCTCCCTCATAATAATTTTCTGTAGCATCATGAATGAATTCAACAATATAACCAGCACGTAAAGAATTCTTTTCATGATCTACAAGCATAGAATTTTTATTACTCTCCACATAAGCAAATTTCTTCTCATGAATAATAGTGGGAGCAAACTCAACAAAATAACTATCATGTGATTGAAAATCAAGATAAAGATGACAAGTTTCATAGTTATCATTATTCTTTAAAGCATACGTGTCATCTAATCATCATAGATAGGAGGCATGCTTTCATCATAGTAAATTTGCTCATCAAAGCTTGGGGGACAAAAAATATCATCTTCATCAAACATAGCTTCCCCAAGCTTGTGGCTTTGAATATCATTAGTATCATGGATATTCAAGGAATTCATACTAACAACATTGCAATCATGCTCATCATTCACATATTTCATGCCAAGCATTCTATGTAATTCTTCTTCTAGCACTTTGGCACAATTTTCCTTTCCATCATTCTCACGAAAGATATTAAAAAGATGAAGCATATGAGACAAACTCAATTCCATTTTTTTGTAGTTTTATTTTATAAACTAGACTAGTGCTAAAACAAGAAACAAAAAGATTCGATTGCAAGATCTAAAGATATACCTTCACTTACCTAGCTTCCCCGGCAACGGCGGCATGAAAGAGCTTGATGTCTACTACACAACCTCCCTCAAGTGGATGACCTAAGGTTTATCAATCCGTGGGAGGCGTAGGATGAAGATGGTCTCTCTCAAACAACCCTGCAACCAAATAACAAAGAGTCTCTTGTGTCCCCAACACACCCAATACAATGGTAAATTGTATAGGTGCACTAGTTCGGTGAAGAGATGGTGATACACGTGCAATATGGACGGTAGATATAGGTTTTTGTAATCTGAAAATATAAAAACAACAAGGTAACAAGTGATAAAAGTGAGCGTAAACGGTATTGTAATGATAGGAAACAAGGCCTAGGGTTCATACTTTCACTAGTGCAAGTTCTCTCAACAATAATAACATAGATAGATCATATAACAAGCCCTCAACATGCAACAAAGAGTCAATCCGAAGACATTAATAGCGGAGAACAAACGTAGAGATTATGGTCGGGTACGAAACCACCACAAAGTTATTCTTTCGGATCGATCTATAAAAGAGTTCGTACTAGAATAGCACCTTAAGACACAAATCAACCAAAACCCTAATGTCACCTAGATACTCCATTGTCACCTCAAGTATCTGTGGGCATGATTATACGATATGCATCACACAATCTCAGATTCATCCAACCAACATAAAAGTACTTCAAAGAGTGCCCCAAAGCTACTACCGGAGAGTCAAGAACGTGTGCCAACCCCTATGCATAGGTTCCCAATGTCACGAAACCCGCAAGTTGATCACCAA
This sequence comes from Aegilops sharonensis, assembly GCA_904067115.1. Classification (NCBI taxonomy): domain Eukaryota; kingdom Viridiplantae; phylum Streptophyta; class Magnoliopsida; order Poales; family Poaceae; genus Aegilops; species Aegilops sharonensis. The sequence goes on from LR880968.1 coordinate 905,513,655, forward strand.
AACATACATCAAGGGGATTGCAAGACATACATCAAGTGTTCTCATGAAAGACTCAATCCGATAAGGTAACTTCAAAGGGGAAACTCAATTCATCACAAGAGAGTAGAGGGGAAGAAACATCATAAGATCCAACTACAATAGCAAAGCTCGGGATACATCAAGATCGTGCCATAGAGGGAACACGAGAGAGAACACGAGAGAGAGAGAGATCAAACACATAGCTACTGGTACATACCCTCAGCCCCGAGGGTGAACTACTCCCTACTCGTCATGGATAGCGTCGGGATGATGAAGATGGCCACCGGTGATGTGAGCCCCCTCCGGCAGGGTGCCGGAACAGGGTCCCGATTGGTTTCTGGTGGCTATAGAGGCTTGCGGCGGCAGAATTCCCGATCTATCTTCTGTTCTGGAAGATTTAGGGTACG
>LR880968.1:905522616-905534515 GCA_904067115.1 Aegilops sharonensis
TTTCCATTCCACAGTTATAAAAGTTCTTCAACTAATGGCCTTAGGTACACATCAATGATGTTGCCCGGTTGCTTAGGGCCTTGGATGAGCACTGGCATCATAATGAACTTCCGCTTCATGCACAACCAAGGAGGAAGGTTATAGATACATAGAGTCACGGGCCAGGTGCTATGATTGTTGCTCTGCTCCCCAAAAGGACTAATGCCATCCGTGCTTAAACCAAAACATACGTTCCTTGCCTCACCTGCAAAGTCCCCCACGTTCTCTCAATTTTTCTCCACTGCGACCCGTCAGCGGGTGCTCTCAACTTCCGGTCTTTCTTACGGTCCTCTTTGTGCCATCGCATAAACTTGGCATGCTCTTTGTTTCTGAACAGACGTTTCAACCGTGGTATTATAGGAGCATACCACATCACCTTGGAAGGAACCCTCTTCCTGGGGCGCTCGCAGTCAACATCACCAGGGTCATCTCATCTGATCTTATACCGCAATTCACCGCATATCGGGCATGCGTTCAAATCCTCGTACGCACCGCGGTAGAGGATGCATTCATTAGGGCATGCATGTATCTTCTACACCTCCAATCCTAGAGGGCATAGAACCTTCTTTGCTCCGTACGTACTGTCGGACAATTCGTTATCCTTTGGAAGCTTCTTATTCAATATTTTCAGTAGTTTCTCCAATCCATTATCAGATACACCATTGTCTGCCTTCCATTGCAGCAATTCCAGTGTGGTGCAGAGCTTTGTGTTGCCATCTTCGCAATTTGGGCACACACCTTTTTTGTATCCTCTAACATGCGATTGAACTTCAACTTATTCCTTTCACTTTGGCATTGTCTCTTTGCATCAACAATGACCCGGCGAAGATTATCATCGGGCACATCGTTTGGTTCCTCTTGATCTTCAACTTCCCCCGTTGCAGCATCACCGCATTTAGTGGCAGATAGTTTTCATCATCCTCTTCTTCTTCGTTTTCTTCCATCATAACCCCTCTTTCTCCGTGCTTGGTCCAAACATTATAGTGTGGCATAAAATCCTTCTCAAGCAGGTGGATGTGAAGGGTTTTTCGGTTAGAGTAAGACTTCGTATTCTCATAGATAGGGCATGGACAACACATAAAACCAGTTTGCCTCGGCCACTTCGAGAAAATTATGCACGCCCTTAATGTACTCGGAGGTGCGTCTGTCACCGTACATCCATTGCCTGTTCATCAGCGTGCATTATATATAATTAAGTGTGTCAAAAACCATTACATGACATCATGAATAGAGAAATGACCAAATTAATAGAAGTTCTTCATCACATTAAAAACAAAGTACAATAGTGATCAAATGTTATTACTGCAAATATAAATACACAAATTTCATACATCCCTTGATCTTGTGATCATCGACGACATCCGCAACATGCAACTCCAATTTGATCTTTCATTCCTCAATTCTTTTTAATTTTTCCTTCAAGTAATTGTTTTCTTTTTCAACTAAACTTAATCTCTCGACAATAGGGTCGGTTGGAATTTCCAGTTCACATGTCTCCTAGATAAAAACATTGATGTCACGTTGGTCGGCATAATAGTCATAAACACTAAATGAAACAAATAGTTATAAAATATAATATATATACCACATCCGAATCATAGACAGGACGAGGGCCGACAGAGGCGGATACCGAAACCATTGCACTATATCATAACAAACAATAATAAAAGTAAGAAAATCATACAAGTATCTATCTAAATCATACAAGTCAGAATTTTTTTAATTTTGGAAAGAAGATAAGAACAAGAGGCTCACCACGGTGGTGTCGGCGTTGAGATCGGCGCGGGCGATCGACGGCGGTGAGGACGGAAACGGGACAGGACGGACCGCCAAACCTAGACAAATTTTGAGGAAAATGGAGCTTGGACAAGGAGCTTCGAGAGGAGAAAGCTTAAGTGTGGCTCTGGCATTCCATCAAACACTTCATGTGCATAGAGGTGAGCTAGAGCACCACAAACCTCTCCCATAGTCGGCCAAAAAAACAGAGCAGTGGCTCTGTTCGCGGGTAGGGGCGGGGGTATATATAGGCCTCTCTTTAGTCCTGGTTTGTGGGTAAAACTGGGACTAAAGGACAACCTTTGGTCCCGGTTCTAGCCACCAACCGAGACTAAAGGTGCTGGGTCAGGAGCGAGGACCATTGGTCCCGGTTCGTGTCTGGAACCGAGACCAAAGGGGTCAGACGAACCGGGACCAATGGCCCCCGTGGCCCGGCCGGCGCCCTGGCTTCACGAACCGGAACAGATGCATCCTTTGGTACCGGTTCGTGAGTGAACCGGGATTAATGCCCTTATCCTGGCCTCAACCAAAGCCCTGTTTTCTACTAGTGCAAATCACTCACGGAAGAGAGGGAGCTTTTTTCAAGAGAAATTTCCAATCTATTCGTCAATCATGGAAGTGAGGGAGTTGGTCATTAATAACTGTAATGCCACAGACACACCAGCTCCTGGCGGAATCTAGCCTGGCTCCACTGATCAATACTACTCTTTCATGCGCACTTTCTCCTCACTCGTGTGCACCTGGGAACAACATCCCAGTCGCTCACCCATCCTGAAAATTGCTCCAAGCTGAGCGCGCTTAACTTTGAAGTTATTTTCCTAATAAGCCAAGCTCTCACATACACCCCACTCAAAGAAACTGACGTCCTTGTCGGCCCACAGAAACATTCCCTCTTGGCACATAATTTTGTGCGTCCAGTCCAGCGCATGTGACATGCCGTGTGCCACGGCGGGTCACGAGCGTCATGTGCAACATGTCCGCGCTCCTGACCAGCAAATATCGATGTAACCGCGAGGGTTGGTATCTGATACCAACTTATGACTTCCCGGGCACACCACCCCGGTTAGTAGCCGTTACTCCTGACAGTATCTAGACTGGCCCCACAGATAAATACTATTGTTTCATGTGCACTTTGTCCTTACTCGTGCGCACCTGGTAACAACCTCCTAGTCGGTCACCCATCATGAAATTGCTACAAGCTGAGCACTCTTAACTTTGAACTTCTTTCCGAATGGGCGCCGGGAAAAGACGGAGGTCTGGCCCCCCCCCCCCCCCTCTCTGGGTGGTTCCCCCCCCACCCCGGTTTTTTGTGGGGGGGCCCCCCCCCCCCCCCTCTCTGGGTGGTTCCCCCCCCACCCCGGTTTTTTGTGGGGGGGCCCCCCCCCCCCCCCTCTCTGGGTGGTTCCCCCCCCACCCCGGTTTTTTGTGGGGGGGCCCCCCCCCCCCCCCTCTCTGGGTGGTTCCCCCCCCACCCCGGTTTTTTGTGGGGGGGCCCCCCCCCCCCCCCTCTCTGGGTGGTTCCCCCCCCACCCCGGTTTTTTGTGGGGGGGCCCCCCCCCCCCCCCTCTCTGGGTGGTTCCCCCCCCACCCCGGTTTTTTGTGGGGGGGCCCCCCCCCCCCCCCTCTCTGGGTGGTTCCCCCCCCACCCCGGTTTTTTGTGGGGGGGCCCCCCCCCCCCCCCTCCTCCTCCCGCATCGCCCCCATGTGGCGACCGGGAGGCAACCCTCAATCCCGCTGGCTTGCCCCCCTCTCTCCTCCTCATCATCCCTCGCCGCTGCCTGAGGGCATGGTTGGGCGTACGGGGACTCTGGGTCCTAACTCTCGAGCGGGGCTGGTGCAGGCCGGAGCCCCTGGGTGGAGCATGGCGCATGGCCGGGCATCACGGTGGGTGAGGTGGCGGCGCTCCTCCACGACAAGCGACTAGGTGGACTGGTGTGCCTCGGACGCCAGGGACGGCAGTGTCGTGGCCGGATCTGGGCCCAGGCGGCACGAGCCATGGGCGGCGCGAGCTGCGGGTGTTCGCCACTACCGTGGCCACGGTTGGTAGTGCTGGAGGAGTAGCGGTGGTGGTCGGGGGGCGAGCTGGCCCACCTCCAGGTGTTTCGGCAGCTAAACGGCGGCGGCACCGATGGGCTCCACGATGAGCTCTCTTGGCAGTGGGTGTACGTCCTTGGGGTTCCTCTTGCTAGTGGACAGGTCTTCGATTCTGGTCTCGCGCAGTTCGGAACCAGCCGCCATGGTGGGGGCGGCACGGGGGGTGTCCGGAGGAGAGATTGGTTGGAGGGATGGGTGGCGCCGACGTGCTCGGGCCACCCATCACTAGCACGGTGATGTACCGATCATGGATGCATCCGCTCCCCCACCTCCCCCTTTCGCCGCCCGTTTGCTGGTGGTTGCCCCTCCAACGATGTTTTGAAGTGGGGCGAATGCTGCTAGTTCGTCGGCTGAGTGTGTCCCTTTTGACCAAAGCCGACCTCTTCAGGATGGTCTTGGGAGTGTCTTACTATAGGGCGGCGGCCCTGGCTACGGGACGCGTGACGTTTATGGGAGGAGCGTGTGTCTCATGTGTGGGCAGGCAGCCATGGCCACGTGTGTGGCTTGGTTGTGGGTGGTTGGCGGAGCCAGAGTCCGATGGAGGAGTGTGCGTGTTGGGTTACATCACTTGCCTAGTCCTAGTACTGGCCGACGGTGGCGGCGTCCGTGGATGTTGTATCCTTCCTGAAGACTCTATCACGGCACTCCCACTCCATTTATCTTACTCCGCGTGAAAACTTTTTGCGCGATCAGGCGACGGCGGCTATCTGTGCCCGTACCCTTCTGGGAGGCACCGCTCTGAAGTCCTGGCTTTGCCATTGTCCGTTTCTCCTCTCCATTGATTGTGATGATGGAGATCTCCGTTGGCTCCAAGCGGTCTTCTTTGCATATCTGTAGTGAGCTTGGTGGTCGGAGCGGTGGTATGTCGGTGCCCGGCACCTATCTATCTTGCCTTGAGTGTGCGTGTGTTGTGTGTGAAGGTGGTGTGAGTTTGTATATGTCTCTCGAATGTAATGCGGTGATGATTGCTTTGTAATATAAAGTGGGGGAAACCTTTTTTAGTCAAAGAAAGAATTCCTTATTGACACGAATAGTCTATCATCCCTAATAAGCCAGGCTTTCACAAGAACTTGTAAGAAAACAAAATAGGGTTGCAGATCGGCTAGCTAATTACAATTGTACAGAGTCTACTACCGTTGTACTGATGCATATAGAGGTCTTCTGTTTATCAAGGAATTTGTTCCTCTTGATTGTAACTCTATTATCATGGAGTATAAACTCTTATTTTCCTAGAAAAATGTTCACCTAACGCGCTGGTCACTAGCTCAATCACCCAAACGCTGGCCACTAGCTTAATTAAAGTACCCATCACCGGACCGTAGCTCCTGGCCACACCCTCTCGAGAGCAGGATGCCGGCCGTAATGGAGCGCTAATTTAAACTTTTTTCTTGACTTGTGTTGCACCAATATATAAATAAAGGGCCGGCGGCGAAAAGGAAGTAGTGACTGCCACTGGATAGTGGTTAGGGCTTCATTTAGCTTATTCCTCCGTTCCGTTATTTGTTTGCTTCACGTATCATATACTGACATTGCGAAATCAAATCAGTGGTGCGTACCTTGGTGGGAGTACTGACTACATACTCCGGACAATTTGTTTGGCAACTATTGGAAAGAGAAACACGAGTATAAACGAAGGCTAATATCCATTTTTGGCCAACCCACCACCCACCTGTGATCTTCCACATCCATATTTTCTGACTTCGTTTGTGGAATATAAGCAGACTAAGCTGAGGCTCCGCTCCTCGGTGGCCTGACGGAAGCCCGGCATTATATATTCGACATTGGGAAGCTTGTAGTCTGTAACTTAGCATTCGTCCATCCATAGCTCTGATCAGACGGCTATGGCCGGCGGCGCCATCGTGGACACGGCCGGCGGAAAGCAATACCCTGGCAAGCTCACCCTGTACGTCGTCTTCACCTGTGTCGTCGCCTCCACCGGCGGCCTCATCTTCGGGTACGACATCGGCATCTCAGGCGGCGTGACGTCCATGGACCCCTTCCTCTTGAAGTTTTTCCCCGAGGTGTACCGGCAGAAGCAGGCTGCGAGCAAGACCAACCAGTATTGCCAGTACGACAACCAGCTGCTGCAGGCCTTCACCTCCTCACTCTACCTCGCCGCCCTCGTCACCTCTTTCTTCGCGTCTGCTGTCACCCGCATCCTCGGCCGCAAGTGGTCCATGTTAGCCGGCGGCTTCACCTTCCTCGTTGGAGCCGCCCTGAATGGCGCCGCCCAGAACCTCGCTATGCTCATCGTTGGACGTATTCTGCTTGGCGTCGGCATCGGGTTCACCAATCAGGTACGAGACTGTTCACTACGTTGGTTCTTCTGTATGTTGCCATGAGCCCATGACATGAGATGTGTGTGAATCCCGAAAATTCAAAAACAAGCTGATTCATTTAGCTATTTCAGTTGTGTATATGTCACCCTCAAGTTAACATCGCAATCCATTATGCAAATATATGTCGCCCTCAAGGTCACATCAAAATGCCGCCGTATGCAAATATATGTCTCCCAAGTCCAACCAAGAAATTTCCAAGAGGTTTGACTGCTTTGTTGTTTGCCTCATCACTAGGTGGTTTGTATCTTAATAATTATTAATTAACTAGATGATTTATGCGTCGCGTATTGATGTAGGAATCGTGTTAAAACAAATACATAAAAAGTTGATGTTTAAAACTATCTTATCTCATATTTACTAATTGAAAGCATCATACGAGGCTTCACGTTAAATGTAGAGGTTAGGAAATTCCGTCCATAAGATTAACTAATGATGAAAAACTAACCGTCCGACGATGTGGCCTACATGGCCGCTTCCACCCACGTGAGAGAGGAGGACTCTAATAACATTTTTATGTGGACGCGAGGACTCTAATCTCTTTCCATCTCCTTCCGTAATAAAAAAATGGAAATACAGGATTAAATACATCTAATCCTCACCTGCAGCTACTAATTAATTCATGTCCTCAACAAGCCGCCCTGTACATCTAATCCGCTGGAGGAGAAATTGCCTCCTGTCGTCAACAGCCTCCACGTGCGGCATCACCAGCCGATCTTCCTGACGTCCAACGCCGCAGCCATGTAATCGGATCTCGCTCTATGCACCAGCAGTCGTGTGTTTTTAAAAAACCATGACTTTTAAAGGCTAGTGAATCCATGACCATCCAATAGATGAGGTGAGGTGCTTAAGAGGTCCATGCCATGAGATGCCGGGGGGTACTGGGCTACTGGCCCGCAGCAGGCCAGCAACTCCAGTATATTCTTTGTTCTAACTGCACAGGCCGGCTTCATCGTTCCTCCAGATGCCGACATAGGTATTATATCAATTATCAAGTATGTTTAATATTACTCAATGTGTGCTTTAGATTTGTGGTAGTTCAGATGATTGGATACATGCGTCAAATTTTCTGATACTTTGATGGAAGGAGTGACAACTACACAAATGTCTCTACTTTTTTTCTTAATTAGGAGAAATAAATATTAATAATGATTATATCCTAAAATCTCCATGCCAATATACTGACATAAGGTAATAAAATTTAGCCTTGTCTGTCAGCTGTTAGAAAAATAAATATAATCTGATGTTGCATAACAGAAAAAACTAAGAAAACAATACAACAATATCTATTGACGTAGATATTGTCGCTAGGATCAGTATCATATATGTGGCTCGAGTATCACATATTTGTAGAAGAAATTAAAATCATATTATCTATCTGATGTAGTTTAAGAGAAAAAACTAAGAAAAAATTATTACAGTCGCATTTCATGTAATATAAATGGGCTCAGTATCACATCTTTCTAGACAGAAAACAGTGCATGGATTCACTATTTATCATGAGGGAAATGAATTACCTCATGTACTCACGAATAAAACATTTTGCGTGCATATTTTATGTAAATATGATCTCGAAAACAACATGAATAAAGGTAATTTTTTTACCGACGGCATGCTCAGAGTCTCCAAACCATAACACCAAACTTCGTCACAATTTTTGGGGAAAAGGGCAAGAAATGATACATCCACCGAATTTTGTATTTGCAACACTATAGCCACCAATACTGAGGCAACCTTTATAAAACTGGAACGGTGTTACAACTATTATAAAACCAAACTTCCCCGGGCGTGGCATCACACAACAAGAATATCACCCACATAGGTGTGACACAATTGATGGTTGGAAAGGGTATGCATGAAAACAGTACATTCACAAGGGGATAGAGTGGTTTAACTCAATATTTTTCGTATTGCAAATCAGAAAATAAATACTTCTACAATGATCGAATAGCGTACCAAATGCCCCTACGTTTAAATAACAAAATTTACTAGCCCGTGCAGGTGCACAGGTTTGATGACTAGTTAAACCTAATGGAAATACAAATGTAAAAGTGTTCTCGGTACACATTTCAAAAGCAATAGAATAAGTACATCAGAAAGTGATGTATCAAAAGAGAATCATTGAAACAGAACTTAACATGATGTCATCTTTAAAAAAATGTGAACAATGAATTATCTCGTTTTTTCTCCGAGGTCCAACACAGATGCCGTTCATGACCATACAATAATCAAAGAAAAAAATAATAAATTGTGACTCACATGCATAACTTGATACCCCTAAAAATACTTGCATGACTTGGTGAGGTGGCATTGCTCACATGAAATATATTAATGCAAAGTTGAAAAGATTGGCATGTGTGTGTATTCGTCTTCTGGAGGTACTGCTGTGGAAGAACCGCTCACGGTTCTTGTACTTTCAAATGTGGTGGTCAGTGTTGTTTTATGTTATCGTGCGTTGTCGTTTGTTTTCAGCATGATTTTTCTGGGTCGTCTCTTTTTGTCCTATTAATAATTTAACTATGTGCATCCTTGCTGTCTTGACTAACTATACATCATGTTCTTGGGTGAAATTAGAATCACTCTTTACGAACGAGAAATGTGTTGGCCTATGTAAAAATATAGTCAACGTCTATCTCATATTGTGATCTAAAAAAGGGGAAATCAAGCACACCAGCTATTTTAATTGAATGATTATATTGGTATGCATGGATGCAGTCTGTGCCGGTGTACTTGTCGGAGATGGCACCGGCGCATCTCCGTGGCATGCTCAACATCGGTTTCCAGCTCATGCTCAACATCGGCATCCTGGCAGCGGCCCTCATCAACTATGGCACTAACAAGATCAAAGGCGGCCACGGTTGGCGCGTCAGCTTGGGACTCGCGGCTGTGCCTGCAGCCAGCTTCACCGTCGGCTCACTCTTACTCCCTGACACCCCTAACTCACTGATGGAGCGAGGCCACCCGGAGGCGTCCCGTCGGATGCTACGCCATATCCGCGGCACTGACAACATCAACGAGGAGTACGCGGACCTGGTGGCGGCGAGGGAAGTATCAAAGCTAGTACAACATCCGTGGCGCAATATCCTGCAGCGCAAGTACCGTGCGCAGCTCACCATGGCCGTGCTCATCCCCTTCTTCCAGCAGGTCACCGGCATCAATGTCATCAACTTCTATGCGCCCGTGCTGTTTGAGACCCTGGGTTTCAAGGGAGACGCGTCGCTCCTCTCGTCGGTGATGACCGGCAGCGTCCTCGTGCTCGGGTCGGTGGTGTCCATGTTCGCCGTCGATAGGCTGGGGCGGCGGAAGCTGTTCATGCAGGGTGGCGCGCAGATGCTGGTGTCCCAGATCGCGGTGGGAACTCTTATTGCCGTGAGGTTTGGGACAAGCGGGGTGGGGGAGATGCCCAAGGGATATGGGGCGGCGGTCGTCCTCTTCATCTGTGTGTATGTGGCGGGCTTCGTGTGGTCGTGGGGGGCGCTGGGATGGCTGGTGCCAAGCGAGATCTTCCCTCTGGAGGTTCGATCGGCAGGACAAAGCATCAACGTGTCGGTGAATATGCTCTTCACCTCCATCATCGCACAGGCCTTCCTCACTATGCTCTGCCACATGAAGTTCGGTCTATTCTACTTCTTTGCCGGTTGGGTTGTGGTCATGACCTCCTTCATCGCGTTGTTCCTTCCGGAGACAAAGAACGTGCCCATGGAGGAGACGGTGCTCGTTTGGAAGGGACACTGGTTCTGGAGCAGGTTCGTCGGAGACAACGACATCCACATTCAAGAACCTTGAACGGAGATGAATATGACATATCATGTAAACCTCATCGTAGATGACAACATCCACGTTCAATATCCTATTGAAGCATCTTCAGTTGTTCCCTCAAAAACCTCTTCCTATTTCCTAGAAGTACGTTTAGTGGTCTGTCAACAAAGTAATTGGATTTGAATGGTGTGCGGCTGAAATAGTTTCCCTATAAATTCGATCTTATAATCTGTTTTTTCGTGTTTCTATTTACGCTAATGCATACACATTTAGACAAGACCATTTGACCATCAAATAGTACTCCTATATTTTTGTTTCAACACATACTCCCTTCTGCCCAAAATCTTGGGCGCCTAACCTTTCTCAAGTGTTCTAAACATCTAAGGCCCGTTAGCATTGAGCCCCTGATATTCTCTCTTGTATTGTCCGAGTAAACTAACTATTGCTAATGCTGGATGAGCCAACCATGTTTGTAAAGGATATCATGGAGGAAACTTTTTGTAACCGTGGCCAACAATTTGCGAGAAGCCTTGTGCTAACTTCCTTATCAAAAGCTTACACACCCTACATAATGGGAAGGAGGAAGTATCATTCATCCTAATTTTCAAATCCACAAGTATGAAAATTAAAATTCACACATAATAAATGGTCGAAATGCATTCAAAGTAAACATGAGGAAGTCCAACGCCCATATAGCTCCCACAAATGTTCCACAAGGTCATCATAAAGTTTTTGATGCCTCCTGGAGTCTTCAATCTATCGATGCACTTGAAAAAAATATCAGAAGACGACGTTCATCCCTGCTTGGGTTTCCAAGAGCTATGTAAATTATGTTTCCCTCATTCTCATACCAAAATTCCAATGGCTGACCTGGCTCTCGGTCTTCTATGGTCATACTGTGCATTTTTTTGAAAAGGAGTAATACCCCTGGCCTCTGCATCAATCGATGCATGCAGCCATATTATTAAATAAAAACGTAACAAGGTCATAAGGTCCAAAGAAGCTCATAAACTGAGCAGTAGTCGAAAGCAAATAAATCTAAAAAGCACCACATCCGGCGATATAGAACTAAAGAAGTGTCACGTCCGGCGATAGAATAATAAGCTACGATGCCGACACACCTAGCCTATTATTAGCTCTCCACTCAAATCGGCTGAAGATAGCCCGTGCTACCTGTTGGGGAACGTAGTAATTTCAAAAATTTTCCTACGACCACGCAAGACCATGGTGATGGCATAGCAACGAGAGGGGAGAGTGTCCGTCCACGTACCCTCGTAGACCGAAAGCGGAAGCGTTATAACAACGCGGTTGATGTAATCGTACGTCTTCACGATCCGACCGATCCAAGTACCGAACGTACGGCACCTCCGAGTTCTGCACACGTTCAGCTCGATGACGATCCCCGGACTCCGATCCAGCAAAGTGTCGGGGATGAGTTCCGTCAGCACGACGGCGTGGTGACGATGTTGATGCTCCACCGACGCAGGGCTTCGCCTAAGCCCCGTGACGATATGACTTCTCCGGCGCAGGGCTTCGCCTAAGCTCCGCGACGATATGACCGAAGTGGAATATGGTGGAGGGGGGCACCGCACACGGCTAAGGAACGATCCGTAGATCAACTTGTGTGTCATGGGGTGCCCCCTGCCCCCGTATATAAAGGAGCAAGGGAGGAGGTGGCCGGCCTAGGAGGAGGGCGCGCCAAGGGGAGTCCTACTCCCACCGGGAGTAGGACTCCTTCTTTCCTAGTCCAACTAGGAGAAGGGGGGAAAGGGGGGAAGTGGAGAAGGAAGGGAGAGGTGGGCTGCGCCCCAAACCCCTTGTCCAATTCGGACTGGGCTTGGGAGGGGCGCGCGCCACCTCCTGGCTCCTTCCCACTAAGGCCCATTAAGGCCCAA
>LR880968.1:905552153-905576425 GCA_904067115.1 Aegilops sharonensis
GTCATGAAGAAAGCATTAGCAACATACTAAACGATCAAGTGCTAAGCTAACGGAATGGGTCATGTCAATCACATCATTCTCCTAATGAGGTGATCCCATTAATCAAATGACAACACATGTCTATGGTTAGGAAACATAACCATCTTTGATTAATGAGCTAGTCCAGTAGAGGCATACTAGTGACTATCTGTTTGTCTATGTATTCACACATGTATTATGTTTCCGGTTAATACAATTCTAGCATGAATAATAAACATTTATCATGAAATAAGGAAATAAATAATAACTTTATTATTGCCTCTAGGGCATATTTCCTTCACTACCGTCTCCCAACAGTTGCACCAATAACCAAAGGCTCCCTGAAGTCCGCATTAGTGAGTAAGGACCACATACAGATCCAAGTTGTAGCTCTGTAGATAGCCTGCAAAAAATTGGTGAATTGTGCCACATTAAAAATCATATCATTTCTAGTGGTCCATATAGCCCAAAATAATCCACATACTCCTATCCGAATATGTTTAGCTAAATGTACGTCCACTCCATTAAGCCACGTCCCAAATAACGTGTGTATGCTCCTTGGAGGTTGAACATTAAAGTCTATATGAATTGATTGCCATAATAATTGTGCAAGAGGAAATTCGAGACAGAGGTGTTTAATCGTTCAATTTTGATCAATAAAACAGCACCTAGAGTTACCAACCCAATTCCTTTTTGCCAAGTTATCTTTTGTTAGAATAACCTCTTTATGGACAAAACACATATATATTTTAATACGAAGAGGAACTTTAATCTTCCAAATGTGCAACGACCTCGAAAATGGCCCGGAATCAATTATGTTTGAATGCATGGATTTCACTGAGAAGATTCCATTCATGGTTAATTTCCAGCGAATTGTATCCGCCTGATCAGATAGGTGAACTTCCATCAACCTACGGACTAGGTGCAACCAAGTATTCCAACGTTCCCCAACTAGGGATCTCCTAAATTGGATAATAAGCGATATCGAGTTTAATAGTGTGGCAACATAATCCTCCTTATGTTGCACAATATTATATAAGGATGGATATTGCAAAGCCAAAGGCGTCTCCCCAAGCCATGTATCCTCCCAAAATCTAGTAGTATTACCATTACCAACTAGGAATTCCAGTCGTTGGTAGAAAGTTGCTTTCGTCCTCATTAATCCCTTCCAGAAGGGTGAGTCCGTTGGCCTAACGGTGACTTGGGCCGAAGTCTTAGAGTGTAAGTATTTATTCCGCATTATTTGTATCCACGTACCCTCAGTCTCAGTAGATATTCTGTATAGCCACTTGCTAAAAAGACATCTATTTTTGACCTCTAAATTTCCGATCCCTAACCCACCCTGGTCGTTAGGTCTGCAAATAATATCCAATCTAGCCAACCTGTACTTCTTCTTGGCCTGATCACTTTGCCAAAAGAATTGGGATCTATAAAAGCCAAGTCTTTTTCATACCCTAACCGGTACCTCAAAGAAGGATAGAAGGAACATCGGCAGGCTCGTCAAAACCGAACTTATCAAAACCAACCGACCTTCGTATGACATGAGCTTGCCCTTCCAGCGGCTCAACTTCTTTTGAAATCAATCTTCTATACATTTCCATTCCATGTTCGTTAAACGTCTATGATGAATTGGGATCCCTAGATAACTAAAAGGTAAGGATCCCATTTCAAAATCGAACAAATTTCTATAGTCCTCTTGTTCCTCTTTGGCTCTCTCAAAACAGAACAATTCGCTTTTATTGAAGTTGATTTTGAGCCCAGACAGTTGCTCAAAAAGACACAATACAAGCTTTCTATTCCTAGCTTTTGCACGATCATGTTCCATGAATATAATTGTGTCATCCGCGTATTGTAGGATGGAGACTCCCCCCCCCTCTACTAGGTGTGGGACGAGTCCTCCTACTTGGCCACTCTTTTTGTCCAGGCCAATTAGTACCGCCAACATATCCGCTACAATGTTAAACAACACCAGAGACATGGAATCTCCCTATCGTAACCCCTTCCGTGCTTAGAAAAAATGTCATGTATCGTCGTTGACTTTTATTCCGACACTACCTTTCTGTATGAATGAATCCACCTGAGAGCTCCAAGACTCATTGAACCCCTTCATACGCAAGGCTTGCTGCAAAAAGGGCCATTTGACCTTACCATACGCTTTTTCAAAATCTACTTTGAAGATAACACCATCTAATTTCTACGCATGGATTTCATGCAGTGTTTCATGTAAGACCACAACCACTTCAAGGATGTGTCGTCCTGGCATGAAAGCAGTTTGTGTTGGTTGCACAAGCGAATGGGCTACTTCTGCGGGTTTCCCCATAATAGGAAGATCTGCGAGCTGTGTCAACCTGTTCGTGCCAACCTTTGTAAAAATCTTTAATCTTACATTGAGATAACAGATCGGTCTGAATTTCTCAATGCGAATAGCCTCAACCCTCTTTGGCAACAACCTGATTGTTCCAAAACTGAGGTGAAAGAGTTTTAAGTGGCCATCGAACAAATCATGGAACATAGTGGCTTTATTATGCTTCGTTTGCGTTATTGCATCAAGCACCTCTTTCTCGGTGAACGGAGCAGATAACAACTCATTCTCTTCTTAGTTAAGATGAGGTATGTCCCCGATCAAACTCTCATCTAGAGCTACACAACTTTCTTCTGGTGCTCCAAAAAGCTTCTTATAATATTCAGAGATGTACAATTTTTTAGGTTCTCGTGTCCTACAATTGTACCCTCATCTTGTTCGAGTTGTATTATCTTCTTCTTTCTATGTTTCCCATTAGCTATCATATGAAAAAACTGTATATTATCATCTCCTTGGACGATCTTAGACATGTTTTCTCTAATCGTCCATTTCATTTCCTCCTATCTCATAAGGGCTTGTAACATAGAAAATTTTAGGTCATACTGTGCATGATGACACACACATTCATGATGCGCCATAGAAGTTTTTTATCTCAGAATCTTGTTGGGCCACACACTACAAGAAATATGTCAACTAGTGACCTTCTGTCAGTGACCCTGGAAGAATTGGTCATAGATCAATGACCATTTCAGATCAATTGGTCAAAAGCTGTTCGGGGGGCTCCAAACCCTAAACTATAACGATCATTTTGGTCAGAAAGGTCGTAATTTCCTTACATGAAATAGTCATAAAGCAGATAGCACTGGTCCGCTGCCTTATTTCTAGCTGATCATGACCAATCACTAGTAGAAAAATGGGCTTTTGTTCGGGCCTGGCCAGCCCATTAGTCCCTGTTCTTATACGAAACGGGACCAACGGGTGCATTCGTCCCGGTTCGTGAGCCCGGGTGGCCGGCCGGGGCCTCGCGGGATTTAGTCCCGGTTCATCCCCCATTTGTCCCGGTTCTAGGAACGAACCGGGACCAATGGGCCTCGCTCCTGGCCCATAACCATTGGTCCCGGTTCCAGCCACGAACCGGGACAAATGATTTTCCTATATATATAGCCCCTCGCCAGCGAGCAGAGCACTCCACCCTGCTCTGTTTTTTGCTGGCCGGCGAGGGGAGGGTATTTGGGTGCTCTATCTCACCTGCTATGTACATGAGGTGTTCGATGAAATGTCCGAGCCACACTAGTTAATATTTCTTCTCTCGAAACTCGACCTCCGAGGTCCATGTTCCCCGAGATTTTTCTAGGTTTAGCGGTCCGTCACGTCCCGTCTCCGTCTTCACCGCCGTCGATCGCCCGCGCCGATCTCGTCGCCGGCACCACCGTGGTGAGCCTCTTGTTCTTATCTTCTTTCTGAAAGAAAAAATTCTTAATTGAGATAGATACTTGTCTAATTTTCTTACTTTTATTATTCCGTGTTATTATATAATGCGATGGTTCTGGTATCCGCCCCCGTTAGCCCTCGTCTTGTCTATGATTCGGATGTGGTATATATTATCTTTTTATAACTATTTGGTTCATTTATTGTTTATGACAATTATGCCGACCAACGTGAAATAGATTTTATTTATGTAGGCGGTGGTTGAACCAGAAATTCCAACCGACCCTATTGTCGAGAGGTTAAATTTAGTCGAAGAAGAAAACAATTACTTGAAGGTAAAAATAAAAAAAATTGAGGAGGAAAAGATGATATTGGAGTTGCATGTTGTGGATGTCGTCGATGATCACAATATCGAGATGGATGCAATGCGGTTGAAGATCAGAAAGATTAGAAAATATGCCATTCAAACCGGGGCTTGGTATCATTATGCTGTTGGATCAATTGTTACCTTAGTTGTGATTATGATCGCATTTGTTATTGCATTGAAAGGTTTTACATAGTTTCAATGTATGGTTTAACTAGATGCTCTGGAGAGCAATATGTTGTTCAATTTGAACTATGTATGTAATTTGGTTTTAATGTGATGATGAACTACCACTAATTTGGTCACTTATCTTTCCATGTTCATTTGTAGTGATTTTCAATTTCAGGGTCTTTTAACTGAAAAAAAATCAGTAAAGGCATGAAAAATAACAAATCAACTCAGAAAGGGTTGAGAATTGATGATGTGGCTTTGAATGGTGAATTTTGAACATAGAAAAACTATGGAGTTCAAATAAGTTCAAAAAAATGTAGTCCTTTTGTAACAGACGAGTTTCCGTATGAAACCCTGATACTTTGAAAGAGATTGACTGTTTTGTACACGAAGTGCATCCAGTTTATGCCGTAAGCCTCTCTACTTTCTTGCACATGCTATGTGGGTGAAATGATGATAACATGCCAACTTTTAACCTTTTCAGAGTTCATTTGAAATGGTTTTCAATTTCAGGGTCTTATAGCTGAAAAAATCAGTAAATGCATGAAAAATAACAAATGAAGTCAGAAAGGGTTGAAAATTGATGATGTGGATTTGAATGGTGAATTATGAACATAGAAAAACTATGGAGTTCAAATAAGTTCAAAAAAATGAAATCCTTTTGTAACAGACGAGTTTCTGTATGAAACCCTGATACTTTGAAAGACAAAAAAAATAAAATAATCAGTAAATGCATGAAAATTTAATAGCAAAACGAATTATCTCAAAATAAAACAAATAAGTAATTTGAAACAAAATAATATAAACTTTAATAAAATATATAAGTAGAAACAAAATAAAATAAAATAAAATAAACTTTAATAACATAAATAAAATTGATGAAACTAAAATTATCAAAATATTTTCTGTTCAAAACATTATAAGCAACCTCTAAAATTTATGAAACTAAAATTATATAAAATTGATGCAACTAAAATTATCAAAGTATTTTCTGTTCAAAATCATTAAAAGAAAAAAGAATTTTCATAAAGAACTTTGTTTGTTGGAAACTTTAATAGCAAATATATAAGTAGAAACAAAATAAAATAAAATAAATAAGTATTTTGTTGTAAGTAGAAACAAAACAAAAAAAGCAAAAAAGAAAACAAAAAAACTGGGAAAAAATAAAAAAATTTGCCACCTACTAGGCCACCACGGCCTGAATGCGACTAGAAACCCATCAATGGGCCAGGATTTAGGCCCGCAGAAGGCCTAGTAGGCCCATCTGGCATAGCAGCGACAATTAGGCCCGTAAGCCTGCAATAGAGAGGAGCTCGAGAGGGATGCGGCAGTGGGGCTTATAAACCACTGCGCGCCCCTCTCAACTAGCGAGGTGGGACTAAACTCCCACCACCACGCCGTTGTGCGCGTCCTTTGGTCCCGGTTGGTAGCACCAACCGGGACTAAAGGTTGGCATTGGTCCTGGTTCGCGCCACCAACCGGTACCAATGCCCCCCTTTAGTACCGGTTGGTGCCACCAACGGGACCAAAGGCCTCCGCTTCCCGCCCTTTGGACTGCTGAAAAGAGACCTTTGGTCCCGGTTGGTGGCACCAACCGTTACTAAAGGGGGGCATTGGTACCGGTTGGTGGAACGAACCGGGACCAATGCTTTGTGTATATAAGCTGGACTTGTGAAATTTTTCATTCAGTTCTTCGATCTGCCTCTCTACCGCCGAACGCCTCGACACCGACGAACACGTCGACGCCGCCAGGCTGCCGGACCTCGACGCCGCCAGGCTACTGGACCTCGACGCCGACGTCGTCGCTGCGCCCTGCCTGCCCCGACGCTGCCGCGCCCCTACCATGCCCCGTCGCCGTCACCGCGCCCTGCCTGCCCCGACGCCGCCGCGCCCCTGCCGTGTCCTGATGCCGACGTCGTGCGCCCCTGCCCTGCCCCGACACCGACGCTGTGCGCCTCTGCCTCGCCCCGGCTCCGCGCCGCTACCTTGCCACGATGACGCCGTCGTGCACCCCTGCCTCGACCTCGACGCCAACGCCGCCGTGCCCCTGCCCTGCCCCGACGCTGCGCCATGCCCCTGCCCTGCAGTCAACGTCGCCGCACCACTGCCCGCCGAACAGGCCGGTACTCCTTCCTCCCTCCCACCCCTGTCCTCTGTCCTTCCTTCATGTATGTGATGATGTTGAAGTTGGTTCAGTGCAAAGTTTCAGAGAATTGCATGTTTTCAGCCATGTCCACAAGGTGTTTGATGAAATGCTAGGGCTAGCTAGCTAACTTTGTTTTATGTGAAACTTGGCTGGAAGATGTCTCCTTGGATGTTGGTGAAGATGGTCAAGTTGGTTTGTTATAAGGAAAAACTTGTTAGTGCAAGTTTTATTAAAATTTAGTGCTGGATAGAAACTACATGATTTTTTTGGTGGACTTGCTAGATGAAATTGGGGCTGCGCTTCTGGACTTAAGGGTTTAGTAGGAAGCACTACAAGATGTAAAAAATTCAGAATTTTTTTAGCAAGGAAAAATAGGGTTGTAGTTCAATGCCAAGATTGGACCAAAATTGAAAAATGTAAGTTGTGCTCAAAATTTTCAAATGACCAAAGTTGGTTTTTGAATAAAAATGATCTATAGGCATCAGAGGACTTCTCAAAAAATGTGTGGCATTTGAAAGGAATTATTTGAAATAGTTCTAGTGCAAAAAGTTAAATTTAAGAAAAAATAAGAAAATTCTACTAATGTTTTTGTTCATAGCATTTTTTTTCCATGTTTGTATGTATGAATGGATGGATGGATATGGATGTATATACAAAATATTCATATATGATGTTTTTTTTTGTTCATAGCAATTTTTTTCCATGTATGTATAATTTATGTATGTGTGTTCATATATGCAAAAGTTACATTTAAGAAAAAATAAGAAAATTCAATTTTTTCTTCTTCTCTTCTATACCGATAACTTCAACACGAGGGGGGAGGGTCGATATACTGCTACGTCTTGATCTTGCGTTGGTTTTCCCCGAAAAGGAGTGCTACTTGGAATAATTTCAATGTAACTCTTCTTAATTGTGGTATGAATATTCAGATCCGAAAGATTCAAGACAAAAGTTCATATTGACATAAAAATACTAATACTTCAAGCATACTAACTAAGCAATTATGTCTTCTCAAAATAACATGGCCAAAGAAAGTTCATCCCTACAAAATCATATAGTTTAGTCATGCTCCATTTTCGTCACACAAGAATGCTCCCATCATGCACAACCCCGAGTCCGTTGGTAGAAACTTGCTTTCGTCCACATTAATCCCTTCCAGAAGGGTGAGTCCGGTGGCCTAACGATGACTTGGGCCGAAGTCTTAGAGTGTAAGTATTTATTCCGCAATATTTGTATCCACGTACCCTCAGTCTCAGTAGATATTATGTATATCCACTTACTAAAAAGACATCTACTTTTGACCTCTAAATTTCCGATCCCTAACCCACCCAGGTCTTTTGGTCTGCAAATAATATCCAATCTAGCCAACCTGTACTTCTTCTTGGCCTCATCACTTTGCCAAAAGAATCGGGATCTACAAAAGCCAAGTCTTTTTCATACCCTAACTGGTACCTCAAAGAAGGATAGAAGGAACATTTGCAGGCTCGTCAAAACCGAACTTATCAAAACCAACCGACCTTCGTATGACATGAGCTTGCCCTTCCAGCGGCTCAATTTCTTTTGAAATCAATCTTCTATACATTTCCATTCCATGTTCGTTAAACGTCTATGATGAATTGGGATCCCTAGATAACTAATAGGTAAGGATCCCATTTCACAACCGAACAAATTTCAATAGTCCTCTTGTTCCTCTTTGGCTCTCCCAAAACAGAAGAATTCACTTTTATTGAAGTTGATTTTGAGCCCAGACAGTTGCTCAAAAAGACACAATACAAGCTTTATATTCCTAGATTTTGCACGATCATGTTCCATGAATATAATTGTGTCATCCGCGTATTGTAGGACGGAGACTCCCCCCCCCCTCTACTAGGTGTGGGACGAGTCCTCCTATTTGGCCACTATTTTTGGCCCGGCCAATTAGTACTGCCAACATATCCACTACAATGTTAAACAACACCAGAGACATGGAATCTCCCTATCCTAATCCCTTCCGTGCTTAGAAAAAATGTCATGTATCGTCGTTGATTTTTATTCCGACACTACCTTTCTGTATGAATGAATCAACCTAAGAGCTCCAAGACTCATTGAACCCCTTCATACGGAAGTCTTGCTGCAAAAAGGGCCATTTGACCTTACTATACGCTTTTTCAAAATATAATTTGAAGATAACACCATCTAATTTCTTCATATGGATTTATGCAGTGTTTCATGTAAGACCACAACCCCTTCAAGGATGTGTCGTCCTGGCATGAAAGCAGTTTGTGTTGGTTGCACAAGCGAATGGGCTACTTCTGCGGGTTTCCCCATAATAGGAAGATATGCGAGCTATGTCAACCCGTTCGTGCCAACCTTTGTAAAAAATCTTAAATCTTACATTGAGAAAACAGATCGGTCTGAATTTCTCAATGCGAATAGCCTCAACCCTATTTGGCAACAACCTGATTGTTCCAAAACTGAGGTGAAAGAGGTTTATGTGGCCATCGAACAAATCATGGAACATAGGCATGAGAAATCCCTTTATTATATGCTAACATTTCTGATAAAATTCCGCCAGGAACCCATCCAGCCTAGTGGATTTATTATGCTTCATTTGCGTTATTGTATCAAACACCTCTTTCTCAGTGAACGGAGCAGACAACAACTCATTCTCTTCTAAGTTACGCTGAGGTATGTCCCCGATCAAACTCTCATCTAGAGCTACACAACTTTCTTCCGGTGCTCCAAAAAGCTTCTTATAATATTCAGAGATGTACAATTTTAGGTTCTCGTGTCCTACAATTGTACCCTCATCTTGTTCGAGTTGTATTATCTTCTTCTTTCTATGTTTCCCATTAGCTATCATATGAAAAAACTGTGTATTATCATCTCCTTGGACGATCTTAGACACCTTTTCTCTAACCGTCCACTTCATTTCCTCCTATCTCATAAGGGCTTGTAACATAGAAAATTTTAGGTCATACTGTGCATGATGACACATACATTCATGATGCGCCATAGAAGTTTTTTATCTCAGAATCTTGTTGGGCCACACACTACAAGAAATATGTCAACTAGTGACCTTCTGTCAGTGACCCTGGAAGAATTGGTCATAGATCTATGACCATTTCAGACCAATTGGTCAAAAGCTGTTTGGGGGGCTCCAAACCCTAAACTATAACGATCATTTTGGTCAGAAAGGTCGTAATTTCCTTACATGAAATAGTCATAAAGCAGATAGCACTGATCCGCTGCCTTATTTCTAGCTGATCACGACCAATCACTAATAGAAAAATGGGCTTTTGTTCGGGCCTGGCCAGCCCATTAGTCCCGGTTCTTATACGAACCGGGAACAACGGGTGCATTCGTCCCGGTTCGTGAGCCCAGGTGGCCGGCTGGGGCCTCGCGGGATTTAGTCCCGGATCATCCCCCATTTGTCCCGGTTCTAGGAACGAACCGGGACCAATGGGCCTCGCTCCTGGCCCATAACCATTGGTCTCGGTTCCAGCCACGAACCGGGACAAATGATTTGCCTATATATAGCCCATCGCCAGGGAGCAGAGCACTCCACCCTGCTCTGTTTTTTGCTGGCCGGCGAGGGGAGGGTATTTGGGTGCTCTAGCTCACCTCCTATGCACATGAGGTGTTCGATGAAATGTCCGAGCCACACTAGTTAATATTTCTTCTCTCGAAACTCGACCTCCGAGCTCCATTTTCCCCGAGATTTTTCTAGGTTTAG
This sequence comes from Aegilops sharonensis, assembly GCA_904067115.1. Classification (NCBI taxonomy): domain Eukaryota; kingdom Viridiplantae; phylum Streptophyta; class Magnoliopsida; order Poales; family Poaceae; genus Aegilops; species Aegilops sharonensis. Next base: position 905,562,298 of record LR880968.1, read on the forward strand.
CGGTCCGTCACGTCCCGTCTCCGTCTTCACCACCGTCGATCGCCGCGCCGATCTCGTCGCCGGCACCACGGTGGTGAGCCTCTTGTTCTTATCTTCTTTCTGAAATAAAAAATTCTTAATTGAGATAGATACTTGTCTAATTTTCTTACTTTTATTATTCCTTGTTATTATATAGTGCGATGGTTCTGGTATCCGCCCCCGTCCGCCCTCGTCTTGTCTATGATTCGGATGTGGTATATATTATCTTTTTATAACTATTTGGTTCATTTATTGTTTATGACAATTATGCCGAACAACGTGACATAGATTTTATTTATGTAGGAGGTGGTTGAACTAGAAATTCCAACCGACCCTATTGTCGAGAGGTTAAATTTAGTCGAAGAAGAAAACAATTACTTGAAGGAAAAAATAAAAAAATTGAGGAGGAAAAGATGATATTGGAGTTGCATGTTGTGGATGTCGTCGATGATCACAATATCAAGATGGATGCAATGTGGTTGAAGATCAGAAAGATTAGAAAATATGCCATTCAAACCGGGGCTTGGTATCATTATGCTGTTGGATCAATTGTTACCTTAGTTGTGATTATGATCGCATTTGTTGTTGCATTGAAAGGTTTTACATAGTTTCAATGTATGGTTTAACTAGATGCTCTGGAGAGCACTATGTTGTTCAATTTGAACTATGTATGTACTTTGGTTTTAATGTGATGATGAACTACAATTAATTTGGTCACCTATCTATCCATGTTCATTTGTAGTGATTTTCAATTTCAGGGTCTTATAACTAAAAAAATCAGTAAATGCATGAAAAATAACAAATGAAGTCAGAAAGGGTTGAACATTGATGATGTGGCTTTGAATGGTGCATTTTGAACATAGAAAAACTATGGAGTTCAAATAAGTTCAAAAAAATGTAGTCCTTTTGTAACAGACGAGTTTCCGTATGAAACCCTGATACTTCGAAAGAGATTGTCTGTTTTGTACACGAAGTGCATCCAGTTTTTGCCGTAAGCCTCTCTACTTTCTTGCACATGCTATGTGGGTGAAATGATGATACCATGCCAACTTTTAACCTTTTCAGAGTTCATTTGAAATGCTTTTCAATTTCAGGGTCTTATAGCTGAAAAATCAGTAAATGCATGAAAAATAACAAATGAAGTCAGAAAGGGTTGAAAATTGATGGTGTGGATTTGAATAGTGAATTTTGAACATAGAAAAACTATGGAGTTCAAATAAGTTCAAAAAAATGAAATCCTTTTGTAACAGACGAGTTTCTGTATGAAACCCTGATACTTTGAAAGAGAAAAAAAATAAAATAATCAGTAAATGCATGAAAATTTAATAGCAAAACGAATTATCTCAAAATAAAACAAATAAGTAATTTGAAACAAAATAATATAAACTTTAATAAAATATATAAGTAGAAACAAAATAAAATAAATATTAATAACATAAATAAAATTTATGAAACTAAAATTATCAAAGTATTTTCTGTTCAAAACATTATAAGCAACCTCTAAAATTTATGAAACTAAAAATATATAAAATTGATGCAACTAAAATTATCAAAGTACTTTCTGTTCAAAATCATTAAAAGAAAAAAGTATTTTCATAAAGAACTTTGTTTGTTGGAAACTTTAATAGCAAAAATATAAGTAGAAACAAAATAAAATAAAATAAATAAGTATTTTGTTGAAAGTAGAAACAAAACAAAAAAAGCAAAAAAGAAAACAAAAAAACTGGGAAAAAATAAAAAAATTGCCACCTAGTAGGCCACCACGGCCTGAATGCGACTAGAAACCCATCAATGGGCCAGGATTTAGGCCCGCAGAAGGCCTAGTAGGCCCATCTGGCATAGCAGCGACAATTAGGCCCGTAAGCCTGCAATAGAGAGGAGCTCGAGAGGGATGCGGCAGTGGGGCTTATAAACCACTGCGCGCCCCTCTCAACTAGCGAGGTAGGACTAAACTCCCACCACCACGCCGTTGTGCGCGTCCTTTGGTCCCGGTTGGTAGCACCAAAAGGGACTAAAGGATGGCATTGGTCCTGGTTCGCGCCACCAACCGGTACCAATGCCCCCCTTTAGTACCGGTTGGTGCCACCAACGGGACCAAAGGCCTCTGCTTCCCGCCCTTTGGACTACTGAAAAGAGACCTTTGGTCCCGGTTGGTGGCACCAACCGGTACTAAAGGGGGGCATTGGTACCGGTTGGTGGAACGAACCGGGACCAATGCTCTGTGTATATAAGCTGGACTTGTGAAATTTTTCATTCAGTTCTTCGATCTGCCTCTCTACCGCTGAACGCCTCGACACCGACGAACACGTCGATGCCGCCAGGCTGCCGGACCTCGACGCCGCCAGGCTGCTGGACCTCGACGCCGACGTCGTCGCTGCGCCCTGCCTGCCCCGACGCCGTCACCGCGCCCAGCCTGCCCCGACGCCGCCGCGCCCCTGCTGTGTCCTGACGCCGACGTCGTGCGCCCCTGCCCTGCCCCGACGCCGACGCTGTGCGCCTCTGCCTCGCCCCGGCTCCGCGCCCCTACCCTGCCACGACGACGCCGCCGTGCGCCCCTGCCTCGACCTCGACGCCAACGCCACCGTGCCCCTGCCCTTCCTCGACGCTGCGCCACGCCCCTGCCCTGCAGTCAACGTCGCCGCACCATTGCCCGCCGGACAGGCCGGTACTCCCTCCTCCCTCCCACCCTTGTCCTCTGTCCTTCCTTCATGTATGTGATGATGTTGAAGTTGGTTCAGTGCAAAGTTTCAGAGAATTGCATGTTTTCAGCCATGTCCACAAGGTGTTTGATGAAATGCTAGGGCTAGCTAGCTAACTTTGTTTTATGTGAAACTTTGCTGGAAGATGTCTCCTTGGATGTTGGTGAAGATGGTCAAGTTGGTTTGTTAAAAGGAAAAACTTGTTAGTGCAAGTTTTATTAAAATTTAGGGCTGGATAGAAACTACATGATTTTTTTGGTGGACTTGCTAGATGAAATTGGGGCTGCGCTTCTGGAGTTAAGGGTTTAATAGGAAGCACTACAAGATGTAAAAAATTCAGAATTTTTTTAGCAAGGAAAAATAGGGTTGTAGTTCAATGCCAAGATTGGACCAAAATTGAAAAATGTAAGTTGTGCTCAAATTTTTGACCAAATTGGGTTTTTGAATAAAAATGATCTATAGGCATCAGAGGACTTCTCAAAAAATTTGTGGCATTTGAAAGGAATTATTTGAAATAGTTCTAGTGCAAAAAGTTAAATTTAAGAAAAAATAAGAACATTCTACTAATGTTTTTGTTCATAGCATTTTTTTGTCCATGTTTGTTTGTATGAATGGATGGATGGATATGGATGTATATACAAAATATTCATATATGATGTTTTTTTTGTTCATAGCAATTTTTTCCATGTATGTATAATTTATGTATGTGTGTTCATATATGCAAAAGTTACATTTAAGAAAAAATAAGAAAATTCTAATTTTTCTTCTTCTCTTCTATACCAATAACTTCAACACGAGGGGGGAGGGTCGATATACTGCTACGTGTTGATCTTGCGTTGGTTTTCCCCGAAAAGGAGAGAATGATGAAGCAGAGTAGCGTAAGTATTTGCCTCAGTTTTTGTGAACCAAGGTATCAATCCAGTAGGAGGCCACGCGCAAGTCCCTCGTACCAACACAAAGCAAATAACTCCTTGCAACCAACGCGAATAGGGGTTGTCAATCCCTTCACGGTCACTTACGAGAGTGAGATTTGATAGAGATGATAGATAATATTTTTGGTATTTTTTGGTATAAAGATGCAAAGTAAAATAAAAGGCAAAGTAAAAAAGCAAAGCAATAATAAAGCGTAGGAAGATTAATATGATGAAAATAGACCCCGGGGCCATAGATTTCACTAGTGGCTTCTCTCAAGAGCATAAGTATTTTACGGTGCGTGAACGAATTACTGTTGAGCAATTGACGGAATTGAGCATAGTTACGAGAGTATCTAGGTACGATCATGTATATAGGCATCACGTCCGAGACAAGTAGACCGACTCCTGCCTGCATCTACTACTATTACTCCACTCATCGACCGCTATCCAACATGCGTCTAGAGTATTAAGTTAATGAAAACAGAGTAACGCCTTAAGCAAGATGACATGATGTAGAGGAATAAACTCATGCAATATGATAAATACCCCATCTTGTAATCCTCGATGGCAACAATACAATACATGACCTGCTCCCCTACTGTCACTGGAAAAGGACACCGCAAGATTGAACCCAAAGCTAAGCACTTCTCCCATTGCAAGAACTACCAATCTAGTTGGCCAAACCAAACGGACAATATGGAGAGACTTGCAAAGATAACCAATCATACATAAAAGAATTAAGAGAAGATTCAAATATTGCTCATAGATAATCTTGATCATAAACCCACAATTCATCGGTCTCAACAAACACACCGCAAAAAGAAGACTACATCGAATAGATCTCCACGAGAGAGGGGGAGAACATTGTATTGAGATCCAAAAAGAGAGAAGAAGCCATCTAGCTACTAACTATGGACCCGAAGGTCTGAAGTAAACTACTCACACTTCATTGGAGAGGCTATGATGATGATGTAGAAGCCCTCCATGGTGGATTCCCCTTCCGGCGGAGCTCGAAACAGGCCACAAGATGGGATCTCGTGGATACAGAAAGTAGCGGTGGTGGAATTAGGTTTTTGGCTCCGTATCTAATCTGTTGGGGGTACGTAGGTATATATAGGAGGAAGGAGTACGTCGGTGGAGCTTCGGGGGGGGGGGGGGCGGGGGGGGGGGCGGGGGGGGGGGCGGGGGGGGGGGCGGGGGGGGGGGCGGGGGGGGGGGCGGGGGGGGGGGCGGGGGGGGGGGCGGGGGGGGGGGCGGGGGGGGGGGCGGGGGGGGGGGCGGGGGGGGGGGCGGGGGGGGGGGCGGGGGGGGGGGCGGGGGGGGGGGCGGGGGGGGGGGCGGGGGGGGGGGCGGGGGGGGGGGCGGGGGGGGGGGCGGGGGGGGGGGCGGGGGGGGGGGCGGGGGGGGGGGCGGGGGGGGGGGCGGGGGGGGGGGCGGGGGGGGGGGCGGGGGGGGGGGCGGGGGGGGGGGCGGGGGGGGGGGCGGGGGGGGGGGCGGGGGGGGGGGCGGGGGGGGGGGCGGGGGGGGGGGCGGGGGGGGGGGCGGGGGGGGGGGCGGGGGGGGGGGCGGGGGGGGGGGCGGGGGGGGGGGGGGCACGAGGCAGGGGGGCGCGTCCTAGGGGGGGAGCGCCCTCCACCCTCGTGGCCGCCTCCCTCCTTTCTTGACCGAGGGTCCAAGTCTCCTGGATCTTATCTGATGAGAAAATCACGTTCCCGAAGTTTCATTCCGTTTGGACTCCGTTTGATATTTCGTTTCTTCGAAATACTGAAATAGGCAAAAAACAACAATTCTGGGCTGGGCCTCCGGTTAATAGGTTAGTCCCAAAAGTAATACAAAACTGGAAAATAAAGCCCAATATAGTCCAAAACAATCGATAATATAGCATGGAGCAATCAAAAATTATAGATACGTTGGAGACGTATCAGGCATCCCCAAGCTTAATTCCTGCTCGTCCTCGAGTAGGAACTGATAAAAAGAGAATTTTTGATGTGGAGTGCTACTTGGTATAGTTTCAATGTAACTCTTCTTAATTGTGGTATGAATATTCAGATCCGAAAGATTCAAGACAAAAGTTCATATTGACATAAAAATAATAATACTTCAAGCATACTAACTAAGCAATTATGTCTTCTCAAAATAACATGGCCAAAGAAAGTTCATCCCTACGAAATCATATAGCTTAGTCATGCTCCATTTTCGTCACACAAGAATGCTCCCATCATGCACAACCCCGATGACAAGCCAAGCAATTGTTTCATACTTTAGTAATCTCAAACCTATAAACTATCACGCAAGATATGAGCGCGAGCCATGGACATAGCATTATGGGTGGAATAAAATATAATGATGGGGGTTATGTGGAGAAGACAAAAAAGGAGAAGATCTTACATCAACGAGGCTAATCAACGGGCTATGGAGATGCCCGTCAATTGATGTTAATGCAAGGAGTAGGGATTGCCATGCAACAGATGCACTAGAGCTATAAATGTATGAAAGCTCAATAAAAGAAACTAATTGGGTGTGCATCCAACTTGCTTGCTCATGAAGACCTAGGGCGTTTGAGGAAGCCCATCGTTGGAATATACAAGCCAAGTTCTATAATGAAAAATTCCCACTAGTATATGAAAGTGACAAGATATGAAACTCTCTATATGAAAAACATGGTGCTACTTTGAAGCACAATATATGAGACTCGCTATATGAAGAACATGGTGCTACTTTGAAGCACAAGTGTGGAAAAAGAGATAGTAACATTGCCCCTTTTTATTTATCCTTTTTTTGCCTTTTTTTTTCTTTTGGCCTTTATCTCTTTTTTTTTGGGGGTAATGCTCTAGAAAATGATGATCATCACACTTGTATTTATTTACAACACAATGTTTACAACTCGATACTAGAACAAAGTATGACTCTATATGAATACCTCCGGCGGTGTACCGGGACATGCAATGAATCAAGAGTGACATGAAAGAATTATGAACCGTGGCTTTGCCACAAATACTATGTCAACTACATGATCATGCTAAGCAATATGACAATGATGAATGTGTCATGAAGAACGGTATGGTGGAAAGTTGCATGGCAATATATCTCGGAATGGCTATGGAAATGCCATAATAGGTACGTATGGTGGCTGTTTTGAGAAAGATATAAGGAGGTTTATGTGTGAAAGAGCGTATCATATCACGGGGTTTGGATGCACCGGCGGAGTTTGCACCAACTCTCAATGTGAGAAAGGGCAATGCACGGTACCGAAGAGGCTAGCAATGATGGAAGGGTGAGAGTGCGTATAATCCATGGACTCAACATTAGTCATAAAAAACTCACATACTTATTGAAAAAATCTACAAGCCATCAAAAACCAAAACACTACGCGCATGCTCTTAGGGGGATAGATTGGTAGGAAAAGACCATCGCTCGTCCCCGACCGCCACTCATAAGGAGGACAATCAAATAAAACCTCATGTTTCAAATTTGTTACATAAAGTTTACCATACGTGCATGCTACGGGACTTGCAAACTTCAACACAAGCATTTCTGAAATTCACAACTACTCAACTAGCACGACTTTCATATTATTACCTTCATATCTCAAAACAATTATCAAGCATCAAACTTTTCTTAGTATTCAACGCACTCAAAAGAAAGTTTTACAAATCTAGAATACCAAGCATATTATTATTTAAAGCAAATTACCATGCTATTTAAGACTATCAAAATAATCTAAGTGAAGCATGAGAGATCAATAGTTTCTTTAAAACAAATCCACCACCGTGCTCTAAAAGATATAAGTGAAGTACTAGAGCAAAACTATAAAGCTCAAAAGATATAAGTGAAGCACACAGAGTATTCTAACAAATTCCAATTCATGTATGGCTCTCTCAAAAGGTGTGTATAGAAAGGATGATTGTGGTAAACCAACAAGCAAAGACACAAATAATACAAGACACTCCAAGCAAAACACATATCATGTGGTGAACAAAAATATAGCTCCAAGTAAAGTTACCGATGGAAATGGACGAAAGAGGGGATGCCTTCCGGGGCATCCCCAAGCTTTGACTTTTTGGTGTCCTTGTATTATCTTGGGGGTGCCATGGGCATCCCCAAGCTTAGGCTCTTTCCACTCCTTGTTCCATAGTCCATCAAAAGATTTCACCCAAAACTTGAAAACTTCACAACAAAAAACTCAACAGAAATCTCGTAAGCTCCGTTAGCGAAAGAAAACAAAAGACCACTTCAAGGTACTGTAATGAACTCATTATTTATTTGTTTTGGTGTTAAACCTACTATATCCCAACTTCTCTATGGATTATAAACTATTTTACTAGCCATAGATTCATCAAAATAAGCAAACAACACACGAAAAACAGAATCTGTCAAAAACAGAACAGTCTGTAGTAATCTGTAACTAACGCAAACTTCAGCCAAAATAGGAAAGCCTATGCAATTTGTTTATTGATCAGCAGCAATTGGAATCACTATTTTATCACGTTCTGGTGATTTTTAACAATTGTTTTAGTGAACCGAAAGTTTCTGGAAATTACAGCAAGATCAAATAACTATTATCCACGAAGATCCTATAGGTTTCACTTGGCACAAACACGAAGGTAGATGGATTATTTATTCCTAAGCAGAAAAAAAAACAAAAAATAAAAATAAAATTGGGTTGCCTCCCAACAAGCGCTATCGTTTAACGCCCCTAGCTAGGCATAAAAGCAAGGATAGATCTAGGTATTGCCTTCTTTGGTTTTCAACCTTTTAGCGGAATCAAGCTCGAATCCTGGAGGTTCTTTACGTTTCCCTTCATATTCCGAAATTTTTAGATCTAAAGAATCCAACAGCTTATTGCAAAGAGTAATCAACATGTTCATGCGGTGAATATTTCCGCTAACGTTCTTAAGAGGTTCAAGAGACTTCTGTAAATTCTTAGTAACTTCACAAATTTTTTCAAGAACTTGTGTCTCTTCCTGGGTAGGATGAGGCCCCTTTTGTTGAGGTAGTGTTCCCACTATACCTTCTATAATTTCAAGCGCAATATGGGGATCAATTTCAATAAAATTGCCTTTGGCAACGCAATCCAAAAGTTGTCTATGAGACAAATTTAATCCAACATAAAAATTGCGAAGCAAAATTCTCAGATTTACTTCAAAGGTACAATTACGATAAGAATCCATTATTCTACACAAGGCATCTTTTAAGTTTTCTCCATGTCTTTGTTTGAAGTGAAAGACTTCAAACTCAGGGGACAACGGAGTGGATAAGGGACTAGCCATAACGACAAGCAAACGGGAAAAAGACAAACAGAAAAGAGAGGGCGAATAAAACGGCAAGGGTGAAGTGGGGGAGAGGAAAACGAGAGGAAAATGGCAAATAATGTAATGCGAGAGATAAGGGATTGTGATGGGTACTTCGTATGTTGACTTTTGCGTAGACTCCCCGGCAACGGCGCCAGAAATCCTTCTTGCTACATCTTGAGCTTGCGTTGGTTTTCCCCGAAGAGGAGAGGATGATGCAGCAGAGTAGCGTAAGTATTTCCCTCAGTTTTTGAGAACCAAGGTATCAATCCTGTAGGAGGCCACGCGCAAGTCCCTCGTACCTACACAAAGCAAATAACTCCTCGCAACAAACGCGAATAGGGGTTGCCAATCCCTTCACGGTCACTTACGAGAGTGAGATCTGATAGACATGATAGATAATATTTTTGGTATTTTTTGGTATAAAGACGCAAAGTAAAATAAAAGGCAAATTAAAAAGCAAAGCAATAATAAAGCGTAGGAAGATTAATATGATGAAAATAGACCCGGGGGCCATAGATTTCACTAGTGGCTTCTCCCAAGAGCATAATATTTTACGGTGGGTGAACGAATTACTGTTGAGCAATTGACAGAATTGAGCATAGTTATGAGAGTATCTAGGTACGATCATGTATATAGGCATCATGTCCGAGACAAGTAGACCGACTCCTGCCTGCATCTACTACTATTACTCCACTCATCGACCGCTATCCAACATGCATCTAGAGTATTAAGTTAATGAAAACAGAGTAACGCCTTAAGCAAGATGACATGATGTAGTGGAATAAATTCATGCAATATGATAAATACCCCATCTTGTTATCCTCGATGGCAACAATACAATACGTGCCTTGCTGCCCTACTGTCACTAGGAAAGGACACCGCAAGATTGAACCCAAAGCTAAGCACTTCTCCCATTGCAAGAACTACCAATCTAGTTGGCCAAACCAAACGGATAATTCGAAGAGACTTGCAAAGATTATGAATCATACATAAAAGAATTCAGAGAAGATTCAAATATTGATCATAGATAATCTTGATCATAAACCCACAATTCATCAATCTCAACAAAAACATCGCAAAAAGAAGATTACATCGAATAGATCTCCACGAGAGAGGGGGAGAACATTGTATTGAGATCCAAAAAGAGAGAAGAAGCCATCTAGCTACTAACTATGGACCCGAAGGTCTGAAGTAAACTACACACACTTCATCGGAGAGGCTATGATGATGATATAGAAGCCCTCCGTGGTGGATTCCCCTTCCGGCGGAGCTCCAGAACAGGCCCCAAGATGGGATCTCGTGGATACAGAAAGATGCAGCAATGGAATTAGGTTTTTGGCTCCGTATCTGATCTGTTGGTGGTACGTAGGTATATATAGAAGGAAGGAGTACGTCGGTGGAGCTTTGGGGGGCTCACGAGGCAGGGGCGCGCCCTAGGGGGTGGGGCGCCCTCCACCCTCATGGCCGCCTCCCTCCTTTCTTGACCGAGGGTCCAAGTCTCCTGGATCTTATCTGATGAGAAAATCACGTTCCCGAAGATTTCATTCCGTTTGGACTTCGTTCGATATTCCGTTTCTTCGAAATACTGAAATAGGCAAAAAACAGCAATTCTGGGCTGGGCCTCCGGTTAATAGGTTAGTCCCAAAAGTAATATAAAAGTGGAAAATAAAGCCCAATATAGTCCAAAACAATAGCTAATACAGCATGGAGCAATCAAAAATTGTAGATACGTTGGAGACGTATCATATACCCCCTCCCCGATAACATTATTTGTCCCATGTATGTATGTCGTCGTTGTCGATATAACCCCCTCCCGGATAACTTCGACATGAGGGGCGGTCGATATATATACGCCCTCTCGACCGTGATAACTTAAACCACGGGAGCACCCCCGGGCCCTCTCGCTCGACCAAAACTCTCGAGGACACCCATACCCTAGAAAAAAACGATGTCGGTCTCCTACCCCCTCCTGCCGCGCCCCTACCCGATCGACAAACTCTCTTGAGGCCACCCAAATTTACCAAGTTAAAAGAGCGTTATCGTTGAGGCCACCCCGAACCCTTGAAGCGTTGTTGAGGCCACCCCAAACCCTTGAAGCATTGCCGAGGCCACCCCAAACCCTAGAGAAGCGTCGAGGACATGCCACTAATATGATTCCTTATTGTGCTTAGCTAGCTAGTTCAACGTTTGCCACTAATATATCCATCTGTCATGTTTGCATAATAATTGCTATGTTGTAAATATTTGCAGAAACTATGGATCTGCACCCCCGAGACGAAGCAAAAGAAGCGGTGTTGGGGGAGATAATCGCACACGGAAGTGATGCCGTCTTGTCGTTTCTCAACGACACATGCACCGATTGTCTGGAAAGACAGGATGAAGAAGCAGGCCACGACGACACGACGATGATCAAACAATGGAGGAGGAAGGACACCGTGATGACGGCTCAATTGACCGAATGGAGGGGGAAGGACACCGTGATGACGGCTCCGGTGAGCGAATGGAGGGGGAAGGACACCATGATGACGGCTCCGGTGACCGAACGGAGTCTGGCCAGGTATATATATATTAATTAATTAAGCATGTGCTGACTATAGCTAATTGATGCATTAATTGTTTTTGGTATGTACACATATTAACTCTCTTATTTTTCTTATTTTCTAGCCCTCTAGATCGAGCAACACTTCGGTAACGAGACGAGGCCCGAAGAGAAAGTTGCGTGCGGATGAAAGGTGCACGATCATCAAAATTAATCGCGCTGGCCAACCAATTGAACCCCTCCGGACCAAGCAAAAATTTAATGCTCAATGCGGGGTTCTAGTGAGGGACATGATTCTGATCAGCATCGAGCAGTGGTTTAAGCCTAAGGACAAAGACTCTCAGGTGTCTTATGTCAGCGATAGGCAGAAAGCTGATCTTTGGACCGCGCTGCAGGAAAATTTCACCTTCCCGCGAGAGGAGGATCCGGAGAATCCAGTTAAAAAGACAATGATCAAGGCTTATGCTCTTAAGAAGATGGCTGAGCTATTCAGGAGGTGGAAGAATGACCTGAAATCATCGTTTGTCGACCAAGACAAGACTCCAGAATTCATCGTCCGATTTGAGAAGATCAAAGATCAATGGCCCAAATTTGTCACCAAAACGAAATCTGAGAGAGCAGCGAAGATGTCAGCGACAAACAAGAAAAATGCTGCAAAGAAGAAGCATCACCATTGCACGGGGTCAGGTGGCTACCTGAAAGCCCGGCCGTTGTGGGACAAGGCTGAGAATGACCTCATTGATAAAGGGATCGAACCAGAGACCCGATGCTCGCCAGACCGTTGCAGGACATGGTTCTTCGGGGTTGGGGGAAAATTGGACCCTGTAACAGGGAAGTGCGTTTGGACGGACGAGCAGCTGAACACACCCATCTGAAGCTTCAGGAGTATATCAAAAAGGCACAGCAAGGGACGTTCATTTTGGACAGAGAGAACGACGAGCTCACAGAGGCCCTCGGGAATCCTGAGCACCCCGGACGGACACGAGGCACGCCATGCTCCCTTTCGTGGAAGGCTGGATTTCCCGACGCAGGCGGTTACGAACGCCGGGAGAGGAAGAAGAAAAAGGAGTTGACCCAAATACAGGCGCTGCACGCAAGGGTACAAGCGCTAGAGGAACGAGAGGCAGTTCGCAGCACGTGACTTGCCGAAGCTACACCCGAAGCTACCCCGCCATCTCAGCGGAGAAGCAGCGTGGCTTCCACGGAGCTGCTTCAGGAGCCTGTCTTCACAGCTCCTGCTAGCTACCACGTAGATGCTATCACGGAGTCTCAGCATTGCCACCTTATGACGCAGTGGATGGAATTGAAAGTCAAGGCGGCTGTTGGCTCTGTTGCACCTCCTGAACCTAGGGCAACATTTCACTGCCGGCCGATTCCAGAAGGATATGCTAGGGTGATGGTGGATGAAATCACAGAAGGATTTGAGGACCTCTAGCTTGACCACCCTACGGGTGAAGGGGAGACTCGGCTGGGTTCTTGCCTGAAGACTCCATGCCTATGGCGGAAGGAGCTCATCAACCTTCCGAACTGGATGCCTCCGCCTCCTCCTCCTCCTCCGGCGAGTCAGGGCACTCCGCCTCCTCCTCCGGCGAGTGATGATCAGGGCACTCAACCTCCTTCTCCGGCGCGTGGCAGCACTCCGCCTCCTTCTCCGCCTGCGCCGGCGCGCCCGAGCAGCCACCAGCCTCTTCCTTCTCCGCCTCGCCAGCAAGGGCGGAAGAGACCCGCTGCCGCCCCGGCTGCTCCGGCGCGTCCTGGTCCTTCTCCTCCGCCTCGTAAGCAAGCACGAAAGAAGACAGCCACAGCCGCTCCGTCTGCTCCGGCGTCTAGCAGTACAGCCAGAGGCAGGAGGCAATACAGATACGGTCCACCTCTCAAGCCTCTAGAGAAGTTACCGTACGAGATGACAGTGGAAGAAAACAAGAAGATCGTGCAAAAAGAAGTGAAGGACTTCTTTGAAGGGGCGAAAGCAGAGAGACATCCACCTCCGGAGGAGAAGGTAGATGCGGTGAAAGCAAAGCGCACTATCGATGCCCTGAGGAAACCACAAAAGTCTCCCCCGAAAACCAACTATGAGCGCGTTACTGAAAAGGCATATCTCGAAGCGGAGCGGTCGGGAAGTACTTTCAGTGATCAAAGGTTAAAATAACGACGAGCAGCTGGGGAAAAAATTGCCCAGCTCGGCGAACAAGCGAACCAATCGTGCCCCCCGCTCAATGTGTCTAGTGACATTGTCGCTAATGCTCCGGGGATGGTGCCCGGTTATAGCAATCTTGGAGATTACCTGCCCGATGATGTACATTATTTGGAGGTGGACGAACACAGATACGAGTACAGGAAGCCTCTCGTCAAAGATGAAAAATCTCTGACAACGATGATGCGAAGATTCCATAATTGGTACATGAAAACCTGCAGAGAGTCTGGGGGACAAATACTTTGTATCTGAGAGTTAAAGAGGAGCACGACCTTGTTGGAATTGATCTGTTGACTGTTCCATTAGAGGAGTTCTTCCAGTTCTTCAATCAAAAGGCCCTCGATAAATTAACGGTCACTTGCTACTGTCTGTAAGTACTACTTTTGTCATTAAGTCTCTATACATAGCTTAGCTCTTTCATTGCATGTATTTATAATTATCCTCACTATATTATGCAGATTGAAGATCGT
>LR880968.1:905576484-905587021 GCA_904067115.1 Aegilops sharonensis
AGCTGGGGAAAAAATTGCCCAGCTCGGCGAACAAGCGAACCAATCGTGCCCCCCGCTCAATGTGTCTAGTGACATTGTCGCTAATGCTCCGGGGATGGTGCCCGGTTATAGCAATCTTGGAGATTACCTGCCCGATGATGTACATTATTTGGAGGTGGACGAACACAGATACGAGTACAGGAAGCCTCTCGTCAAAGATGAAAAATCTCTGACAACGATGATGCGAAGATTCCATAATTGGTACATGAAAACCTGCAGAGAGTCTGGGGGACAAATACTTTGTATCTGAGAGTTAAAGAGGAGCACGACCTTGTTGGAATTGATCTGTTGACTGTTCCATTAGAGGAGTTCTTCCAGTTCTTCAATCAAAAGGCCCTCGATAAATTAACGGTCACTTGCTACTGTCTGTAAGTACTACTTTTGTCATTAAGTCTCTATACATAGCTTAGCTCTTTCATTGCATGTATTTATAATTATCCTCACTATATTATGCAGATTGAAGATCGTTGAGTGCAGAAAAGCAGAAATGTATGATATTGGGTTCATTAACACAAATCTCATAGATGAATTTCTGGTTAAAAAGAGGGCCGAAGAGGCCGAGGCCAACTTGCTCAAATCATTGTTAATAAATGTAACACCCCAAAAATTTAACCATGTTTTGTTTATTAAAATTTTGCCAGGAAATTAAATTTTTAATTTTTTGGATTTATTTTTGATCTCAGAACCTCTCTTCCCTTCTAAGTTGTGGAGTTTTCACCCCAAGTGAAAACTTTCCAATTATTATTGGACTTGTTTTCCCTCTCAAATAAAACAATTCTTTTATCAGTGAGATTATTTATATAATTATTTTTTTCCCTGAGCTTTAATTCTCAAAAAGGGTTTTTCATAAGTTTTAGGGTCCCATTTGAACTGCAACCCTTTGATAAAGTCATTTAAAAATCCCACCAAAATTTGGGGATGACATATGATGTCCCTAAATCACGTTTATGCAAAAATATTCCTTAGTCATTTGGAGATTTTGAGTTTTACCACAAGTTTTTTAAATCAGGTCCAGTTGCACTTTTGCACTACAACCTATTTAAATATTTCTTTAAAACTTCCACCAAAATTAGGGGAGGTCTGTAGGAGTACATTATTCATCTTTATGCAAAAAACTCAGTTATGTCCTTTGAAAAAAATTGAGTGAATCAACCTCATTTTCATTCTGGTCCAACTTGATGATTTATACTGCAAACATATTTTAACTTGCTCCCTTATCCATGATTCTTTTTCCTGCTTATAGACCACCCTGCAAAACCCTTAAGTCCAGGAGAGTGGAACCCTTGGAGGATTTTAAGTGCATGCAATCATGCCTTTTTCTTTCTGTCCAAAACTGAAGATTTGCAAAACTTGCACTAGCAAGTTTATGGTTTTGCCCAAATGACCTTGCCATCCTCACCTACATCTAAAGAGACTCCAATCTGGAAAGTTTGGCCACGCCAAGAGTTGCTTTGATGCCCTTGGCATTCTGTCGAGCACTTGGTGTGCATAGCCAGTTTTGGCATGATTTGTAGTTTGCACTGGGGACTTGACCCCCTGACCACACAACCATTTCCACTAATATTCTTGCAAACCCTAACCTAGGCCTGTTAGTCCCCAGTCTCATCCAATCCCTCTAGCACACGCTGGCATTTTGCCGAGGAGTTGGCGTGCACGCTCTGGGCGCGGCCAGAGCGCGCGTTTTGCCCGTTCTAGCCCCTCCCCTCTCCCAGTCGACGCACCCGACTCCTCCCTCGCCGCAGGGCCGCCTGGCCCCCTCCTGGCGCCCTACAGCGCCGCCACCGCAAGCCGCCACCACCGCCCCGACAACCTCTGCCCTGGTCGGCGCCGCCCGAGCCACGCCAACGCGCCAGCTCGCTTGTGGAACAGCCCGAGCTCATCCACTAGCTTGTCCGCAAGCGCCCGTCGCCTCCACGATGCCCTGCAAGCTAGAGCGCGGCGGTTCACTGAGCTTATCTCCGGCCGCCGCGAACCGACCTAGCCGCACTATAAGTAGGGGCCCCGGGCTCGTCCGGCCAATCAGGCGACCTCAGGCCACCCCCATAGCACCCCCATAACCAGGAATCGTCGGGGGGAAGCCGTCTTCCCCGGCTCCGGCTGGTTCGGCCGCCGCCACGCCCTAGCGCCATGCGTCGCAACCAGGGCCTCCCCTGGCTGTCCAACGCCACCATTCTACTCCCCTCGACCGTGCGGAGCTGCCAAGCCTCTCAATCGTGATCGGGAACCACCATAGAACACAATCACAAACCCACCCGAAGTCTCCTCCGCCGTGGAGCTCGCTGTCGGCGACTCCCTCCACCCCCGCCGACCCAGAAACCACGGGGAGGTCCGCCCTGAGCTGGCGGATCCATCCCTGCCCTCGGATGCCCTCAAGGAGCCGTCGTTCGCCGGCGAAGATCGCCGGAGCTTCGCGTCCGTTTGGCCAAAGGAGAGGGAAGGCGGGGGAGACCGGTCAAACCTGACCAGTGGGCCCCTTGGACCCACTGTCAGTAACCCCGCACCGGTCCACATGGTTTAAGTGATTGCGTAAAAGCAAAGTACGTCTTCGACGTGTACTCTTTCCGAAACGTTTTTCTTTTTTCAGTTTTATTTTAAAAACAGAAAGTTGACTAAACTTTGACTGGCTATATCTTTTAAAATAAACCTCCAAATGAATTGATTCTTTTACCTACCTCTCTCAAATATTGTCTAGTTTATTTTTAGATTTATTTGAAAAAAAATCAGACAACCTTTTTGCACTGTTTTGAAACTATGTGTTAATTTGAATAATTTCAAAATTAGGTTTTGAATAAGAAGTCAACTTTCAAAAGGCACACCCCACTTGCATACCCTTGAAGGCAAGCATTCTGAACCCTGGCATAATATTGTTGTGTGTTGTTTGATACGATCACAACACCACCTTGACCCAAAGTTTCCGTTATTTCATGTGATAATATAATCATACTCATATGTGCATATTGATGATCCTGTGCTATTGGCATTCGATATATTGTGATAGTAGACACCCTCGTATACCTTTCATGCCTACTGGGAGGAAGTCGGGAAAGCCTCTGTCTTGGGTAGACACGAGCTTGTCTCCGGTCTTCGTTGAGACGGTTGTGTCCGGTACGGGAATGTGAGGCATGACGAGTGGTGACTTTGTCTGTTGGTTGAAACATATTTGTTATGCTAACCATGCAGGAAATACTTAAACCTCCTGAGTCGACCATAGATCGAGTCTTGTTCCGGTAACCCCCATACTTGTTTCGTACTACCACTTGTTCCTGCCACAGGTAGGGTACGGTTCAGTAAGATGTCAACCCCTTTCCTAGCACACACCGTACAGAGAGGCCATGCTGGAAGATGCCGGAGGCCTCCGGTAGGCATGCCACCTGGTCCGGGGGTATGGGTGTTTCCGGTTGGGACCAAGAGGGGGGCACCCCTTATAGCGCGCGATATAAATTTGATCCCATGCTACGCGAGGTTGTAGCCTCCCCATTTAGAGTTTTGCTTGACAGGTGTCGTGGGTGATTCCAGACGCCGGTAAGTTAAGCTGGTGTGTGCGGGTCAGGTGCGTTTTCAACTAGAAGACCGTAGACGGAATTAGTCCCGATGGACTAAAGGAATCTGTTACTCGTGGGTAAAGAGTACACCCTGTGCAGAGGTTAAATCTATTCGAATAGTCGTGTCCATGGATAAGGACTACAGTCTGGATGGGTCAAGTGTCGGTCTTAGTGTCGGTCTTCGGAGGAGAAACTACTAAACCAGAACTTGGATCATGACTGATGACTTGTGATGATTATGTTTATTTTTATTATGGACTAACCCATTATATTATTTGAATTATTGAGTATCCCTGGGACGGTTCAACCTCCTGGATATTCACTGTGATCATTTTTCATTATAAGCCCTTTATGTGGCGTCGCTGAGACGCCCGACAGTGGCATGCTTGCTATTTATTTATCGTATAAGTTCTTTATGTGGTGTCGCTCAGACGCCCGACTGGGGCATGCTTGCTATTTATTTTTCGTATAAGCCCTTTATGTGGTGTCGCACAGATGCCCGACTGTGGCATGTTTGTTAGTTATTTCTCCTATAAGCCCTTTATGCGGTGTCGCTGAGACGCCCGACTGAGGCATGCGTCACATTATTGTTCTTTCGAGCGTCGCTTCAGACACCCGATCGGTGCATTTTATTACTACCCTGTTATTGCATATTCATGTAGTATATAAATAACCTGCTTGCATGTATCAGTGATATTATTTTTATGACTGACGTTGTGAGCATAGAATATTTTAGAGTATGATTACTTTTTGTTATATTATACCCGTGTTCATAATGTTTGCGAGTACATTCAAAAGTACTCACTGGCTTGTTCCTGGCTATTGACTTGGCCAGATTTGCTTGCGTGAAGAGGAGCGTTGCGATGACAGCCCCGGAACCTAAGCAACGGCGATAGCAGCCTTGCGAAGATAGGAGTTAACCTGGTCAGCTGTTCCTGTGGGGAAATGGAGTCCCATAACGCTGATGATCCGCAAACCGCTTCCGCCATCAACCACTAGAAACCATTTTTTGTACTCATAGGCCAGAATGGTCTTGTACTACATTTTTTGTATTTTTCTTGGAATTTCTGTATCAAGTTGGGGCCTCATCAGCTAAAAGAAATCCT
The DNA here is from genome assembly GCA_904067115.1 of Aegilops sharonensis. Taxonomy (NCBI): domain Eukaryota; kingdom Viridiplantae; phylum Streptophyta; class Magnoliopsida; order Poales; family Poaceae; genus Aegilops; species Aegilops sharonensis. Next base: position 905,581,172 of record LR880968.1, read on the forward strand.
GGGGAAGGTGAGCACAAGGGCCATTTTCTGGAAATTAATATCCCGAAAATCCGGTCCTGGCAATAAATCAAAACAAAGATTTAATACTCTTTCCTTACAACTTCAAGTGAGTGTTACTGTTGTGTGCATATTCAATTTCCCTTATTACTCGAGCGAGTTTATAGTAATGTAACTGATGAGTTATGCATGCGTGCGTGGCTTCCACTGTATTCTCCTGGAGATTAAGCTTGAGCGGGGACTAGTAACCGTCTTAGACTCGAGACGAAAAGATCCCGAGACCTATGCGGACATGACTAAAATTCTCAACAAGTAAGTTCAATCGATCATTATCGCACCATATCGGCAAGTTTTTGTTCATTTCCTGATATCCCAAGTAATAATTATTTTCTTTGTCTTGCAGGGTTTGGAAACAGTTCACCGCAGAAGCTCCGGGACTGCCGAAGGAGCTGCGATATACATACCCGAAAGTAAGTACTACTAGCTAGCTAGTTGCGCGCATCTCCCATTGATTCTAGCTACCTTCATCAATGCCATTTATAATGCTTCATTAGATCAGGTTGATTGACCTCTATTCCTCGTAAAGTGCTTGTGGCAGGAACAAGGGAATGATTACCGTGGATACTACGTGTGCGAGTTCATCTACAACGCGACTTGCAAAGATAAGCGGGGCTACTCTAAAAGACAATATGAAGTGCGTAAGCAATAATATTCACAATTTCATTTTATTACACCATCATTTCTGTTGAGTTTCATTCATATATATGTATTAACCCCCTTATTCAAATTAGACGTGGCAGATGCGGAATGAACTTCTACCACAAGATCGCACGAAAGCAATTCAATAGGAATTGGCGGGATTCTTTCTTGACCACGTCATCAATAAAGCCGGAGAATACCATGTGGAAGTTCAGTTCAAATGCTAGGGGATTGTAAGAGATCTTACATATTGTATATGTATGTACCAGTAGCGTCGGATAGATAATACGAAAACTTGTTGTTCGACCAATCTCTCGGAGAAGGAGAGGTCGATCACTTCTCTCGGTATGCATGACGAACTTCTGTACTTAATGGTTTCCTTCATTTTCTTACTAGCTAGCGTGTCGAGGGCCTCTCTATACTTATAGTACGTACCGTCGACCAAGCACGGAGATAAGAAAGGACACTTCTCTCTATTAATTAATTAGCTACCTAACACAATATATGAAACACCTTAATTAACCATACAAAAGCCCCAAATCCACCCCCCCTTTCAGAAAAAAACAAAAACCCTAGCCCCTGAACAGTTGACGCGTGGATGCCTATTGGTCCCGGTTGGTGCCACCAACCTGGAATAAAGGACCTCCTGCCTGGGCTCACAGCACCGGCCACTTGGACGCCCATCTGTCCCGGTTAGTATAAGAACCGGGAGTAAAGTCCTAGGCATTAGTAACGACCCTTTAGTCCCGGTTCCCTAACCGGGACAGATGGACCTTATGAACCGGGACAAATGGCCGTTTTTCTACTAGTGAATATAGATGGTCATAACCTTGTGAATTGTGGTGGGTTGCTATGACTAGGCGCCACCTCATCAGTTTTGCCTATGTGTCATGTCAACGTGGCAATTTTTGCCCCAGGTTGTGAAGCAACCTATATTTCTGTCATTCCCAAAATTCCCAAAAAAATCTCATAAATTCTTTGGGTCATATCTTCGTCAAATATGTAAAAAACCTTCCTTGCCTAGTTGAAAAATAATTCAACAATATACTTTTTCCTATTCTGTTCAGAACAACACATTGTGAAGGAAGTACCACTTTGGCATGTCCAAATAGTATCCATTTTCTACAGTGCTTTCCTATGCCCAAATAACTATCCTCCACCAAATGCCAGCTCAATCCATTCATTATTTTGAGCCCAGCTTGAACATCCGTATTTATGTCCAGTGTGGTACTTTGGAAAGCAAGTACCACCTAGGCTCCTCCTTTTGAGCTGAAAATTTGTGAAGACGGTCTTCTTAGTAACTGATCATCCTCAGCCAAAACTCACGCCCATTAGCCATGTAAATTTCCCGTACCGCTAATCAAACACTTGGCTGCTAATTCATGTTTGAGCATTGATCGGTCTCCTCGTGAGAATCTTATGTTGTAACACTACAAAAAAAAGACACACCCGTGACATTTTGGACCGAACGAAAAAAATTCTGTCATACATATGACACTTCTATGACAATAATTGTGACAAAACCCGGTATCATCATAGATGTGGTGGGCTCCTACTTCTATGACAAAAAATCATGACAGAAAATGGGCTTTTCGTCTTGGGCGGGCCGGAGACGTAGCTGCATGACATTCTTTGGGCCGTCCATGACGGAAAAAATCGTGGTAGAAGCAAGGGGGAGGAAAATTTCGGGAAGTTGCCGGTTACAATGGGATGTCGGGGGCCGAGCGATGCGCGTTTCTGTCGTACGTACGCGCGTGTGTGCGAGGCGTTGGCTCTAACTGAACGCGAGCGAGGCGTTGGGCTCTAACTGAACCCGAGCGATTGCACTGTAGGCTACGCGTTACTGAACCCGAGCGATTGATCGATGGCTGATAACTGAACCCGATGAAGATGATCTATTGGATGAACAGTGAGCGCTGGCGTTGCCTCTGGATGAACAGGAACCCGTGTTGTGGAGGGCTGGATGAACAGTAGACGGTGGAGGGGTGGCCGCGGAGGGGTGGTTGAACAGAACCCCGTGGTGTGGAGGGATGGATGAACAGAAGACAGTGGAGTTGTGCCCGTGCAGGGGTGGTTGAACAGTAGCCGGTGGAGTAGCGCGCGGTGGAGGCTGGATGAACAGGAGCCCATGGAGGCTGGAGGAGGTCGACGGTAGCCCGTGGAGGCTGGAGGAGGTCGACGGTGGAGATGAATAGTATCCCGTGGATTCCCGTTTTGCGGTACACCACACCCCTCCCGATGAACAGGACCCCCGTTTCGACCATAGGAGGTTTGTTTCCTCCGTTTTGCGGTACGACGCACCCCTCCCGATCAACAGGACCCCCGTTTCGAACGTAGGAGGTCCGTTTCCTCCGTTTTGCGGTACGCCACACCCCTCCCGATCAATAGGACCCCCGCTTCGACCATAGGAGGTCCGTTTCCTCCGTTTTGCGGTACGCCACACCCCTCCCGATCAACAGGACCCTGTTCCGAACGTGGCCGGTCGAACACAAGGCCGTTTCCTCCATTCTGCGGTACGCCAGGCCTCGTTTCCATCGCCTGTTCCCTCCAAGCTGGTTGGCTCCCACGCATTCCGTTGCCTCCCGATGAACACAACGCATTCCGTTGCTCCCCATGAACACGAAGCATTCCGTTGCCTCCCCATGAACACGAACATTTCGTTGCCTCCCCATGAACACGAGCCCTCGCCGTACGTATGCGCGACTAGGCGTTCGAAACCCCGCCCGTATGTACACATACGTGGCCGTATTTTCTATCTTGCACCCTGGCCGTTGTACGTACGACTACATGCTACGTGCGCGCCTCTACTACGACACGTGCACGCCTCTACATCGACCAGTATGTACATACAAGTTCGCGACCAGGATGACAACGCTACGAATGCTTTGACCAGGTGGGTCCCGACTGTCAGGCACTTCCTTGCCTGCGAAGATGTAGCTGTTGGGTCCCAGCAGTCAGGGGGGCAAATCGTTTTGTTTTTTTTTGCCCGTACGCACTTCCTTGCGTGCGAAGGTGTCGCTGCTGGGTCCCAGCAATCAGGGGGTGAATCGTTTTTTTTTTGCCCGGACGCACTTCCTTGCGTGTGAAGGTGTTGCTGCTGGGTCCCAGCAGTCAGGGGGGCGAATCGTTGTTTTTTGCCCGGACGCACTTCCTTGCGTGTGAAGGTGTAGCTGGTGGGTACCAGCAGTCGGGGGTGAATCGTTTTTTGACGCACTTCCTTGCGTTCGAAGATGTAGCTGGTGGGTCCCAGCAGTCAGGGGGGCGAATCGTTTTATTTACCCGTACGCACTTCCTTGCGTGCGAAGATGTAGCTCGTGGGTCCCAGCAGTCAGGGGGCGAATCATTTTTTTCGCGAAATACGGTGGCCCATCCGGTTGGTCCCCGCTGTCAGGTGGAGGAATAATTATTTTGCACGTAATAAGGAGGCACTTCCTTGCGGCTGTCGTGGACCCAGCTGTCAGCCTCTCCACGTACAGTCCACGTCCGATGGAAGTCGTTCCTTGACCACGTTGACCACGCCGCGCCGAGAGCACCACGGCGGTGGACGATGGCGAGGCCTAGGAACGGGACGACGTGGAGCTTGGGAAGAAGCGGCAGTGGATGCACACGCAGAGAGGAGTACGAGGGTTCACGGGTTCGGCTGCGCTGTCGTCACCGCAGAATAACAGGGGGTGTGGGTGAGTGGAGGGATGGCCTGGCCAGCGGTGGGAGTAGTAGGGGGCGGTGAGGCCTCCGCGGCAGCACAGCCGGCCACGGGAGGCAGGAGCAGGCGACACGACCGGCGCTGCTTTGGGCGGCTGGAGCAAGAAGACTAGAGGTTGAAGAAGCACGATGGTCGTTGGATGGACATCGTACGGTCACTGTAGCTAGAATCATTTATATTGACTAAGTTGACAAAGCCCTTGGTACGTCAACTTAGTAGGCCCACAGGTCAGCTTCCGAAACGGTGCGCCCCAGATGTCAGGGGGAGGAATCATTTTTTGGGCGGGTGAAGCTAGAATATCCGAGATTGAAGAAGAAGCATGGCATCCGTTGGATGGACATCAAACGGCCACTGCTGCTAGAACCATGTGTTGACTATAAGTTGACAAAGCCTTGCATCCGCGTCAACTCTGTTTTTTTAGGAGACGCGTCAACTTAGTAAGGCCAGAAGTGTGTGGTAGAGAACTTATAGCCCATTTGAGATTTGTAAGAATGTGTAGCCCATTTTTAATTCTAATGGAATTTACTACAGCCCATTTACAGTTTGTTAAAAGTACAACCCATTTCAACCAACCGTTCAAAACAAAATTCAATAAAATTTCCCACATTTCGATGGGATCGGAATATGTTTATCCCGAAATTTCTAGTCAGATTAAATAAAATTTTAATATAAATTTATATTACGTAAAAATCCAACGAAACATTGCGATCGCAACAATTAATGAAATTAAAATTTTCAATATTCCAAAAATAATATTTTATAAAGTAATCACTGTTTGGTGCATTTTTTTATAGTTACTACCTAGTTTTTATAATTACATCTCATTTATTATTTCTTAAAGCCCATTTTCTTGTCAACCCTAATGTATCCCTCCTAGGAAAGATTCGCAGCCTAGCGGGGCGGAGAATAATAAGTTGGCCTGCCCTGGGTATTCCTAAAAAAAGTATATCTGGGCTAGCCATTTTCAGCTTGAAACAAATTAATATCTGGGCTGGATATCTGGCCTGGGCTAGACGGGCCACAGCCCGCCCAGTTAATACCTGCAGCGATGTTTTCGTTGTTGTTCAGAGGAGAAAAATTAATATCCGGGGTAAACATCGAAAAACTCTGCAGTGCTCACTCCTCAAAAACACAAATACTGCTTGAGCTGCTTAGTCCCAGCTGTCGGCCGCTTCTTGTGCAATTCTCTCGTTTATTGACTACTCCATCCTTTCCTGTTTATAATGCTCAATTCAGAAATCTCACCAATCCAGGTAGATGGGCGAGTGGTGGAATACTTTTTGTAGTTTTGCAAAAGCACCTAATTAATGCTCTTGTTATCCTCAAAAAATTATGTTTATCAATGCATTAATTGCAATGCATGCATGCATAAAGTACATGCATTGGTCAATTTTCTCTTAATACTTGCATGCAATGATTTAATGCACCTTGGAATCTGAACATGTGATGGA
>LR880968.1:905587691-905598584 GCA_904067115.1 Aegilops sharonensis
AATAAGGAGGCACTTGTGTACGTGAGGCTATGGACCTGGTGGGTCCCCATTGTCATCCTATCCAAGTAAAGTCATCTCCTCGCCCGCGCACGCTTTCCGCCCGAAACAGTCAGCGCCGGCCGCCCCGCTTCCCAGTGCAAGCGATTGCTCCGCCTTCAAACGAACCGTCCGTCCGTCCATCTGCCGCACACATTATTGATATGCGGTTGCCGAGGCAGCTACTCCGGCGCCACATGTCCGTCCCTCCGCCCGCCCACCATTGCAATATAAACTGCTGCGCCGGCCATAGCCGCAGTCATCCGCATCCGTTCCCTTTCTCCTGTCCACACCACTACTGCCCACCATGGCTTCCTCGCGCTCCAGCGCTCTTCGGGACGGGCGGACGACGGACCACAAGGAGATGGCAGCCATTGATGCCGACCGGCTGGCCAGCAGGTAGCCGGAGGACGACGACGTCCTAATGGAGAACATGGTAGTCGACGATCCGGTGCCAACCCCCTCCTCCGCGCCATCCTCGCCGGTCCATTGCACCATGACCATCGGCGAGGACCAGGCCCAATATATGGACAGGGTGAGGCCGATGCGTGAGGAGCAGTTCCGTGAGGCGCAGGCCGCCGCCGCCTACAACCACCATCTCCCCCAGGAGCACCTGCAGGCGGAGGAGCAGATCCCCGCGGAGCGGACGGAGCAGGAGGCGCTGCTGGACTCGTACCGCTCTACCCGCAAGGGCCGCCTCGAGCGCTGGCGGTACCGCATGCGGGTGGCGGAGGGTGCGGCGGGCTACAAATAGGCTAACAAAGAGGGAGATGAAGCGGGCGAGGCGCTGTTTGGCGAGACCGAGGACGAGGCTGAGGACAACGCCGGCTCCGACGAGTCACCGCTCCGCTAGCTTCGACGACGCCCTGCTCCATCGAGGCCCCGCGAGGCCAACAACGAGGCAGAGGACACCACCAGCTCCGCCGAGGCCCCGCCCCGCCAACAACGAGGCAGAGGACCTCGCCGGCTCAGCCGAGGCCCCACCCTGCCGGCAACATGGGGGAGGATTTCCACCGCTCCGCTGAGGCGCCGCCCGCCGGCAACGAGACAGAGGACATCGCCGGCTCCGCCGAGGCCCCGCCCCACTGCCAACGAGGTCGCGCCACACAGAAAATGAGGAAGAGTAGAACACGGTAGGTCGCCACCGCTCGGGTCCAAGTAAGGCCACCGCTCCTACCCTCCGGTTGAAGCCAAGCTAGGAGGGTTGACCATTGACGGCCGGTTAGCTTCTTGGCGGCGACGTGGAGTCAGAGAGCTGCGCTGGAGAAGAACACTGCTTCTACTGAACTGCTGATGCAGTTGGCTGACTGACACGTGGCCCCAACAGGCCACATGTCAGGAACGCAACTGCACCTGCAGTTAAGTCACTGAAGCTTCTGTTCGGCTCAGCAGGACATAGGGGGGGTAGCTTCGGTTAATTAATTATACCTCCAGCACACCCCTTTTTGGTTTTTTTTCAAAAAGGAGGATGACCCCCTGCCTCTGCATCTGGGAGAGGCATGCGGCCACAAACACCCCTTTTTAGTTGAAGAATGTATGAAATGTAATGAAATCCGGCATGTTTATATGAAATCAGACCATGTATGAATGAATTTATTTCGATTAGTTTGAATTCCTGTATCACTGGCATTGGATGAACATGCAAAACAATACGTACTAGCATTATTCCCAGGGTGATCACCACGTTTGCAGCAGTTTCACATGTACTCCCTCCTGTCCTTTCTAGTCTGCATACAAGTTTTGTCTGCAGTCAAAGTATCGCTACTTTGACCAATCTTATTAAAAAAAGTATGCACTTCCACAATGTGCGAACTAAAAAGGAACAGAGGAGTACAAAGAGTTTGAGCAGCTTTTTAGCGTTTCTGTACATTGCAATCAAACACACAGGCCTGGCAATTCATAGAGAACATTCAAAACAATCGATGATTATACATATCAGCGACTCACATGTCAGAGGCAATATTTAGTTCACAACTAAAGAATAAAGAAAAAATTGATCGCCACTGCTGACAGCAAAGGGCGTCCCATTCGAAAATATCAAACGCATATCTTGCTAAAATCAATGAGCAAAGTTTGACAAGGTTGTCCCATTCAAAATATCAAATGCCTACGATTGTGGAATGGGCAGGGTTTGCCATAAGTTCGGAATTGACATGGCACCTCGTGCTAAATAAACCAGCTATTCTTTTTGTGCAGTTCCACCAAAATCAACCAAATTCACGCGTAGCTTGTATGATTTCGCCCTTATATGTTGCAACACCTTGAACTTATTTGCACCTCCTTTGTTGTGGTGGAAACGAATGATTTGATGTATTCATGAACATTTTGTGCAGTTCTCGTTGAAATCAAGCTGAGCTCCCCTGTTTGCACAAATACAAAAAAGTGATTAGTATAAAGCAAACTGTACTATGAATTGACAGTTTCAACAGGCACATACATGGTCCATGTAGAGCACACTTTTAGAAAAATGGAACTCACAAGAAAGAATCCTAGAACAACATTGTACTCGCGCATCACAGCAAAAAATGGAGATTTGTCAGTCCTTCTGAGCTGAAGTTAGTTTGGTCTTGTGGGGAGTAATGTAACCATCCTTCAACTGCTCCTTCTGATGAGAAGATAGACAGGGCTTATTCATCCTGGCATAATCGAAACTAGTCACTTCACGTACTCCATATTATTCTTCAGAGGAAGATGATCCCTGTTTGCTCGAAAAAAAAGGAAAGGAAATATCTAACACAGCAGAGATGAAGCACTTCTCAAGGACAATACCACTTTTTCATGACAGTATCTAAACAGTAGCACAACACCAATAGAGATGACAAAGCTCAATCATATGGATGAAATCAGTGGGTGAGTACCAACATTTGTCAGGAGGCTGATTGTGAAGCATACAGATGAAGCACTTCTCCGGAACCATCTGTTGCTATCTACGGGGGTGGCCATGCTTACTATATACTCCTTGATTAGTTTAATGTTTCCAACATCTTCTTCTGCAGTTCCACTAAAATATATGGTATCTTCAAAGAAGATCCCTGTTTGCACAAGTAGAGATAATTACGTATGACATCAAATCAGTGGCAAAACAATTTCTCGTTCTAGCCATAGCAATAAATTAAGATGCAAAACTATATCATTACTTGTGTCATCACAGTTCCAGTGCTTCATTACAGCACCGGGAGTTGATTTTTGTTTTTCTTCCGCTTGTTCTTCCCCTTCATCACTTGGTTCAATAACAGACAAGCTTCGCCTTCAATGTAAGATTTGGCATGTCAATTAGGGAGCAAAAGTATAGTACTAAACTTAATTTTCTGATGAAAGTGGCAAAATACAGGCCAGCAGTTGTGAAATATCCTTATCTTACCTCAATGGGATATTACGGTGCACATACAGATTGGAAGTCTTGTCTCCATTTGTGCAGTTCACTAAAATCAAGCAACATGATCGTACAAGTAGCACAACATATGAAAGCACACTGCAGAATCATGTGAAAGAAGGCTAGTACTGACCTCTCATGATGAGGAATTCAAACAACTCACAAGAAGAAGATCTGAACAAAATTCGCCTTAACGGATAGGAAGTAAGATCTCCTCTTGTGCAGTTGAACTAAGATCAAGCAATCAAGCAACGTTGACGGTGTGACATTTTGGTTGAACTACACAAAACACTCTTAAAACAAAAGTGTTTTGTGTAGTGCAACAAAAGGTCACAATAGCAATGAGGTGAAGTAGATAACCTTGTTTACACAGAGGTGCAAAGGAAATAATTAGTGGTCAATAACGGTGGATGACATAGAAGCCAACAAAAAGAAGCATCTACCTTATCTAAATGGGAAAGAAAGCAAGACAGTAGCATATATCAAACGGTGGCATTGATTAATATTAACATAGAGATTATATTAACAATAAAATTCGTTAAACATGTAATTTGCTTTTAACTGTGGCATTGCATCAATTTTCTAGCGGCATTATTAGAGGGTGTTTGTTTACAGGGACCTTTTGGTGTAGGGACTAAAAAAACTCCGTGTCAGTCACATCTAAACCAAACAGGAGGGACTTTTCGAGACTAAAAGTGGGCATTTGGGACTAAAGAAAGAAGACCCCGAGGGAGTCTTTTCGAGACTTTTCCAACAGTTGCCCCTGCCACGCATCGCACCTTGTTTCTATTAGTTAATTACTAGCGGTAACATGGTCTTTTATCATGTCATTCAATAACCTCTAGTCCATGTTTAGTCCCTGGAACCAAGCAAGTAGGGACTAGGGAGTTTTTAACCAAACAGGGCCTTAGATTAACAACAGCTAATGAGTTGCACGGGACAGTGGACGCACCAGCCACTACAAAAAAAAGACACATCCGTGACATTTTGGGCCGAACGAAAAAAAAAATTGTCATACATATGACACTTCTATGATGATAATTGTGACAACACCCCGTATCATCATAGATGTGGTGGGCTCCTACTTCTATGAAAAATAATCATGACTGAAAATGGGATTTTCGTCCTGGACGGGCTGGAGACGCCGTTGCATGACATTCTTTGGGCCGTCCATGACGGAAAAAACCGTGGTAGAAGCGAGGGGGAGGAAAATTTCGGGGAGTTGCCGGTTACGGTGGGAGGTCGGGGGCCGAGTGATGCACGTTTCTCTCGTACGTACGCGCGTGTGTGCGAGGCGTTGGCTCTGAACCCGAGCGAGGCGTTGGGCTCTAACTGAACCCGAGCGATTGCACTGCAGGCTACGCGTTACTGAACCCGAGCGATCGATCGATGTCTGTTAACTAAACCCGATGGAGCGATTCCTTTGCTGCTGCTGCTAAATGAAGCCGATCGATTGGATGAACAGTGAGCATTGCGGGGGGGGGGGGGGGGCGGGGGCGGGGGGTGGCCGGGGTCGCGGGTGCGGGGGGGGGGGGGGGGCGGGGGCGGGGGGTGGCCGGGGTCGCGGGTGCGGGGGGGGGGGGGGGGCGGGGGCGGGGGGTGGCCGGGGTCGCGGGTGCGGGGGGGGGGGGGGGGCGGGGGCGGGGGGTGGCCGGGGTCGCGGGTGCGGGGGGGGGGGGGGGGCGGGGGCGGGGGGTGGCCGGGGTCGCGGGTGCGGGGGGGGGGGGGGGGCGGGGGCGGGGGGTGGCCGGGGTCGCGGGTGCGGGGGGGGGGGGGGGGCGGGGGCGGGGGGTGGCCGGGGTCGCGGGTGCGGGGGGGGGGGGGGGGCGGGGGCGGGGGGTGGCCGGGGTCGCGGGTGCGGGGGGGGGGGGGGGGCGGGGGCGGGGGGTGGCCGGGGTCGCGGGTGCGGGGGGGGGGGGGGGGCGGGGGCGGGGGGTGGCCGGGGTCGCGGGTGCGGGGGGGGGGGGGGGGCGGGGGCGGGGGGTGGCCGGGGTCGCGGGTGCGGGGGGGGGGGGGGGGCGGGGGCGGGGGGTGGCCGGGGTCGCGGGTGCGGGGGGGGGGGGGGGGCGGGGGCGGGGGGTGGCCGGGGTCGCGGGTGCGGGGGGGGGGGGGGGGCGGGGGCGGGGGGTGGCCGGGGTCGCGGGTGCGGGGGGGGGGGGGGGGCGGGCGGGGGGGGGGGGGGGGGTTGGATGAACAGTGAGCGGTGGCGTTGCCTCTAAGATGAACAGGACCCCGTGGTGTGGAGGGCTGGATGAACAGTAGATGGTGGAGGGGTGGCCGTGGAGGGGTGGTTGAACAGGACCCCGTGGTGTGGAGGGCTGGATGAACAATAGACGATGGAGGGGTGCCCGTGGAGGGGTGGTTGAACAGTAGCCGGTGGAGTAGCGCGCGGTGGAGGCTGGATGAACAGGAGCCCTTGGAGGCTGGAGGAGGTCGATGGTAGCCCGTGGAGGCTGGAGGAGGTCGACGGTGGAGATGAACAGTATCCCGTGGAGTCCCGTTTTGCGGTACGCCACATCTCTCCCGATGAACAGGACCCCCGTTTCGACCGTAGGAGGTCCATTTCGTCCGTTTTTTGGTACGCCACACCCCTCCCGATCAACAGGACCCCCGTTTCGACCGTTTGAGGTCTGTTTCCTCCGTTTTGCGGTACGCCACACCCCTCCCGATAAACAGGAGCCCCGTTTCGACCGTAGGAGGTCCGTTTCCTCCGTTTTGCGGTACGCCGCATCCCTCCCCATCAACAGGACCCTGTTCTGAACGTATGAGGTCCGTTTCCTCCGTTCCGCGGTACGCCAGGCCTCGTTTCCATCGCCTGTTCCGTCCAAGCCCTCCCGATGAACACGACCAGGCATTCCGTTCCGACCCAGCCGGTTGGCTCCCACACGTTTCGTTTGCCTCCCGATGAACACGACGCATTCCATTGCCTCCCCATGAACATGACGACGACGCTGTTTCTCCGTTCCGACCCAGCCATATACACGAGCCCTCGCCGTACGTATGCGTGAGTAAGCGTTCGAGACCCCGCCCGTATGTACTCATACTTGGTCGTATTTTCTTTCTTGCACCCTGGTCGTTGTACGTACGTGTACATGCTACGTGCGCGCCTCTACTACGACACGTGCGCGCCTCAACATCCACCAGTATATATGTACGTACACGTTCGCGACCAGAATGACAACACTACGTACGCTTCGACCAGGTGGGTCCCGACTGTCAGGCACTTCCTTGCCTGCGAAGATGTAGCTGGTGGGTCCCAGCAGTCAGGGGGGCGAATCGGTTTTTTTGCCCGGACGCACTTCCTTGCGTGCGAAGATGTAGCTGGTGGGTCGCAGCAGTCAGGGGGGCGAATCGTTTTTTTTGCCTGGACGCACTTCCTTGCGTGCGAAGATGTAGCTGGTGGGTCCCAGCAGTCAGGGGAGAAACGTTTTTTTCGCGAAGTACGGTGGCCCGTCCGGTGGGACCCTGCTGTCAGGTGGAGGAATAATTATTTTGCGCGTAATAAGGAGGCACTTCCTTGCCGCGGCCGTGGACCCAGCTGTTAGCCTCTCCACGCACAGTACTCTTCCGATGGAAGTCGGTCGTTAACCACATTGACCACGCCGCGCCGAGAGCACCACGGCGGTGGACGACGGCGAGGCCTAAGAAGGGGACGACACAGAGGCAGGGAAGACTCGACAGTTGTTTCCCACGCGGAGGGGAGTAGGACTGTATGAGGGTTTACTGGTTCGTCTGCCATTGCCAAAGAATAACAGCCGGTGTGGGTGAGTAGAGGGATGGCTAGGCCAGCGATGGGAGTACGGTGGGGCAGTGAGGCCCGCGCGGCAGCACAACCGGCCGCGGGGAGGAGGGAGCGGGCAGTCCCGCCGGCGCTTGTTTGAGCGGCTGGAGCAGGAGGAGCAGAGATTGAAGAAGCACGACGGCCGTTGGATGGACATCCAACCGTCACTGCTTGTGCGTCACCCTTTTTTTTAGGAAAGCCTCAAATCTGTGGAAAACAGCATACAACCCATCTGCCATTATTTCTAATAATTTACAGCCCATTTGCTAATTCTTAAGGTTTTTTTTGGAGCCCATATTCTTTTTGTTAGCATTACATCCCATATTGTGGCCACGGTTAAAAAATTATACGAAATTTTGCATATTACGGTGCGGTCCGAACTGTTTTTAATCCCGAAATTTTGAAACACATTCAAACTGATTTTAAAAATAAATGTATATCAATATAAAATCCAACAAATTCTCCACGCATAAAAATTAATGTAATTTAAAATCTTGAAATGAAAAAAATATATTTGAAACTAATTGCCGGTTTGATGTGTTTTCAAAATGTACATCCCACTTTTTATTACTGATGGGCCATTTTCTCGGCCAGCCGAATGAAAGCTCTCCTCATCTTGAAAGAATTGCAGCCCAACAGGCCTCGCAAAGCGACTTACTCGGCAAATCACAAAAAAACTGGGCTGTGGCCGTGGACCAAGCTGTCAGCCTCTCCATGTACAGTACTCTTCCGATGGAAGTCGTTCCTTGACCACATTGACCACGCCGCGCAGAGAGCACCACGGCGGTGGACGACGATGATGCCTAGGAAGGGGACGACGCGGAGCCGGGGAAGACGCGGAAGTGGAAGCCCGTGCGGAAAGGAGTACGAGGGTTCACTGGTTCGGCTGCGGTGTGAGGCTGCCGTCGCCGCAGGGCCTGGCCAGCGGTGGGAATAGATTCTGGCTCGTAAAATTTACTGGATTATGACCAAAATATGTTGTAAATAGAAGCCCGGCACGTTCAGAAGCTCTTTTGCCCACCTGAAACTCCTTTTTTGCTCTTCGACGTACCCATCCGTCAAAACCATGCTGCTGGTAAATTTAAGCCTGATGGACAATAGTAACCTCGCATTCAGCAGGAAGAATGTGACAAATCTTGTGTTTGCACGGTTGGCTATATATCGTTCTAGCGTTATTGTCTTCAATCGAATCTCATGAGAAGTGAGAAAATCCCGATGCTTACGAATCCACCGATTGGTTATAACTTTCTTACCCCATCCTGTTGCCTAAATAGACATGAAGATTGAAAACAGTTAAGGTCTAAAAGAAGAGTGTCGAAAGAGCAACAGCTGAACGGTTAATTCTAGTACACTATATGCGGGTTTCCAATGTGTGTGAAATTATCACCTTTATATACAACTTCTCCAGACATGGAAAGCATTGCAGCAAGCCAATAATCTTGTTCAGATCAAAACTATTCATTTGGATATATAAGATCTTGACAGAATCCAGCACCATTGATAGGCCATCCATGGAGAAACTCTTCATTGAGCATAGAACATAATATTACTACAAAATGTGTACTCCAAGATGATATATAAATTATGCGCAGAAATTAAAAATGCAGCTTATGGTTACAAGTGTAGATGATAATATAAAGTACCTGAAGAACTGTGGAGCCAAACACCATATTGAAATGAGCACAGAGATCATGTATTACACCCAAGGTCTCCAGTTTAGGCGCAGAGAGGACAGTTATTTGCAACGGTGAATAACTAGAATCAAGGATCAACCTTTGAAGTGAAAGGGCATCTTGGATGATCAGCTGCCTTCCGTCAAAAGAAATTCCAATTCTTACAAGGTTAGGTGACTTTATTTGGGGAGAACCGATTCTAACTGTGAAAACAAGCACCAAGCACTCCAACGCAGGGCAACTGGAGTGGATGATGCTGTGCAATGAGGCCTCTGATATACGAACCCACACAAGTGAAAGTTTCTTGAGAAATGGGAGTCGAAGGTTTAGTACCAGATTGTCTGGTAGGTAGTACAGCGCAAAGGTGGTGGTGTGGAGAGAGGAGGAAAACCGCGAGATGGACATCGGTGCTGAGGGCACAAGTTCATGGCGTTCGGTATGTGGTATGTGATTTCCCGGGGAATAGTAGAACTCAAGCAGCTGTAGTTCTGTGAATTCAGGGGATTTCAGCCAGGCGTCCACCGTGCAGGGCATGGTATGCTTGCTCAGGTAGCATGACGGGATGCAGAGGCTTTGAATGGAGCCCTGGTGGGAGGAGATGATGGCTCTGGGGATTTCAAAATCATTGAAGAGAGATAGCTGACGACAGTCGAGATTAAGGGGCACGGCGCGCCATAGAGGGCGCCACCGAATTGAGAGGACTTGGGTGCGGCAGCAATCCTTGGTGGGGAGAAGCAAGATGATCTCCCCAAGGATGGCGTCCGGGAGATCGCTGATGCTGTCCACCCGAGATTCTACGGGTTCCTGGGATCCGGTGGTGGCGGGGTCGCCGCTTCTCCACGCGATGCCGGATGCGGGATCTACAACAGGTGTCGCCGCTGGTGGGAGCCTCATCTTCTTGGCGCTGGGGTCAGCCGACTCCATTTTCCTCGAGGGTGTCGCGTCGCGCTCACGGATTTGAGCAGAGTAACGAATGATGAGCCTAGTTGTAGTGGAGCATGGGGATTTTCTGTAGGAGTGAGGAAGAAGGGGAGACGGGGGTTTTCTGTAGGAGTGAGGAAGAAGGGGAGCTGGGCTTTTCTGTAGGAGTGAGGTGAGGAATTTGTGGGTACGAGCGGAGCGAGCTGACGTGAGGTGGGTGGGAGCGAGGATTTTTTTGGGGGGAGGGGGCAGTGTGCTGGGTGTGGGTAGCGCCTAGAGAAACAATTACTACTAGTACAGTGGAGACACTCTACAGCTACCCAGAAAAACAATTACTACTAGTACAGTGGAGACACTCTACCGCTTCTGGGTCCTCCTAGGTCATTGAAACGTCTCCCTCTACTGAATGTCGTTATACTTTTGTTCACCGACATGCGGGCCATGCAGCGCGCGGGCCCAAATGCCATCCACCAAATTAGAAGGCAGTATGCAGGCAGAGAGTCACCCCGGTCGTCGTGCGGCAGTAACGAGCTGTCGTATCACAAAACCCCAACTCCCCGCGGTCTAAGTTTGACGGACGAAGCAACCATCATTTCACTCTTCGCTGAATCCCCTTCTCCCTCACCGTCTTCAAGAAAGGCAACACTCGCATATGCCACTGTTCTTCTCTCCCAACGAAGGGAAGGTAAGCAGATCCGTGATGTTGGTATATTTTCGTTCAGAGAAAAAAAAGAACTTTTGCAAAGCAGTAACCGATCCTCACACTCTTTTTTGTTTCATTGTCATTGCGATAGTGTTTTCCTTTCCGTGGTCTCCTAGTATTCGTCAGTTCCATGATGGACCAAGGAGAACCAAGCAAAGATCTGCCGATATTGGAGCAGACGCGGGAGGCTGATCCTCACGAGACAGAGAGCTCCAAGAAGATGGAGGCAACCACCAAGGCGACCCCAGATACGCTCACGGCCACTACTGAGATGGTCAACGCCCCGTTTGAGGTTACATCCCCCATGGCACTGCAGGAGCAGTTTTCCCCCTTCGAGGATGTGTCCCCCCCCCCCCCTGCTGAGCTGCCCAAGGTGATTTCCTTCTTTGCCGATCTCGATTGTGGT
>LR880968.1:905623307-905636163 GCA_904067115.1 Aegilops sharonensis
CCTACCACATGATACTACTCAAGAACATAACTTCAAAATTTCACCTACTGCATGCATGGTGGGGTGGTATAATTTCTAATGCAACAAAATCATAGGTATTGAAAATAACATGATCAATGACTTGCCTTGCTGACGATCTTCGTAAGCTAAGGACTCGTAGTAGCAAGCTTCGCACTCCGGAAATTCTACCGAGACAAAAAAATAATCACAATAAGCATATAGCATATGATCACTTAACACAATAGCACAGTAATATGTAACACACCAAACAAACGAATCAAAACCCAAAAGAAAACTCGAAGAAATCCAACTCAAAGTTTTCCTACTTCACGCAACAACTAGAAATAGTTTTACATAACAAAAAATTTCTCAACATAACCTAAGCATGGGTTTATGTTAACTTAACAGAAAAGAATGCATTAAGCAACTAGGAGCAAAAAGAATCAATTTAAAAGCTATTATAAAACTCCTATTAGGCCTAAAGCAAATTTTAGTAAGAAAAATAAAATAAAAATTTTATTTATTATAGATAAAAGTTCATGCTCTAAAGTGACAGAAACTAACCTAGAATAATCAATCACATGTGAAAAATAAATTTCTTTGCTAATTAAAATAATAGGAAAACAGTAGCTAGTTAATTAATTAAGAATAACATGATTCTGATTAAAACTATTTTTTTATTAATCCTAAAATGCCCAAATAAATTCCTACGGTTTGGCAATGTGAAAACAAAGTTGTGACAAAAAGAATCACTAAAAAATAATTTTCCTAACTCATTTTATAGCAGATATACTATTCTGTCTAAATCTAAATTAAAGCCATACTAAATAANAAACAGTAGCTAGCTAATTAATTAAGAATAACATGATTCTGATTAAAACTATTTTTTTATTAATCCTAAAATGCCCAAATAAATTCCTACGGTTTGGCAATGTGAAAACAAAGTTGTGACAAAAAGAATCACTAAAAAATAATTTTCCTAACTCATTTTATAGCAGATATACTATTCTGTCTAAATCTAAATTAAAGCCATACTAAATAATTGTAACATAGCTAATTATATTTTCTACAGAAACTATAAGAAATTTGCAAACCAACAAAAAAAGAATCACTTAAAAATATTAAGTAGATTAAAAGATATGAATTTTTCAAATCTGAAACTATTCTGTTAAAACAGAAAACGAAAATAAAAGAAAAATGGCCTAATGGGCCTAACTAACGCCCTGTGCGTAATATAACTAAACGGGCCTAGGGTTTAAAACGAATCGGGCCGGCTCAAATAAAAACCCTAACTAAAATATTAAACCGGAACTAACCGGACCGAACCGGTTTTATTTTAACTAACTTACCCCTTCGGGGGGGGGGGGGGGGCGGGGGGGGGGCGGGGGGGGGGCGGGGGGGGGTAGGGGGGGGGGCGGCGGGCGCGGGGGGCGGGGGGGGGGCGGGGGGGGGTAGGGGGGGGGGCGGCGGGCGCGGGGGGCGGGGGGGGGGCGGGGGGGGGTAGGGGGGGGGGCGGCGGGCGCGGGGGGCGGGGGGGGGGCGGGGGGGGGTAGGGGGGGGGGCGGCGGGCGCGGGGGGCGGGGGGGGGGCGGGGGGGGGTAGGGGGGGGGGCGGCGGGCGCGGGGGGCGGGGGGGGGGCGGGGGGGGGTAGGGGGGGGGGCGGCGGGCGCGGGGGGCGGGGGGGGGGCGGGGGGGGGTAGGGGGGGGGGCGGCGGGCGCGGGGGGCGGGGGGGGGGCGGGGGGGGGTAGGGGGGGGGGCGGCGGGCGCGGGGGGCGGGGGGGGGGCGGGGGGGGGTAGGGGGGGGGGCGGCGGGCGCGGGGGGCGGGGGGGGGGCGGGGGGGCGGGGGCGTCGGTGGAGGTCTGCGGCGGGTGGGGACGGGCGAGGGGGTGGGTTTGGTGGAGTTGGTGGAGCTCGGGGATGACCGGGGCGGCGACGAGGGGGTTAATGGCGGCGGCGGCGTGCTCGGGGTGCGGCGAGTGCGTGTGGAGGGAGAGAGAGGTCCGGCGAGGGGCGAGGGGGGAAAACGGGGTCGAGGGGGGGGGGAGTATTTATAGGGCGGGGCGACGTCTTGCGCGAGGGGGCGAATCGGGGGAGATCAGGTGAGATCTCGGGATCTCCGGCGAGCGGCGGCGCTGTGGCGTGGGCGAGGGGAAGAGGGAGGTGGTGGCCCACCCGTCAGCGGGTGCGGGGGGAGTCGCTCTCGGTCGGTCGACCGACCCGGAGCCGGTTCGGGCGAGGGGGTGCGTCGGTGGCTCGCTGGGCCGGCTCGGCTGGCGCCTGGCCGGGCCGCCTGGGTGTTGGCTGGGCCGGTTGGCCTGGCCGGCGCCCAGGGGTTTTCTTATTTTTCTATTTTATTTTTTTGAAAAAAATAAAAACAGAGATAATACATAATATATAAATATTTTATATAGGACATATATATATCAAAATGATCAGGGGAATATTCCCTATCATTTGAACATTTTTCCAGGGGCAAAATCCAAAGTTTATAAAAAATCATTTTTTCCAAAATTCAAATAAAACTCAAATTTGAATTCAAAACTTTTGACAATGTTTTCCTCTGATATTTGTGGAGTGTCATGTTTACTCCTCTCATACTTTCTCTCAAGTATTTATCAGGCATAATTTTTTTTGAAATGATTTCCACTTGCCAAAATTTGAATTCAATTCCAACAACTCCAAAACTTCTGAAACTTCAAATACCAATCAAATTCAAACAGAATGCATAGATGCTTAGCTATAATTGTAAAACATTCCAAATAGGAAATTTGGGATGTTACACATATATAGCCAGTAAAATTCTCAACCTAGAACGACGTGCATGCCATGTAGTAAACTGATACGGAGGAGTTATAGTAAAAATGATGTGATTTTACCGAGCGATCGGCGGGGGAGCATGGCCTGTCATGCGGTCCCACGTGTCATGATGTACCAAGGCGATGCGCATGTACCTCTTGAGGCAGAAGCAATACTAGTATGTGGTTTGAGATGATGGCGAACCGAAGTGTGAAATAATGGTTGCTAAGTCCGTCTGGGAAGGTGCAGCATTGTGATTTGACGTCTCATTGCTCATTACTACTACTGGGCAGGTACGAGTGGGGTGTGTCCCCCCTGCTGTTCTGCACTGTTATTTGGTGCTTGACACGTTGACCCGGTTGCTATATGTCCCACCGGCGACAGGAAGTACAGAATTCATGAAAGGGACTGTCGACGGAGGAGTATACTACAGAATTCATGAAAGGGAGCGACTTAGTTTTGGAAAAATCTATTTTTACGGAGTACGTACCCGCTAGGGTTTATAGGGCTCATCTAAAAAAAATCGGTTTTTCCGTTTGATAAGTCTCAATTCTACTATACCTAGTAGTACTACCATTACATGTTGGATTTCGAGGTGCGTTAGATCACCCGACGCAAGCAGTGTCAAGAGGAAACTAACCAATGCATGTACAAGTTCATGGAAATTTAGTGGTCATTCATGCATTCGTTCTAATTAATGCCTCGGTAAACATAACTTCTTGAGAAAAACGAGCGTACTAATTACTTGTGCAAACTACGAAATTAATTCGACCACTCACCGTCTACCTTGGTTAGAGAGATTTTGAAATTGAGCCATAAACTGGAAAGGAGGGAGTAGTAACTTTTGTCTCGATTACTATTTGTGGCCTTGTATAGATGCAAAATGTATTTTTTGTAGTGGCCTTGTATAAGTAAATAGAGGGAGTACTAACCAAAGTACGTAGTAGGGACGAGGACTAAACGGAGAGAGTAGTAAAAATTTCTCCTCGTGCTGCGAGCCACCGCGCGCGTGGGCGAGGGAGCGGGCGTAAAGGCGTACAGTAGTAGTAAGCTTCACCTCATCCTGCGAGCCACCGCACCCGTGGGTGGGGGAGACGGCGTACTAAGCAAGTTTCTCCTTGTTCTGCGAGTTGACGGGACACATCAAAAGTACTCCAGTGTATATAGCCTTGCCTCTAAGGTAGGCCCCACATGGTTTTCCTCTTTTTTTAGTTTAACATAACGCGTCAAGTCGCAATTTGTTTGATCACTCGTGGTAGACGATCCTCCCTCCACCAAGTGGACAACCAGTACACGTGCCAAATTAGCACGTGGGCTGCCTTTTTCGTACAGAAATGAGCTCCACCGTGTACCCGCGCGGGTGTGGGGGAAAGAGACGGGAGTACGTGCGCCGTGCGTGCACCTCTTCTCTTCCTGCACGTCCCCCACCTACGTGGGTGTGTGTGAGAGAGATACAAACCTAGACATAATGCGCCGTCCATCCTCATGCCTCCGCCTAGTCCGACCACCAGTCACCACCACGGCACCACGCCCCACTCTTCCTCACCTTATCTCTCATATTTCTCCCTCCATTTTTATATACAAGGGGCCACTATCAAAATTACAATTTGCAGATATAAAAGGCCACTAACACTAATCGATGCAATATTAATGGTGTTTGCCTCGTGGTACTAGCAAAGGAGGACATTAATTATCCCTTGCATGCATGCGGGAGTTTGTAAAAAAATGCATCTTGATGTTCCGTGCAATGCACGGGCATCTTGCTAGTCCATGAAAACAACACATGGCAAAATTCCACGGTGAACGAGGGATTTGAATCTGTTGGGAGGGGTTGTTTGGATCTTGCCCGGGGTAGCCAAAATATTGGCGACCCTTTTGTCCACCGGTGCCTTTGCCACCGATGAACGAGGAATGGCTCGGGTGTCATGCATCCTCCAGCGCGCACGTTGGAGACGAGCTCGCACGAGCTGTGTTTTTTTGTCCCACAACGCCGGCCGAGCCGCCCGCAAACTGACCGGCGACCCGCAAATTACGCCATCCAACCGTAGCCGCACACATTATGACAGCAACTCAGCCAACCGGACGAAATTCACGCAAACACATAGACAAACTGATATTTCATATAAACAACGACGGAAATCATATAAAATACCGGATTTTCACACAAACATGACGAATTTCATTACATTCAAATGAACTATGTGGTTCTAGTTCTGCGCAGCACAGGTATATAATACCTTGCCTAAATGGTCGCCCGCCGATCGATTTTTGTTCCTCATGTCCGGCAGCACGATCACCGGACTGCCGGGAGCCCCGGAGGTATATGATTCAGCGCAAAGGACGGCTCGCTTCCCCACTGCCCAACTGATATCATTGGCTGGTGCCGAAGATGATGGTGGCCGGCACCGGTTCGAGTTCATTACCGGCCACTACTTCGCCATCGCCGGCACCGTCTCGAGTTCATCCTAACATTGACCTCTTCCGTGGAGCCCATGCGGGGTCGACGAAGGTCCTCACAACAAAAGGATCCGGCAACACACCTGCTGTGTACGCCAGCGTCGCCTCCGCGGTGGCCTTCATGGGACCCAAGCGGCGGCGGCCTCCCGTGTTCTACTTCTCCTCGATGATGGTGGCGGACGTGGAGGTGTTGGCCACCGACTCGTCGCTCTCCGCGCACCCAGCTTCTGTCGCTGCTTGCATGGCGTGGCCGCCGGCATGGGAGTCTCGGCCACAGAAACGGGAGACGCGGTACGAGGCGGCGGCGTGGACGGCAACAACGACACCCGTGCGCCGCTCCTCATCGAGCTGGCCTGGAGCGGCGAGTTACGGAACCGCGCGCCGGCTTGGGGCGGCAACTGGCCCCGTCGGGCGAGGGGAGGGAGGTGGATCAACGAGCTGCATAGCTCGTATCCGGCGGGCTACCCAGCCGGCTTGGATGCGGAATAACTACTCTTCCTAAGCCATTGTAGGAGTGGAAAAAATGGTGGAGGAGAGAGGGGAGCGGCGGAGGTGTACGATTCTTGGCCGGCGTTTGGCCTCGTTTAAATAGGAGATTAAATAGACGGCGGACGGGAAGAGCTCGGCCGGCGTTGTGTTTAAGGCTACTCATAGTGGGGAGTAACATATTCTAGTATCATGCATATGATACTAGTATATGATACTACCTTAGTGCATAGTATCATAAAGTAGTATCATAGATTACCATATTTATTGCCATGCATGACACAAAGTAGTATAGCATTTAACATGATACGGTATCTACCTATGTTACTATAACCCTTTCTCTCTTATTTAATTGTGTGCCACATAAGCATGTTTGCTAGTCCCAAGTGCATGTTATCGGTTATGTTACCCCCACTATGGCTAGCCTAACGCCGGCCCGGTCATGAATGGACGTGTGTCCAGAGTGGGTTTCTCGGCTTCCACACAGGTGGGTTTCTGGGAGAGTATCTTGTGCTACCACCGTTTAAATGCTACCGTGATACCGGCATTTGGACCGTCATTCTTAGATCGGACGGCATCCGTGAGATGTTGGATCTGTTGGACCTATGCACAATTTTTGAACTCCTCGTAAGCTTTTTTGCAAATGTTACAGAATTGTTGAGAGTCGTCTGATATGAGAATCTGACGGCCCAGAACCTTGTATCATGGTAGCACCTAAACCTTGGTACCACTGGATATTTTCCCTTTCATGGAGGCGTTTGAATGCGGCACGGAGGGGTGTTCAGCTGGGCATTGCCGCGATTGGCGCCCTCGACTCTGATCTAGGACACCGCGTCGTTCGTCCACTGACGTGTGGGCTCTTTGGGTGCATGGCCTGCATGTCAGTGACCCAACGCAGGCAGCGCACAGCAGAGGAACCTTTGGTGGGCCAGGGCGGTCAGAAGCGGGCATTTCATAAACCGGTGATTTTTCATTGAGTGTGACGTCATCTTTTTCATGTCATTAAGCCTACTATGCTGATAGCCCGTTCGATACGTTGTGATTCATAAAGACCGATGCAAACATCAATGTTCTGCTTATCATAAATAAGATTGATTAATACCCGTAACAATCCATGTCCTTAACAAAGGGTGCATGCACGTATAGGTTGAGTGTGTGTCTTGCGTCGTGTGTTGTGTGCATGCAGGCGTGCGAGTGTTGCGTGCGTGCAAGGGTGCGTTTCTGTGTTGCATGCATGGGTGTGTACGTGCATTTGTTCGTGAGTGCATGTGTACGTGTCAGTGTTGCATGCCAGCATGCGTGCGTGTGTACGTTATGAATATGTGTCAGTGTTGCATGCCTACATGCGTGCGTGTCTTGCGTGTGTGCATGTCTTGCGTGCGTGCATGTGTACGTGCGGGGTGAGGCTACACGTCAGTCGACTGACTTTTTCATCTACATGATCTTGAGATTTTATGAAATCACCATAGGTGCCTCGTAGTCGAGTGGAACGTCTCCTCCCACTGAACGTACATCGCCGGAAAATACTGAAATTAACACAAGATAAATGCGAGCACTGGGACTTTAACCTTGGTGGGCTCGAGAAACCACTGTCCTCTAACCATCCAACCACATGTTGGTTAGCACGACAAAATGTATGTGGTGACCGTGATGAGCTTATTTTGAAGTCCAGTGACCATATCGTGCTTTCGCTTCAAATACAATGACCGTAAGTGTCGTCAACAAAATACGGAGCACGCATCAAATGCAAAGTCCGTCAGTGTCATCAACAAAATATGGAGACGTATCGTGAGCTAGATATCGTTGTACTATTGTATATGCTGATTTTCATAGTGGCCGATTGTGTGTGTAGTGTGGTGGGCACATCATTTCTAGTTGTGGTGGGTCAACATGAAGACTCATGGGTCGGTTCCATCCTGCACCACATATAGGTTGGACCGAGACATGTTATACGGAGACCCATGTGGAGGACTCGGCGTACAACACGTAGCTACCAGAGTCGCGGAGGACTCTATCCCCACTGGTGATAAGCCGACTATATATGATTTGTAACCCTAGGCCCTTAGTATGTTATACAAGCTTGGGGGCTAGTTCGTCGATAGTATACACACACGCACAATGCCTGGTATTCACATGTACTTTGTACACACCCCTATCACTAATAAACAGTACCAGGAGTAGGGTCTTTCTTCAACTGTAGGGTAAAACTTTGCCTCGTATTACCAACCAGCCTAACAGCCAGGGATATCCTACCGAATGATATGATGAAATCATATCTGCCAACTACTATTTGAGAGGTGTGTCGGGGGGCAATGTGTGCGATAGAGGCCTAAAGATAATGTGCATGCGGGAGACACGTAGGCACATATATGTGCGTATAGAGGGCTAGTAGAGACCGTGCATGTGTATATATGCATGTGAGAGAAATAGTGTTTTCCAACTGAGATTAGTGAAAAGAGTGGTACATAGTAGTCAGAAAGAGAGAGAGAAACAGAGAGAGCATGTGCATGAGACACCCCGACACCCTGAGAGAGATTGTGAGCATGTGTGAAAGAGAAATGCCGATGCATATAAAGTGTGTGCACTTATGCGTTAGATAGAGAGATATATAACGCGTTTGTGAGAATGGGGCGAGGCATAGTACATCTATGGTAAAAGGCGGTTCTACGCATTAAATTAAAATATAAATGGCATTATTATTTTTGGATGAGATCATGAATTTTGCAAAATTGCGTATGGACGAAAATCGGTCTATCAGACACCCATACTCTATTGAATTCTAGCATGTGCATGTGTTTATTTCATATTATCGATCCATAGAGTGAGAGCGGTTTGAAATACAGGCAATGTATGCTTTTGCAATTCATATATAAACATTAATTAGTGCACTCCATGTTGTTAGTGTGAATCACTTTATACATTTGTAACTTGCATGGATACATTCCAAATTGCTAGCTACGAAATAAAATATATGTCGAATTCAACATAAAGGGGGTTTCAAAGATTCGAATTCATAGGAAGTGCATTCATCTATTGGAACCCGAGATAATGGCATTTGTAAATCAGATGTAAAAGGG
Organism: Aegilops sharonensis; assembly: GCA_904067115.1. NCBI lineage: Eukaryota > Viridiplantae > Streptophyta > Magnoliopsida > Poales > Poaceae > Aegilops > Aegilops sharonensis. Next base: position 905,632,126 of record LR880968.1, read on the forward strand.
GGCATCAATCTGTGTTGTGAGTTTGAACATGCTATATATATTCATACGCACATCTAACTTTTTTTTTGCAACCAAGGAGATTATACCTGGAACCATGCATGAGCTGAGGTAAGTTGCATATTTTTTAATATATACTCGTGTACAATGTATATTAAAATGTACCCCTTCCATTCCAAAATAATCGTAGCTTTAGGATTTTCAAGAGTAAAGATTTGTGAAGTTTGACAAATCCTGAAAGTTTAATTCAAGAGAACCGAAAACGTTAATGCTTCTGCTCCCAAATATTGAACGAAGCGCCAAATAGGCTTCTGGCCACCCGAAACCGTGCGAGACTAATGTTTTGGTGGTAGGAAATTACTGTCCTGACTCTGGCCCGTGTAGCCTATCGGCCCGATGTCCAAAGGTCTAAACCGGGGTAGGCTTGTAACTTCACCAAGACGCCAGTATCAACCGCCTCCGAGAAGCATTCATACGCCGTGGACGCCTAAACACCCATGCGCTCGGCCGAAATCTATCCCGCCCACATTTGGGACACCTGACATGACTGTCCTACCCCGAACCCTCAATATGTCCGAAATTTTAGATGGGGGTAAAGTTTGTAACTTTCCCCAAATTTCAAACAAGCACGTCTCAAACCGAAACATTGTTCCCCCTTAGTTCCCCGCCTCCCTCCGTTTCCCCATTCATACTCCGTGGGCGCGAAAATGCCCTCTCCACCAGCCACGAAACCCTAGCCTCCTCCGTCCTCCACCCCATAGCGGCCAATCCACCACCGCCCTCCTCCATGATGCCGGAGCCGGTACCCCGACGTCGTCGTCCAACGCAACCGCAACCGCAACGCCCTCAAGAACTTAGCAGCTGAAGCCGAGGCAGAGCTGCCTCCCCGACGCCAACGCCGACGTGCGCCATACCAGAACCACTCCGACCACGCCGTCCTGCGCCTCACTGCTGCGGCTCCACTGTCGCAACCGTCCACCACACCAGAGATGTTCCCGCTACACCGTCGTTAGCCCCCTCGGATCTTCTTCCCCGCCGCCGACAGACGGCCACCGCACCACACTCAGCAACTTGGCCATGGGTTCGTCCAAGGCTGCACCGTCCTCCACAACTTCTGGTTTCCGGCGAACAACAAGATCGTCGGAAAAACAGAAGGAGGACACAACACTGCCAGCAGAAAGAGGTACTCCTCTTCCCTTATTGGTGCAAATCGTACGTCTCCGCTCACATCGTATTCATCCCACGAAAGAAACTAATTGAGCGCTTCTTACTGCATCTTCTTCGTGATACTAAATGCACAAGGTTTCCTCCCTTTTACTATTTCACCTTTGCTAGAGCTCAGTAGCCCGCCTGGATTTCAATTCAGGGTCAGTCGAACCGCAATTAAAAGAAGCAGCACCCGCTTAGGCACGCGGAGCACCTAGTCCGCATGTTCCCCGGGGAAGCGGCGCATCGGTGTCTATCATAGGGGTGTGCGGCGCAGGAGCTGCTTGCGCCCGATCTGGAGGTCGACGGGGCTTGAATGGATGGTCGGGGGGGGGGGGTGCAAAGAACGGCGGTGCGGTGAGGTCGAGGGGAGGGCGCATGCAGGGGAGGAATACTGGGCCGATGGTCGCTGGCGTTTCGAGGAAGATCGTCAACACTGACTGGCTGGAGGTCGATGAAGGCGATCTGCCCGTTCTTTGTACATCGGACGGTGCAGAAAAAATGGACTGACCTATTTGCTTTTAGTCGACTTTTATTTTCATAGAATCCTGTAGTAATTGAGTGTGACATGCATGTTGTAGAGCTATCATGTCTCCCGTCATTTATTTCTCACCGACCTGCTATCTACTACCTTTACACTGTACTAATTGTGCACACACTTCACCCATACTCACACTATTGTTTTTTTATGCATGGGTATTTCAGACTCTGACGCAGTGTTGATGAATGCACAAAAGAAAAGACAGAAGTCGCTCCAGTGTAATTCGAAGATAAGCACTAAGCGTTTCAGCGCTCTAAAGGGTGCAGTGTCAACAGTTGGAGACAGTAAACGTAGCTCTGCAGTTGATTATCTCAATTTCCACGCACAACCATCCCAGGTGCGTGCTTTAACTTCGCGCTGTCAAATGTGGTTGCATGTTGCATATGGTGTCTAACTTGTATTGCTTCCAATTTGGTTAAATTGCATCTGCTTACTTTACACATTATACCTTTGATAATGACATGCCTTCCTGTTTTTGATACATACTACATATGTCTATTAACCATGTTCGTACATCAAACTAATGCTCTTTTGTATCCCTCGTCAATAACTTATTATGACACAGTCACCCGGGTGGGTTACTTTGAGATGCCCTACTCGTTTAAAGAGTGCAGTGTCATCCTCCCCACATGATTCTCAAGAAACAGCAAGGCTAAATGAAGATAGTCAACGTAGCTCTCTAGTTGATCACCGCAATTCCCCCACACCACCATCGCAGGTGCTTGCTCTTACTTGGCAGTGTGATATGTGGTTGCATGTTGCATATGGTGTCTACCTTGTAATGCTTCTAATTAGGGTAAGTTGCATCTGCTTAGTTAACACATTATACCTGTGAATATGACATGCCTTCCTCTTTTTGGTACATACTACGTCTTTATATTAACCATGTTCTTACATCAAACTACTTTTCTTGTGTATCCCTCATCAATGCTCCTAATTTGTTAAATTGCATATCCTTAGCTTACACATTATACATGTGAATATGACACACCTTCCTGTTTTTGGTACATACTACATCTGCCTATCACACCATGTTCTTACATCAAACTACTGTTCTTGTGTATCCTGCGTCTATCGCTTATGATGAGACAGTCACGCGCGTGGGTTAATATTAGAGGCAATACTCTTGTAAAGAATGCAATTTCATCCTCTCCACATGATTCTCAAGAAATATCAAGCCTAAATGAAGATATTGAACGTTGCTCTGTACCTGAAGACAGCAGTTCCCCTATACCACCATCACAGGTGCTTGCTCCAACTTCGCAGTGTGATATGTGGTTGCATGTTGCATACGGTGTCTAGCTTGTAATGCTTCTAATTAGGGTAAATTGCATCTGCTTAGTTTACACACTATACCTGTGAATATGACATGCCTTCCTATTTTTGGTACACACTACATCTATGTGTTAACCTTGTTCTTACATGAAACTACCTCTCTTCTGTATCATGCATCAATCACTTATGATGAGTCACCTTTATTCGTTGCATATTGCATATTATTTCTAGCCTGTTGCCATGTATTGCTTCTAATTTGGTCAAATACATTTGTTAGGGCACCCTTTTAATTTGGCAGAGTGATATTGGTTTCATCTTTCATATGGTTTCTAGCTTGCTTCGATTCTAACAAGTCCAAGCACCTTGTTCTTAGTTTACACTTTATACATCATACATGTCAATATGTCACGTTGTCCTGTTTTTCATACATATTCCATCCTCCTATCATGCGGCTGCCTTACATGAAAGTAGTGTTCATCAGTATCATGCATCAATAAGTTCTGAAGAGCAAATTTTATTCCTTTTTCTTGTGGGTTTGACTTGACAAGGCAACATCAAGAAAGCAAAAGGAAAAGAGTAACGAAGGCGATGATGGTGGTCCTCTGCAGCAACGTAAACGGAGCATCTGTACCGATTCTCCTTGTACTGATAGTGCATTACATGGTCCAAGTCTCCTCTCCCCTACTCCACCATCCAAGGTGCTTGCTCTAACTTGGCAGTGTGATATCTGGTTGCATGTTGCATATGGTGTCTAGATCGTATGGCTCCTAATTAGTGTAAACTGCATCTGCTTAGCTTACACATGATACATGTGAATATGACACGCTTTCCTGTTTTTGGTACATACTATATCTGTCTATCACACCATGTTCTTACATGAAACTACTCTTCTTGTGTATCCTGCATCAGTCACTTATGATTGGACACCTTTAAGTTGGCAGTGTGATATTGGTTTGCGTCTTGAATATGATTTCTAGCATGTATTACTTCTAGTTTGATGAACGCCACCTATGACGAGA
>LR880968.1:905636381-905649181 GCA_904067115.1 Aegilops sharonensis
CTAATTAGTGTAAACTGCATCTGCTTAGCTTACACATGATACATGTGAATATGACACGCTTTCCTGTTTTTGGTACATACTATATCTGTCTATCACACCATGTTCTTACATGAAACTACTCTTCTTGTGTATCCTGCATCAGTCACTTATGATTGGACACCTTTAAGTTGGCAGTGTGATATTGGTTTGCGTCTTGAATATGATTTCTAGCATGTATTACTTCTAGTTTGATGAACGCCACCTATGACAAGACAGTTTTAACTTGGCAGAGTGATATTGATTGCACCTTCCATATGGTGTCTTGCAGTGTTTCTAATTTGTTGAAGTGTCTTCTACTTAGTTACCACATCATAGGTGTGAATATGTCAAGCCATCCATTTTTCGTAGATATTCCATCCTCGTATCATGACTTTGCCTTTCATCAGAGTAGTGTTCGTCAGTATCATGCGTGAATGAGTTCTGAAGAGCGTATGATATTCCTTTTTCTTGTCGGTATGACCTCACAATGCAAAATCAATAAAGCTGAAGGAAATTGGCAAGGCGTTGAATGATGGTGGTCCTTCCGAGCAACTGAAATGGAGCTTCTCTACAGATTCTACTCCGCCATCCTCCCAACAAGATTCGCAAGACAACGGAAGGCTAGACATTTAACGTAGCTGTGTAGATGATGAGCACATCTCCCCTACTCCACCATCACAGGTGCTTGCTCTAACTTGGCACTATTATATCTGGTTGCATGTTGCGTATGATGTCTAGCTTGCATTGCTTCTAACTTTGTTGAATTGCATATGCTTACTTTACACATAATGCCTATGAATATGACATGTGTTCATGTTTCTACATCAGACTACTATTCTTGCATATCCCGCATCAGTCACTTATGATAAGGCACCTTTAAGTCGCCACTGTGATATTGGTTGTGTCTTGCATATGATTTCTAGCATATACTGCTTCTAATTTGTTGAAACGCCATACAGTTTGAACTTGGCAGAGTGATATTGGTTGCATCTTTTATATGGTGTCTAGCTTGCAGTGCTTCTAATTTGTTGAAATGCCTTCTGCTTAGTTACCACATCATAGGTGTGAATATGTCACACCATCCTGTTTTTCATACATATTCCATCCTCGCATCATGTGTTTGCCTTTCATCCGAGTAGTGTTCCTCAGTATCATGCATGAATGAGTTCTGAAGAGCAAATTTTATTCCTTTTTCTTATCGGTTTGACTTCACAATGCAAAATCATTACAGCTGAAGGAAATTAGTCCGGCAGTGGATGATGGTGGTCCTTCGGAGCAACTCAAACAGGGGGTCTCTACAGATTCTACTCCGCCATCCTCCCAACAAGATTCGCAAGACAACACAAGGCTGGACAGTCAACGTAGTTGTGTAGATGATGAGCACATCTCCCCTACTCCACCATCACAGGTCCTTGCTCTAACTTGAAACTATTATATGTGGTTGCATGTTGCTTATGATGTCTAGCTTGGATTGCTTCTAACTTGAATTGCATCTGCTTATTTTACACATAATGCCTGTGAATATGACATGTGTTCCTGTTTCTAGAACATACGTGTACATGATGAGCACATCTCCCCTACTCCACCATCACAGGTGCTTGCTCTTACTTGGAACTGTTATACGTGGTTGCGTTTTCTGTATGATGTCTAGTTTGTATTGCTTCTGATTATGTAGAATTGCATCTGCGTAGCTTACAACTTATACCTGCAACAATCACTTACCCATAAGACACATTTAACTTGGGACTGTGATGTAGGTTGCATCTTGCATTTTCTTCTAGCTTGTACTGCTTCTAATTTCTTGAAATGGCACTTACGACGAGACACTTTTTACCTGATAGAGTGATATTGGTTGCATGTTCATATGGTGCCTAGCTTTCATTTCTTCTAATTTTGTTGAAATGCTTTCCGCTTACTATTTTTTCATACATATTCCATCCTCCTATCGTACGTGTGAATATGAAACGCTGTCTTTTTTTGTATATATTCCATCCTCCTATCCTGCGCTTGCCTTACATCAAAGTAGTGTTCGTCTGTATCATGCATCAACTAGTTATGCAGAGCTAATTTTATTCATCTTCTTGTGGTTTTTACTTCATAAGACAATATCAGAAAATAGGAAGGAAAAGAGTAAGTTAGGGGATGTTGGTGGTACTCCACACCGAAGCAAACAGAGACTCTCTAGATTTGCCACTACTACTACTAATGAAGTTGAAGTCCTAAGTCTACATGATGAGTTCATCTCCCGCACTACACCATCGCAGGTGCTTGCTCTAAGTTGACAGTGTGATAATTGGTTTCATGTTGCATATGTTGTCTAGCCTGTATTTCTTCTATTTTGATTAAGTTGCACCTGCTGAGTTTATACGTCATACATGTGCATATGACATGGCCTTCTGTTTCTATAATACACTGCATCTATCTATCATACCATGTTCTTACATCAAATTACTGCTGTTGTGTATCCCGCATCAGTAACTCATGATTGGACGCTTTTAACATGGCAATTTGATAGTGGTTGCATATTGCATTGATTTCTACGTTGTACTGCTTCTAATATTTCGAATTGTCACTTATGACAAGACACTTTTAACTTGTCAGAGTAATACTGGTTGCATCTTTCATATGGTGTCTAGCTTGCATTACTTCTATTTTCTTGAAAATCCTTCTGCTTAGTTTGCACATAGTAGCTGTGAATATGTCATGTCGTCCTGTTTTTCTTACATATTCCGTCCTCATATGGTTGTCTTACATCAAAGTATTGCTTGTCTGTATCATGCATCAATGAGTTCTGAATAGTGATTTTATTCTTTTGTGTTGTGGGTACAGCTTGACATGGCAAAGTCAAAAAAGAGCAAGGAAAATACTATAGTAGGGAGTGTTGTTACTCGTCTAGTGAAACGGAAAAGGTTCTGCCGTCGAGATTCCGCTGGTACTTATAGTGCAGTAGAAGGTCCAAGTCCACCAGTTAAATCTACAAACACAGTATCACCTGCTCCACCAGCTGCAGCATCCGCTTCAACTGTACCAGCATCTCAACCAGTTACTCGTTCGTTTGCTCCGGAACTGGCCAGTTCCCAAGCTGCCTTCACACCTAACACTACTTCCGAAGCACTGCTGACACAATAGGACTTGGCAAGATCAGATGAACCTCATGAGCATCAACACCAAGACGGTACCTGACCGAGTCAAGTTGCAGTTGCATGCTCCTTTATATGTACTCTCACAGGATGATGTACACTAACACTTTCCATATTCGTTGTTGAACTAGCACCACGGCGCAAGCGGAACAGACATCAGGGATAATGCTTGACAGATTAACAAAACCTAAAGGAGGAAGAATGGAGATCCATTTTTAGGAAGGTTTAGAAAGGCCACGTGATGCTACAGAGTCAGCCAAATTAGTATCAGAGGCAGCCGTTGCCGTTAGGTGTCATGTGCGTATCCTCCCAACGTGGATCCAGTACAGGAATGAGAAGGACAATACCCAGTTTAACACCTTCGTTGACCATTTATCCGTAAGTAATGTTATTCATCGCAATTAGTAAAATTGTCTTGCTCTGTCCCATACTTTCTAGCTTCCTCCTAATAAGACACATTCTTTTTTCAACAGATGAGGTTCAAGTTGGTTCCGAAAGATGATGCAACTAAACAAGCATGCACTCGTGTTTTTCAGTCTGCTCTGCGACAGTATCGGTACCACCTTAGAAAATCTCACTTTGAAGGAAAGGCTAACAATGAAATCGCCCAAACATCTCCAGTAGAATATATTACAGATGAAGACTGGACAACCCTCGATAAACACTGGTCTGATCCAAAGTATCAGGTAGGCTATATGTATTTGATCAGACCACATATTGAACTTGTATTTATGTATGTGCCTTACAAGTGTATCTTCTTCTAGGCTAACTGTTTGAAGAACAAAACCAACCGTTCTAAAGTGAAATTCCAACAGACAACAGGATCTCGTAGCTATATTGCACACTGCGAGGCTTATGTAAATAGCTGCTACTTCCTTCTTTTTTTGTGCCATATTATCGTATCTATATTGACTTGTTCCAAATACAGAGGAAAGCCCGTGTGGACCAAAAAGAACCTGAACCGAATGCAGTGCAAATCTTCACGGATTGCCACACCAGCAAGATGAAGGGCATGAGCACACCAGTTCAAGCCGCTGTTGTAAGTCCTTACTCCTCCTGCCTTGAACTGATTGGTACTGTGATGTGTTCATTTAACTACTTGGTTTGCAACCAATGTCAGTTACTCTGTTCACTTTTATACACAATTGTCTTAACGTATCATTTCACCTTACATGGTTTAAAAGAGATGAAGGATATTCTTTTGGTCTTGATCTGTAATCTAGTTGTTATGTTCACATGCGCACACAATGATAAAATAGCCTGTTTGTTTTATATATGTTTGCCCATGATATAAGTGATGCCATACTATGTTCATCCTACTTTAAACCATGTCTCTTTATCCTTAGATGTCAATGAATGTGAGGAAATAGACAATATAGTAGGCATGCTACATGGACATATGTTCCAAAAGTGATTTTATTATGTAGTTGGCACTACAATACATGCTAATGTATTACAGTAGTTCACCAAAATAAGTTATGTATAAACGTTTAACCTACTTTGTTTGTTTTTATCTCATTAGTAACTTATCCGGTACACTAATCTACAAGTTCAAACTTTCAGGAAGCTATGGAACAAATTATTGAACAGCCACAACCACCTGAAGGTGACGAGGCTACTACAGGCACAATGTCACCTCTTGCTGCAGTGCGTCGGTATCTCTCCACTAACAGTGCAAAAAGCACCTTCCTCCGTAATTCTGGGTTGGTTGTCAAGGTAACCTCGTCCAAATCGCCTACTGAACAAAATCTTCCTGCTAGACAGAGTGATATATCTGTGCTCCAGACATAAGTCCAATCCCTTATGGACGTTGTTTCGGAAACAAGAATAGTGGTTGAGAAATGTCGTCAAGATATGAATGGTTTTGAAACCAGACTATCAGACATCCGCTTCGTTGTTGAAGAGCAATGGCGGAAAAAACGTGGAGATCGTGCTGCTCCATCAGATTCTACAGCCTGAAACATTAGCACTCAGGTCAAATGATCTGTGCTTCTATACATCTGATGGTGCTTTTATCTGGAAGGACTGTAAACTTTATGACAACATGCCTTTTGTTGTATGATTGGAATTTATTTTGTTGTGATACAACATTTATGATGCTGCCATAGGCTGCAGTAATTACGACGCCATTTTTGTATAGTGTAGGTTTATCTTAGTAATGTATTCGGCTGAAAGCTTCGTAGGAGCCCAACATGCCAACATTCATCGGGCCCATTACAATTGGGCTAAAAACGATTACGGGCCGAAATTGGCATGTAGCCCACTAAAAATATCTGGGCTTAAATTAGCATAAGCTTTCAAATTTTTCTGGTAGGCCCGTGCCCATAGTGGGCCTTTAACAGGCCTAAACATAATTTGGGCCCTCAGTAAAAATAGGCTGTTTATAGGTGTAAATATCTCTAGCCCATAAAAAACATGGGCCTTTAATAGACCGAAAGTGAGATTGGGCCATGGTTGTGCCAAATAACCCACTGGACTTAGCAGGCCGAAATGGTGGCCCATTTACGATGCGGATATTTGACAGGCCGAAATTCGGACGGGCCGTAAATGCGCCGACCTAATACACGGGCCTTTAATAGGCCGGAACTTCGGTCGGGCTACAATATCGTCATTTTTATATGGGTCGTTAATGGGCCTGATATGACGTTGGGCCACATATGGCCCATGGTTTACGTCTAGCATTAACAGGCTGAAAATGACAACAGGCCGAAAGTGGCCCAAATCTTTCGTGGGCCTCAAAACAGGCCGAATGACAGACATGGCCGAATATGACCCAAATCCTTCACGGTCGTTTATGGGCCGAAAGTTTTGATGGCCTGTAAATGGGCCCAAATGAAGCCGGACCTTTAACAGGCCGGAAATACACAGGGCTGTAATTCGGCCCAATTACTTTGCGGATTGTTAACGGGCCAGAAGTGACCATGGGCTGCACTGATGACAAGTTTAGACCAGGCCGTTGACGGGCCGATTTGACAAAGAATGTTAGGCCTTTAACTGGGCCGGCCCATTATGGTCTACAGAATCTTGTGGGCCTTTAGCTGGGCCGGCCCATTGTGGTCCACAAAATCTTGTGGGCCTTTAGCTGGGCTGGCCCATTATGGTCCGCTAAATTTTGTGGGCCTTTAGCTGGGCCGGCCCATTATGGTCAGCTAAATCTTATGGGCCTTCGGTTGGGCCGGCCCATTTAAACTTTGTGGGCCACTTTTTGTCGGTCCAGCTAATGGCCCACAAGATTCTGCAGACCATAATGGGCCGGCCCAGCTAAAGGCCAATGAGAATTTTACACGTGGAAAATCGGTATTGGTCGTGGCTGTTAACGGGTTATCGGATCCAAAATCCGACCCGATAGCTTAACGGCGTTCCGTTACAGAGGATGCCACGTGTCGGTCACCCTTGACGAAAGCACTTCTGTGACGCGCGATTTATCTTCATGGAAGTGGACACTTCCGTGATGATAACTTTGGTAATGTCATGGAACACTTCTACGACAGCACAGGTATGACTATCTTGATTCTGTCATAAATTTGTCATGGATGTACATGCATGACAAAAAATGCAACCTACTGTGACAAACACGTATCATCACGGAAGTGTATTTTTTTGTAGTGAGCACCATGTGCATCTACCGATGTACTGTGGTCATGCACAGTCTGTTGCAACAAAGAACAAACAACCAAGGAGCATATTTGTGTTGGTCCCAGTTTTGTTATCTTTAGACACCTTTCCCTATGTGAGCGCAGCAAATCTAGTCCTTCTCAAACTCTACAGCCTTGTCCCTTCCTTTCCTTTTTGAACTAGTACTTTCGCCCTTTCCTTTCCACTTTGAACCATGTCCTAGATTTATGCGATACAACTTTCCCCACTACTTTCCCCAATTCCTTTCCTCTTTGAACCACGTCCTAGATTCATGCTATACAACTTTCCCCCTTCATTTCCTCTTTGAACCACGTCCTAGATTCATGCTATATACAACTTTTCCCACTACTGTCCCCCACTCCTTTCCTCTTTGTACCACGTCCTAGATTCATGGTATACATGCAGCTAGAGAAATGCATGTGGAGTAAGTAAAATATACCTTAAGGTTCTTGGGGCGTGGTTCGGTGGGCGACGGGACGGCTGCGAAGAAGAAGGGGTCGGAGGCCCTCCCTCACCGTCGCTGGGTGGAAAGTGAATAGCAGCGCCGGTAGTGGATTCCCTCCCTCGCCGACGGCGACAGCGTTAAGCCTCCTTCCCTTCCCGGCGGACGGATCCTGCAGGCTCTTTGAGCAGCAGTGAGGGGAGAGAGGGGCCAACGAAGACTTGTTTAGATCTGGAGAGGGCGAGAGAGTGTGAAGAGAGAAACTACAAGCGCTAAGGCTCCAGCGTGTATATATATATACTGGAGAGAGAGTGTGAAGCGTGCAAACCCTAGAAAACATTTTGACCAGTCAAAGAATCCTCCTGGCAAAAATTATGCTCAAGTGTAGTTATTGAACCCGACACCTCAAGTTTGACGAGCGAACAGGCTAACCAGCTACACAACCCTCCTGTTATGTTCAACGAGAGGAAAATAACCTTTTATACATTCCTGCATTCGTGTGAGAGGCATGCCGCGTTTGTGTGTGTGTGTGTGGGAGTCATTAGGATTTCAATCATAATCGTGTCATGTGGCTTTGGTGGTAAGACTATCCACAGTGGTGTAGAAATAATGCAGCCTTAGTCACCTTACCTCTCTCCATGTAGTACGTTGGGTCCCACCAGTCAGAGGGTGAAACAAACAAATTAATAAGAAAAACTAAAATGTCAGCGGTGTATCTTACTACCTCAAACATCTCGCTACTGCTCAGGAACACTGTCCAATTGATCCCTCTGTTCGCACACGTACTATTTTAAGTGAATCCTTATTATAACATGCACACAAATTTTGGGCACTTGTATTCGACTTAAGTCTGTGTGCCCCCGTATCTCGTATACTTACTACTCCCTCCGTCTAGGTGTAATAAGTCACGTTAGAAGGTGCAACGGGACCAAGGTGCGTGCATGTGCGTGTGTGTGTTTAACAACATGTGTGTGTTAGAGAGCGCGACAGATCGACCTACTCCTACAGAGATATGGTGTGTAGTGTACGATTTTAGCCGCGAGAGTCGATGCATCATCTCGTTTCCGGGCGTGTCCGATAGGGACATGCGGACAGCTGCCACGCCCGCTCCTGACCAGCCTGGCCCACCCAAAGTCCCTCCATCGCCCGCGCGCGCTTCCCGCCAGAAACGGTCAGCGCCGCTCCAAAGAATCGGTGCCGCATTCATGCCCGGGCAGAGCAGACGCGACCTCTCACTGGCGCAAGAGTGATGGTTGCTTCGTCCGTCCAACTTACTGCTGGTTCTATGTGATTTGACGGCTCATTGGTCTTTATTACTGAGGTGGTAGGACGGCTGGATGTCCCACGCCTTCGGCGAAAGGAGGTAGTAGATTACAATTTTCTCCATTCTTACAGCGGAGGAGTGCAAGAGCCGTGAAAACACGCAGGCTCAGTGATTACATGGCCCAACTCACACTATCACCGTGCGACACCTAACTCTTTACATAGTACTCCCTCCGTTCCTAAATATTACTAGATGAGTCCCCGCGCGTTGCCGCGGCACAGCGGTATATCTCTCTGCGCAAAATTATCGATTTCATAGAACTAAAAAAAATCTATAACCGCATGACAAATGTGGTAGCCAAACTAAATAAACTCCCATCGTCATTTAGATCATCCCACGTAAGGAAAAAAGATCAGCCAACTCCTACTGCATAATGGGATTATATTTTTCTTTTTGACATGTTAATGGGACTTAAAAGCTTACTTACATGCATGCTACCGGTGCAGCATGCAGACATGTTGATGTGATTTAAAACCCACTCACATGCATGTGCCACGGTATTTCTGCATGCTTGCATGTGGCTTAGTGCGGAGCCTCTCAACGTCTAGATTAGACGGCTATTATGATTGATTTACTTCATCTAACGGCTACGTCAATTTTGATGATGTGGCTCAAGGAGAGGATAGAGAATTCCTAGTAGTGGGGGCTAGTTATTACTAGTAGATAAGTCTTTGTAGAGATTCCACTAGGTGAACTACATACGGAACAAAATGAATGAATCTACACTTAAAATGCATCTATATACATCTGCATGTGGTTAATGGTGAAATCTCTACAAAGACTTATATTTAGGAACGGAGGAAGTACTAGTATAGTACTAGTACGTACTGTAATTTATCAGCGAGATAAATTTGTACAATGCTATGAAGCTTCCAGCTCCCGTTACATGTATCTTGCGTCCAAGGTTGCCCGTTGAAACATTTCATCAAATACAAAGGAGAATAACATGCATGCTATTGCATCTCAATGATTGACAGATCATAGCAAATATGTACTCCCTCCGTTCCAAAATAAGTGTCTCAACTTTGTGCAAACTTTAGTACAAAGTTGTACTACTACTAAAGTTGGCACTTATTTTGGAACAGAGGCAGCTAAAGAAATAAACGACCCATGCAGTCCTTAGCCCTTGAACTGTGAACCCTGACCAGGCTTCAATTTGCTGGCAACGTTCGAGCTTCCTAATAAATGAAGTTTGCAACCTTTTGACCATCGGATCATTTTGTGCAGTTTCACCAAAATCGAGATGAGCATCCCTGTGGCAAAGAAATTGAAGAAGCGTGATTAGAATAAGATTACTAGGAATAGTTAATGAGACATAAACTCATCACAAATACAGTACGTAGAAGCCAGTAGAGGTATTAGGTATGTGCGGGGCAAAGAAGTAGAGAAATATCCACAGGGAGTGATGTGGGCAGCTTGAGCAGTGGTGCAAGCCGGCTGTAAAGGGAGTTGTACCTGAGGGACGTAGCTCAACCATGAGGAGGGCGGCGGGAGGCGGCTACTGCCCACGTCGCGGCAGTGAGCAAGGGACGAAGGCAACCTCACCGGCTTTGTGAGAGAGAACGGCGGGGACCCCTGATCGGGACGTGCCGACAGTGGGTTTTCGCCGTCGGCGACGGCCACCGCATCTACACTAAGCATCCACCCCTTACCCAAGAGGACGTGATCCGCCGGGATGTTAGAGATGTGGCCATAGTCGTTTTGTGCGAGAGAGTGTGAAGAGAGCAACCCCAGCAAGCAACCGTGTAGGGTGGCCCGTCCTGACTATGTATATAGTGGAACGGTTTCCTTTTCTCTCCATATGAACCTATCATATTGTGTACGCGCCACTGAAGAAAAAAAATTATTTACAAATGAAGCTTCACCTACTACTCATTCTCCTATGACCTTGCGCTTGGCATCTCCAAAATATTGACCTTGCGATTGGCTCTTCGCCTCTTCGGGAAGTCGAGCAATAATGGTAGTGCAGTATATATCGTTCTGGCTATATGAGACCGAATGAATTGCTGCACGTCCACCATGTGGGCGAGGGTTGAGGGGCGAGGGAGAGTGCTACTACATACGGAGCAAAATGAGTGAATGTACACTCTAAAATACGTCTATATACATCAGCGTTTAGAGTATGTACTAGTAGTTCATATTGAAATCTATTAAAGGACATATATATTCCAAACAATATGATATAATCTCTATAACCAAGGTAGTAGGGACGAGGATTAAACGGAGGGAGTAGTAAATTTTTCTCCTCGTCCTGCGAGCCACCGCGCGCATGGGTGAGGGAGGAGTAAGCTTCACCTCATCCTGCGAGCCACCGCGCCCGTGGGCGGGGGAGACGGCGTACTAAGCAAGCTTCTCCTCGTTCTGCGAGTTGATAGGACACATCAAAAGTACTCCAGTGTATAGAGCCTTGCCTCTAAGGTAGGCCCCACATGGTTTGCCTCTTTTTTTAATTTAACATAACGCGTCAAGTCGCAATTTGTTTGTTCACCCGTGGTAGATGATCCTCCCTCCACCAAGTGGACAATCAGTACACGTGCCAAATTACCACGTGGGCTGCCTTTTTCATACAGAAATGAGCTCCACCGTGTACCCGCGCAGGTGTGGTTGGGAAAGAGACGGGAGTACATGCGCCGTGCATGCACCTCTTCTCTTCGTGCACGTCCCCCACCTACGTGGGTGTGTGTGAGAGATACAACCCGCGTTCGTGAGTGTTTTTTTTTTTGTGGTGGGGGTGGAGGTGGGGTGGGGGTTGATTTCGTGAATTATTTGTGGGAATATGTGTCGATGACATCTCAAGCAAAATTTTGCATGCAATGTGTGTGAAATGGAGGCCTATCCATATCATACATAGAGGGTCGGGCAATCCACAAGAAGAGAGGGAGGGTTCGTAGCTATCGATAGAGTCGAAGAGAGGATCAAGTGGGTGGGTGCGAGATCGATGAAGAGAGCCATCGAAATTGTGTGTGTGTGTGTGTGTGTGCAAGTCAAAGATATAGGGCGACTGGCCTACCAAAATGTTAGAGGGCACATGTCAAGTTTGTGTGTGGCATGGAGACATGACAAGAGCGCTTGATGTATCGATGTGTGTGGGGGGGAGGGGGTGGGGGAGGGGTAGGCAGAGGCCTAACTATAGAGGTAGAACGGCTCGTATATGTGTTGAGAAGGAGAGACCCAGCTATGTCTTGAGGGAGATCGGTCGACATCCATACATAACTGAAGGATGGGAAATATGATGGGACAGAGGGAGAGAGGAGAGAGAGAGGGAGGGAGAGGGAGGGAGAGGGGTATAGTGTTGGATGGGTGATGGAGTTGCTTCTCGGAGATGTTGGGAGAGGCCTACTAGACAAACTGAGGGTGGAACTGCAATGTTATCAATAAGAGTGGGGATGTGTTTCTGTGTGTGCCTGTGCGTGATAGATCCGTCGGGACACATCCATTGATGATGAAGGGGAACCATGTGTTTGGTAAGCAAACCTAACTAAATCGGTTGATCAATTGTTGTTTGTCCGAGGAAGGGAGAGACACAACTAATGAGGTAGATCGATAGATGTGTGGGTAAAAACGAGTTATAAGGACCTAGCTGAATATATGTATAGCGAGAGATCGGTCGGTGTACGTCCATTTGTTAGAGGCAGATAAGGCCCAGCGAGACGGATAGACAAAGAGAATGGGGCTAGGAGGTGGTGCGAGAGGCCCAACTACTAGCTAGATAGGGGGAGGAATGGGCGGTTGTGAGATCGATGAAAATAGGGGCGAGAGTTTACACGTGTGTCTGACCATATGTGTAACATCCCAAAATTCTAAATTTTGGAATGTTATAAACAAATAGATAGATTTCATTTGATTGTTTGATTGATTGACTGAAAGTGAGTGAATTCGAAACTTTTTGAAAGTTAAATGAGAGGGAATAAAAGGACTTTCCCAAACTTTCATTTTGCTTTTATGATCTTCGGGAATTCAAATTCTTTTCATCACAAAACCCTGGAGAGAAGATGACATAACTTCTTCCATTTATTTAAATGACAAGGGGTGTTGAAAATATTTGAACTTCATTTGAGAATATTTCCAATTCTGAAACTTTAAGCAACTCAATGATTTTCACGAGTGAAGATAAAATGACTTCTTCAAAACATATGAAATATGAGTTGGGAGTTTCAAAGAATTAAATTCAAATTTCTTTTGAATTTATTTTCAATCTGGAGTTATTTGAGTTTTATTCAAATTATTTTTCTCCAAAAAT
>LR880968.1:905670282-905704690 GCA_904067115.1 Aegilops sharonensis
CTTGTTCATGTGTGGTGTGTTTTCCTATGTTGTGTGCTTCTTCTTGTTAGTTCCTGTTTCGTTGCGATCGTGAGGATTCGTTCGTCTACGCTTGGTTCGTCTTCGTGGCTTCATCTTCTTCATGGACTCGTTCTTCTTCCTTGCGGGATTTCAGGCAAGATGACCGCTACCCTGGATCTCACTACTATCATTGCTATGCTAGTTGCTTCGTTCTATCGCTATGCTGCGCTACCTATTACCTGTTTATCAAGCCATCACAAATTGCCATGTCAGCCTCTAACCTTTGTCACCCTTCCTAGCAAACCACTGTTTGGCTATGTTACCGCTTTGCTCAACCCCTCTTATAGCGTTGTTAGTTGCAGGTGAAGATGAAGTTTGTTCCTTGTTGGAACATGGAGATGTTGTTCCTTGTTGGAACATGTTTACTTGTTGGGATATCACAATATATCTTATTTAATTAATGCATCTATATACTTGGTAAAGGGTGGAAGGCTCGGCCTTATGCCTGGTGTTTTGTTCCACTCTTGCCGCCCTAGTTTCCGTCATATCGGTATTATGTTCCCGGATTTTGCGTCCCTAACGCGGTCGGGTGATTTATGGGACCCCCTTGACAGTTCGCTTTGAATAAGACTCCTCCAGCAAGGCCCAACATTGGTTTTACCATTTGACTCACCACCACCTACTTTTCCCTTGGGAGTAATTAACCCAAGGGTCATCTTTATTCAGCCCCCCCCCCCCCCGGGCCAATGCTTGTCTAAGTGTTGGTCCAAACTAGAGCCCTTTGCAGCNCCAATGCTTGTCTAAGTGTTGGTCCAAACTAGAGCCCTTTGCAGCGCCACCTCGGGGAAACTTGAGGGCTGGTTTTAGTTGTACGGACTGCTCATCCGGTCGTGGCCTGAGACGAGATACGCGCGGCTACTATCAGGGTGTCGGCACGCCGTGAGGTCTTGCTGGTCTTGTTTTATTGCTGTCGAAATGTCTTGTAGCCGGGATTCCGAGACTGATCGGGTCTTCCCGGGGAGAAGGAATATCCTTCGTTGATCGCCAGAGCTTATCATGGGCTAAGTTGGGACACCCCTGCAGGGTATAAACTTTCGAGAGCCGTGCCCGCGGTTATGTGGCAGATGGGAATTTGTTAATATCCGGTTGTAGTAAACTTGAAGCAAACTCTTCTAAAATACACCAACCGTGTGCGTAACCGTGAGTGTCTCTTTTCGGAGTTGATCGAGAGGAGAACACGGTTTCTGGGTTATGTTTGACGTAAGTAGGAGTTCAGGATCACTTCTTGATCATTGCTAGTTGTCGGCCGTTCCTTTGTTTCTCTTCTCGCTCTCATTTGCGTTGGTTAGCCACCATATATGCTTAGTCGCTGCTGCAACCTCACCACTTTACCTCTTCCTTACCCAGTAAGCTTTGCTAGTCTTGATACCCATGGTAATGGGATTGCTGAGTCCTCGTGGCTCACAGATTACTACACCAACAGTTGCAGGTACAGGTTCATGCGATGATCTTGACGCGAGAGCGATGTTTGCTTGTTTCGGAGTTCTTCTTCTGCTTCTTCTTCGATCAGGGGTTAGGTTCCAGGTCGGCAGCCTGGGCTAGCAGGGTGGATGTCGTTTGAGCTTCTGTTTATGTTTCATCCATAGTCGGATGTTGATCTTGTATATGATGTTGATGTATTCTTGTGGCATTTGTGCCTTATGTATGTATCCCCATCTATTATGTAATGTTGATGTAATGATATCCACCTTGCAAAAGCGTCTTCAAGATGCGCTTCTATCCTTTGGAGGGACCATCGAGTTCCTTTAGGATAGGGTCGCATCTTGGGCGTGACAAGTATCTCGAGTGAAAACAAGGTATTCAGAGCAGACAATGCTACCTGCTGAAGCAGACATCTTGCTGGCTACAGAGAGCTCCTCAGAGGAGGATTCAGAAACTGATGACCAGTCCTATTTCCCCCCTGTGGTCTATGCTCAAACTTGCCAGGGTTATAATACCCATGTCATGCATGTTGTCTTGCATTGCTTAGTTTTTACATCGTATATAGATTGCCATCTACTTACTTTCTTACTATATAAATCATATATTTGAATTATATCATGCCATCATGTTTACATAGTACATACACATCATCTATCTGAATTATGGCATGGCAACCCATTTAATAAAGACATCATATAGTTATATCATCTCATCCTGTTTAGTGTTTACAGTCATCATATTTAGAATCATGGCATTCTATCCATGAATGTATGTGAATTATGGCATGCCAACCTATTTAATAAACACATTATATAGTTATGTCATGTCATCCTGTTTACATAGTCTCATATTTTGAACTATGTCTTTCCATCTTTTTTAGTTAGCCATCATAATGTGAAATTGTGTCTTGCTATCCTGTTTAGTTAGCCATCATATATGTGAAATTGTGTCATGCTATCCTGTTTGGTTAGACAACATAAATATGAATTATTTCATGCCCTCTTTTATTCCCCACTATCCATTGCACCTGTCTATCATACAATGTCTATACTTTCAATTACTTTTCTTATTTATCAGCCATTTGAATTGAGCGTGATGGCAGTATCTAAGGGAGTAACAACACGGTCTTCAGAAAAGATAGTGCTACCAGTTGATGCAGATAGAACCACGGTTGTACTTGCCCAAGGACCAGATCCACCACACATAACCCAGACTCTCGCAGATTGTACCCCAACCCAGTTGGACAGAGAACCAGCTACACCCCTTCTAACCCCAACCCCGGCAGATAGTAACCCAGTTCCAGTTGACACAGCACCGTCTCCACCACAGAGCACCCAAACACGAGCGGTTAGTACGAACTGCAGTGCCCAAAGCACGAGGACCACCACTCCGAATCCCAACTTAACGCTTAAAGGAGAAAAATATTTGTTCTCAGGTCAGGTTCTGTAGCTATGGTTCATACTCCTTTGCTCTTGCATTACTGTATTTACTCATACCAACTATTTTCAAATTTGAAGGATGGAATTCAAACTCCAATGGCACAACAGGTATGTTTTAAACCTGTTTCTTTAACTGGTTTGCTGTTGTAACCTGCTCTATGTTGATTTCAGTTTCAATTGAATAAACAGCTATGTTCTCATGTCATGCACATTACAAGTGTTGTTATTGCTCTATAGTTACCCACACTTATATTGTGTCTATTCTGCTTTGTCTTGAACAAATATTATTTGAACTGTGTCTCTATCTTGATTTGGCAACAAAATTAGAATGATATAGACCATAAAGTGACCATGGTACATAGATATATGTTTGTTTCATGCTGTTATCCTGTCCACTTTACTACTGAACTCATTTACCAAAATGAGTTTCATATACAACATGGTAAACATGTGATGTGTCTGCTTGTTTCTCTTTTAGAACGCGGACAAAATATTGGAGAACAGTACCGCATTATCCAATGGTAAAGGAAGTAATGAAGATAAGGTTCAAGATAGTGAGACATCCCTGTTGGTCTCCAAGAAAGCTGATAAAAACTATCTTGACGACAGTGAGGAAACCCAAAAGTCCTGTCTTGATGTAGTGTTCGAGTTACTGGCCACTACTGCTGGCACAAGCTCTTCGAACTCGCTGCCTGAATCAGTTCGTCTTCTTGAGTCTCAACTTCAAGTTGAAAGACATCGATCAGATGTGCTATGACAGGAAGCTGAAGGACTAAGGAAGTCCCTGCATAATTCAGATGCATATTTTCTGGTGCAACAACAAGCGTTGGAGGATTTAAGTGCCAAACAAGAGAAAGTTAATAAGCTTGCTAAGCATCTTGCCAACATTATGGGTACCCAGGATATTGTTTCTTGAGATCTTCTGAAGTGGTTTTAGTTCTGGATTTGTTTTGCTGCGGCGTTTATTTGCGCTGGTCGCCAACTTTGACAACCAATGTATATGATATGCTTCTTTGTTCCCTATATTTGCACTGGTGGCGAACTTTGATGCCCAGTGGATGTAATATGTGTAACAGCCATGATAGCCTAGCATAATTTGCTTGCTTATTTATTTCCTTGTTGTCTTGTTTATTTGTTTGCTAGTAGTCAGTGCAGTTCTTTTTAAAACTAGGCCACAATAACCATGGGCTAATATTTATTGTAGTGACACTGGGCCTCCTACGGGCCGTAAAAATAGTGGGCTTTCTACGGGTCATAGAAACAGTAGACCTTCTACGGGCCGTAGAAACAATGGGCCTTTCTACGAGCCGTAGAAACAATGGGCCTCCTACGGGCCGTATCATCAATGGGCCTTCTACGGGCCGTATGACCATAACGGGCCATCGTTAATAGGCCGTATTTGATGACGCTTTGAAAACGGCCCAACGTATTAACGGACCACAAATGGCCGATGTAACCACGGGCTGAATTTAGCCCACAAGCAGAAAATGACAGTAACGGGCCGTAAGTAAACGAATGCTGGAAATGAGCCCAAGAATAAATGGGCTCTGAGAAGGCCGAAAGATAACATTTGTTGGAAACGGCCAAACTGAATAACGGGCCCTTAATGGGTATAAAGTGATATACTGTTCATTACGGGCCAGTTTCACCACGGGCCGTTAATGGGTGTAAAGTGATACACTGTTCATTGCGGGCCAGTTTCACCATGGACCATTAATAGGCCAAGAGTTACATAGGGCCTCATATGGGCCGAAAGATGTCATGGGACAGAAGTGAAAACGGGCTGGAATCATATTGGATGGCCCAGATGACGCTACTAGGCCTAATTCGGATAGGGCGTAACGGGCCTTGGGTTAGCGGGACGTAAATGGGCTATATGCAAACAGGCCGTTAACAGGCTTTCCATGGGCCGGCCCGCCACCTTTTGACCAAGTCAAACGGGCCGGCCTTTTCATAGGAATGGGCCTCTGTTGGGCCGTGCCACGTGTCGACGTATCATAAGCGCCTTCTGTCCAATGAGTGGATGACATCTGTCCGAACGATGAGTCGACACGTGTTTCCTCCAGCCAATGATGATTTTACACGTGGAAAATCCCCATTGGTCGGGGCTGTTAACGGGTTATCGGATCCAAAACCCGACCCGATAGCTTAATGGTGTTCCGTTACGGTGGATGCCACGTATCGGTCACCCTTGACGAAAGCACTTCTGTGACGCACGATTTATCGTCATGGAAGTGGACACTTCCATGATGATAATTTTGGTAATGTCATGGAACACTTCTATGACAGCACAGGTATGACTATCTTGATTCTGTCATAAATTTGTCATGGATGTACATGCATGACAAAAAACACGACCTACTGTGACAAACACGTATCATCACGGAAGTGTATTTTTTTGTAGTGTAATTTTCTTCCTAGCACCTACCTGGGGAGTGCCCAACCCACTAGGCATGCCTAGGCCACCCAGAACACATGGCAACGCCACGGTCACACGGTGATCACGCGGCGGGCATGCGAGTTTACGCGCTCTAGAGTTGGGGCCCTCGGCCACTGCCCAAACCTCGACGTATCGCCACCAAACCATGTATTTATGATTAAATAGGTACTTATGTAACTAGAAATGATTTCTGGAAAAAATAAATAGCAAACTATGAGGCAACTGCAATTAAAATTTAACCCGCTTCCAGCTGAATCGGCAGAAATTTGTCTTTTTCACGAGAGGTGGATCAAAACTTTTTACACCCAACCATTTTTTCAATTGTGCATTAAATATGTCCTAGTATTTTAGAAAATTGATTTGGTGCAATTTTGCAACAATTATTTGGGAGGTCCTTCACAAAAAAACCTCCTTTTGGGCGCTCGAAAAATGGAAAATGGTTTTTTCGTCCAAAGAAAATGAAAACTTCCTTAGGCAACATTGTTTTCCATTCCAATGTGCACCCTTGTGCACAATATGAGATCATTTGAACAAACTATGTCATGAATGTGGCCATAAGATTGATCATTTGGCTTGAAAGCCATTGATCTCAACACATGATAGCTCGTTTCTGAGATCACTTTTTTTAAAAGAATTGTCGTATTGTAAGTTTATTATTTTTCCTGGTAACTTGGTCACATATAATGACACAATGCGAAGGTTTTCCAATTTTTTGATTTTTTTGAATTTTTATGCCCGTTTCAAAATGCGGTCAAAACGGCAGGCTTGACCGTTCCTAGCTAGTGGTTGAATCTTGGAAAACTTTTGATGTTTATCTGATTAAATAGATACTTATGTACCTAGAAATGATTTTTGGAAAAAATAAAGAGCAAACTATGAGGCAGCTGCAGTTCAAATTTGACCCGCTTCCAACTAAATCGATGGAAATTTGTCTTTTTCACCAGAGGTGGAACAAAACTTTTTACACCTAACCATTTGGTCAACTGTGCATTAAATATGGCCTAGTATTTTAGAAAAATGATTTGGTCCAACTTTGCAACAATTATTTGGTAGGTTCTTCACAAAAAACCTCATTTGGGGCACTCGAAAAATGGAAATTCATTCTTTCGTCCAAAGAAAATAAAAATTTCCTTAGGCAACATTGTTTGCCATTCCAATATGCACCCTTGTGCACAATATGAGATCATTTGAACAAACTATGCCATGAATGTGGCCATAAGATTGATCATTTGGCTCGAAAGCCATTGATCTCCACACATGATAGCTCGTTTCTGAGAACACTTTTTTAAAAGAATTTCCGTATTGTAAGTTTATAATTTTTTCCTGGTAACTTGGTCACATATAATGACACAATGCGAAGGTTTTCCAATATTTTGATTTTTTTATTTTTTATGCCCATTTAAAAATGCGGTCAAAATGGCGGGCTTGACCATTCCTAGCTAGTGGTTGAATCTTGGAAAACTTTTGATGTTTCTCTGATTAAATAGATACGTATGTACCTAGAAATGATTTTTGGAAAAAATCAAGAGTAAACTATGAGGCAGCCGTAGTTCAAATTTGACCCGCTTCCAGCTCAATCGGCGGAAATTTTTCTTTTTCATCAGAGGTGGAACGAAACTTTTTACACCCAACCATTTGGTCAATTGTGCATTAAATATGGCCTAGTATTTTAGAAAAATTATTTGGTCCAATTTTGCAACAATTATTCTGTAGGTTCTTCACCAAAAACCTCATTTGGGGCACTCGAAAAATGAAAATTTGACTTTTCGTTATTCGAGGAATAACACTACTAATTATTTGGAAACTTAACAAACATTGTCATAAAAAGAAAAGGAAACTTACCATTAGGCGTCGTGGTGCTGCGTTGGAGCTCACGCTGCAATGGAGTTTCGCCGGGCGCCGTGGTGCTGCGTTGGTAGCCCCTATTGTTAATCAATTACGACTATTTTAGATGGTCATAAGCCTGCACTTTGTTTTGATTGGTCTATGGGCATGTCACGCGGATCAAGCATTAGAGACCGTCGGATACTACTAGATCCAATGGCCCACACCCCTCACCCTCTCCCCCACCCACACCCACCCGGAAGCTGCTCCCCTCACGGGCCCACCTGTCAGTGGCCGAATACCACCCTCTCCCCCGCACACCACTCACCCACCGCACACCACTCCCCCCCCTCCCCCTCTCCCCAGCACACCACTCCTCCCCCACGACCCGCACCCAAACCCTAACCCCTCTCGTCGTACCCCTCTCCCCCGATTGGACCGCCGCCACCGCCACCTATGGCGGCCGATCCCGCAGCGACCTCCCCTCCCACCTCAAGCGGCTCTTCCCTCCTTCGTCGACGACCACCTGCTCCCGCAGCTTGCGCCCGCATGCCACCTCCCCTCCTCATCGCCTCGCTCCTCGCCTTCGCCGCCGACCACCCTCTCCTTGACCACCTCATCGCCACCGCCGCCTCCGCCCTCGCCTCTGCGTTCTCCGCGCCGCTCTCCGACCACCGACAAGATTCAGCCATACCTCTCCCTCTCTCCCATGGTGCCAGATTAAGCCGACGGGGTCACTCCGCAGCCAGATCCGTCACGGCCACAGCGGGCCTTCTGGATTCGCATCGTCGTCGAGCTGGATGCGCGCCTCGTCGCGCGGCCTCGTCTGCCTCCGCAACTCACCCTCTCATCTCCTCCATGGCGTTGGCTTCCAGATCCGCCCATGGGTTGGACATGGTGCTCCATCTCCATGGCGAGTTGGCAGCATCTTCGCGTCTCCTCACGTCTGCTTCCGCTCGGCCGATGATGCCATCCGCGTGTGCTTCTGCTGCTCGTATAGGTGATGTGTCTTCTATCGATTTGCTCTTCTCCCCTCTACCTTATGTGATGTGTCTTCCCTCCTCACGCAGGTGCACGCACCACGGGCGCCCCGAATCGAGCAGGTGACGTTGCGGCCCTCCCAGATCCACGATGAGACGCATCTGGCTCGTCCTCGCGGCTGCCGGCCACGTCCTCGACACGGTTCTAGGTACTGACATTCCCCCCTCCCTGCACACATCCTCCACCTACTCTTGCTTACTCTGATCCTCCCATTCGCTTTTGGTTGGGGCATTCCTGTATTGATCCATATGCATGCATTAATTTGTAGTTGTGCATGCGACGTGGATCCTCATCTTTGAGCTCCTTGACCTCAAGGGCGAGGTGGACGACGATGCTCTGGTTCTTGTATGATGTTACCAACAGCAAGATGCGGCGAATAACTTGGTAATCATTACTCCAGTAGTGAATAGTCGATTAGTCGAGCGACTGCTAATCATCTGGTGGTCTTGGACTTGTGATTGTGGAGTTGTGCTCTAACCTCTGGCATGATTTACAAGCTATGGTAATTTTAGGTTTAGGGAAATATGTACTATTGCTCCTGATCTAACCAATTGGCCACTATCCAGTCATCCTGGTATGTGTATGGATGCGTTTATGTGGATTTGGTCTAATCTGTCTCCTCATATTGATCTACTGGTCCATGCTCTAGTTCTAATTCATGCCTATGAACTGGTTACTGTCGATTTGGTGCTGCTCTAGCTTCTTTGTGCATATACATGTGCAGTCAGTAACTAGTGCAGTCCAAGCCTTCTAAAATGATTGCCTTTACTGTCCATGTATGTTAGTTCCATGATCAAATCTATTATGTTCTGTTCATGCCTGTTAGTTCCATGATCAACTTGTATATGCAGTCCAAGCCTTCTAAAATGATTGCCTTTACTGTACATGTCTTGATGTGATTTGTTCTTAAAATGGTTTGCTAGATAGATCCAAATTGTGGTTTTGTGTACAATAATTTTGCATTGTATGGGCTAAATTATGTTGTCCATCAGCATGTTTGACTTGTCATTTATGTGGAAGTTTGATGGTGACATTATAAGTTGTGTATGCAATGGTACTTGTAAGGCTGCACTGCTTAACCAGCTTGTTGTTAGAATTGTTTCAGTCATTAATTTTTCCTTAACTCAACTCGTTTAAGATTTGTGATAGTATTTGACCTGCCTATAGATATGAGTTACATCCCAGCCATTTTAACTATGATTGGTAGTATTACTTCAGATTTTACGGTGAAAGTGCATTTGTTAACTATTCTGATGCTCTCATATGTAAGAAATGCATGGGTTAACTCATCCTTATTGATCAATCCTCTATTTTAATTAATAATTTATGCATGCCTTGTATGTTCTGTGTTCTTTACTATACTGTTTTGGCCTCAGACAATTAAATATTGTATCTGTTTTTATTATGATATGAAACTCTTCAAAAAAAGAAACTGTATTATGGAATTACTCATCTGCATGGAATTTCTTTGTATTCTAGTAGTTTATTTTTGATCCTTTATTGATGTATTATGGAACTTGACCCTAACTTACTGTACATCGTAAGCTTGGGCTGTTCAGGTGTGCACGTGGTTGAGAATCCATTGATTCACTCAGCACGATCACTCTCAGCCACAAGTATCAATCACTCTTCTATTTAGTATTTCAGTCACGGTGGTGTACCAACACAGCTTTGCTGATTGATAGCCTTGTTGTACCTACACAAGCTAGCTAACAATTTGTACTGAATTAATTGATGTACATAGAGGAAATAAACAGTAAACTAGAGACCCAGATCATTGTTGGGAATGATGGTGATTGTCGCTGTGTGAGTACAGGTTCTTATTGCCTTGTGTCAATGAACCCACTGATCTGAAGTCAGCCATTAATGTGTGGGTGGTTATGTTGTTCTGCAGGTTGTTGGCTCCAAGGTACTGCTACTACTATAGTGTTGTTGTTGTTGTTCCTTTCAGGTACTGCTACTGTTGTTGTTTCTTTCAGTATTGTTGCTGTTGTTGCTTCTCAGTATGGTTGTTGTTGTTGCTTCTCAGTAATGTTGCTACTGTTGCTTCTCCGTTCAAGTCAAAACTGATGTTGTTGTTGCTTCTCAATAATGTTGCTACTGTTTCTTCTCCGTTCAAGTCAAAACTGATGTTGTTGTTGCTTCTTAGTACTGTTGTCGTTTCCCTACTATTGTTCCAGTCAACTGCTGCTTCCCTCCTGCTGTTTCAAATTGCTCCTACTGTTGTTTAAGTCAAAACTTAGAGCCCCTATAGCTTTTCTCAACCCCTAAATTGCTGATGTTGTTTCAAATTGCTCAATTATTTGAATTGTTGCTACTGCTATCTCATTTTAACTAGCTGGAGGACAAAAAGCATGGTACTAGCTGAACTTGTGTCTTCATTCTAATCTAAATAACTGTCTTTTTTATGGTCTCTTCTTGGTATATTGGTTATAGTTTTTCTAATTCTTCTCTGTTGATTTTGTAACGCTAATTCTTCTCTGTTGATAAATGTAACAGGGCAACCGTGGAAGGCATATCACTGTTCTGACAGGAGCAAGTGCCGTTTACGATCGCTGTCGAAAGAGCTCCATGTTGAAGAATATAGCTCGTAACCGCACACATGTGGAGCTTGTAACCGTGATTGCCATACTTTTAGAGCTTGTAGCTAGTTATTACACTTGTAGAGCTTCTGGTAGAGCTTGTATATGTTGGAGCTTGGTTACGCGCGTAAAGCTTGGTTACGTGTAGAGCTTGTAGATCTTGTAAAGTACTGTATATGTTAGAGCTTATTACCTGTTATTTGTACAACAAGAGCCCAGTACTGAATCTGAAGTATTACGTGTGTTTTTTGTTTGTGCCAATTTAAATACTGGTTAAATTGAAATGTGAAGAATATGACCTTGCTAGCTGGGACCCACTTACCAGAACCTGACAACTGGGACCCATTTGACTAGTGGAAAAAAACTGAAGTTGTTGAGGCAAAAAGGCCATTGCCCAGAAATTAAAAAGCCCGAATAGTTGGGCCTGGCCCATATAGCTGACCGAAATTAATAAGAAAAAAATATATAAAAGGCTGAATTGTTGGGCTCGGCCCATGTAGACGGTCGAAATGGACTGGGCTGATTCTATTTTACGACCTTTTCATTTGGTCGTAATTCTGCCACGTCAGCTTGCCGCGGTGGATCTGACGTGGTGTGGGTGGATTTCTATTTACCAAAATAATTGGTCGTTAA
Organism: Aegilops sharonensis; assembly: GCA_904067115.1. Taxonomy (NCBI): domain Eukaryota; kingdom Viridiplantae; phylum Streptophyta; class Magnoliopsida; order Poales; family Poaceae; genus Aegilops; species Aegilops sharonensis. The sequence continues at coordinate 905,681,724 of LR880968.1, forward strand.
ATATGGGACCTTTTTTTGGTCATAAACGTCTACGACTATTCCAGAAGAAAGGTCGTTAATTTCAGTTTACGACGGCCAGCTTTTGACCTTCTGTTTTTGGTCACAAAAAGGTCACAAAGGGAAAACAATGACCATTCAGTGACCAATAGTGGTGGTCACAAGTTGACATATTTTTTGTAGTGACAAATAATGGCGAATCAAGCTTGCAACACCCTGAATGCTAGCGCGACATCTTTCCTACAATGATTTGATACTTCAAGGCATGGCGTCGTGTTGTGCCCAGGAGCAACAAGTAATCGCATTTTTTGACCCACCCACCATCCAGCTGATCGCCAACATCGAAGATCTCACCGACATCCTTGAGGACGCAGACGAGGAGCACGAGGACAAGGATGAGGTGATGTGCAAGTTTGCGAACAGCCTACAACGAGCCATGGCATGCGGCCTCGGTCCAGGATTTCTAAATGGTTGATATGTCGAGCTTCATGGGCAGTGATGAAAGCAGTGAGGTGGTACTCTGTGACGCGGAAATCCGCATGGCTACCTTGGATATGACCCAAAAAATATGTGCATATATGTGTGTTTTTAGGTGATTTCTAATAAAAAATATTCAATAGTCTATTTATATTATCAAGGGAAAAATACTTTACCTATTTTTACTTCATGTCTATTTGCAGGATTATTGAACACTTCTACAAACCACGTTTGGTAATAAAGAAGTTACAGTTCAAGTTCCACATGCTATGGATTCAGATTCGAACTACACAGACATAACTGACTTCAAATGCATATAACTTTTGCGTTCGAACTCCGAATTAGGCGAATCTTACTTTGTTGGACTGCTTATCTTGTGAACTTTCCAACTTCATTAGATTGACCTTCAAAATTTGTCCCGGTCATGTAGATATCACCGAAACAGTCAGGTGCTGATGCAGAATACAATTCCATTTACAAGTCAAACGGTGATGATGTGTCACCTTTACTTGGGCCCAAGGGTCTTGTATGACCTATGGTTGGTTTTCATAGCCTTGGACGTGTGACCTTCCCCTTGGTTGCCACGCGTTAGTCTTATATAAGTAGATCCATTCCCTAGTGTTTTTCTTAGGTTATATTTAGTTAAAAGTTAGCCATTGCAAGGTACTTCGATTGTGTCGAACGACCTGGCCAAGATTGCTAGCAGAACCCCGCTTTTATCAATACTTCATCTATATCCAAAATATTTAGATTGTTTTTGTCATATTCTTTCTCGTTCTTCAATGGCTTATAGGAATAGATATTCAAGGTTATGTTAATCTTGTTTCCAGGATCGCCATTAACCTCCAGGAAATTAGTTTAGATAGTAGTAAGTAGCAACATGGTTGGAAGTTGTAGTCAGATCGTCAATTGATAGTTATCATCTCAATGAAAGATCATCCCACAAGAGATATCATTGTGGAATTGATAAGAAACCCGCACCTGTGTCGCTCCCTCCCCATGGCGACATGGGCGGCAGCGGCGCATCTCTGGCCTTCTTCCCCGCTCTCTCCCTCGTCGCGGCCGGCAGCCCCCTCTGGGAATAGCCAGGAGAGAGCTGGCGGCGGCGGGCCTTGTTCCTCCGCTCAATGAGGCTCGTTTGCGTTGGGCTACTCTAGGAGGCGTCGGTTGGTGGCGGGCTGTGTGGTGCTGCTCTAGGCATCGTGCTGGTTGCATGGAGGACCAGCAGGGAGGCCTCGATGCTCGGTGGTTGTTGTGGTTGCGTGCATGACGACTCTTTGGCCTAGATCGAGGAAACCTGATTTGCTTGCTCTAGCATTGGCCTTCGATGTCTTCTGTCGTGCGGTTGTGCTCCTGCTCTTGCAGCATGGAGGCGTGCGGTTGGGTGTGGTAGCGTGGCGCGGCACACACACGGTGGTGGTGGGAGCTTGATTTGGGTCACGGATAGCCCAATCTCGGGATAAGCTTTAGCACACGAGCACCGGCTATTGCTCATCTGTGGTTTGGATCACAGCAGGTTGGTGTCGCGTTATGCTTTCGTTGTGGCTTCTGTTGTGGCCAGAGCATGCACCAGACGATGTGGTTGTATAGGATCAAAATTATTTCTAGAGGGGGTGATTAGACTACTTGACCAAATAAAAACTTATTATTTTCCCAGTTTTAGTTGTGGACAAGTTTTAGCAATTCTACCAAGTCAAATACACCCTACACATGCAAGTGTAAGAGTTATGCGGCGGAAAGTAACGAGTTTGCATATGAACGTAAAGGAGGGATTGGATATTTCAAACACAATGAGGACACGATGATTTTTGGCGTGGTTTCGATAGGTGGTGCTATGTTACATCCACGTTGATGGAGACTTCAACCCACACAGGGTAACGGTTGCGCAAGTCCACAGAGGGCTCCACCAATGAATGGTCCACGAAGAAGTAACATTGTCTATTCCATCATGACTTACGTCCACGAAGGACTAGCCTCACTCGGGTAGATCTTCACGAAGTAGGCGATCTCCTTGCCCTTACAAACTCATTGGTTCAACTCCACATGATCTTGGAGGCTCCCAAGTGACACCTAACCAATCTAGGAGACACCACTCTCCAAAAGATGATGAACTCCTTACTCTTGTGCTTCAAATGATAGTCTCCTCATCACACATAGATTTGGCTTGGATAGGAGAGATATTGGAGTGGAAAGTAATTTGAAGAGGCTAGAAATCAAGGTTCAATTGATAGGAATTGAATCTCTTGATCTCAACACATGAGTAGGTGGTTCTCTCTTAGAAAACGAATGATGGAAGTGTAGTTTCGTTCTGATAGCTCTCACTTTTAGTAAGTGAGGGTGGATGGGGTATATATAGCGTTCACCCAAAATCCAACCTTTACACACTTCACCCAAATTGGTGAGACCGAATATAAACTCGATGGGACCTATTAGTGTAAAATATATGACATTAGGCTTTTCGGTGGAACCGAAGTGGAACAACTCAGTGGGACTGAAGTGCAATGGCTAGTCTAAAACTCAATCTCGAAATTTCCAATTGTTTCAACTCGGTGATTCCAAAGTGAAACGGTGTCAATACAGAAACTTGGTAGAGCCATCTCGGTGGGACCGAGGTCCGTTTTCGGCCAAACCGAATTGCTAGGGTTTCGGCTTGGCAATGGTAGTGGCCAAATCAGTGCGTCCGGAGTGGATGATATCGGTGGGACCGAGATGATGAATTAGGATATGGACAGATGTGTTTTTTTTTTCAAAAAATGACTGAGTGTTTTTGGAGCACTCACTAAGCACTTGCAACAACCTCATCAGCAATACCTCATCCCCTTTTAATAGTATTGGCATTCCTAAGGGACTCAATGTGATGTTGGATCACTAAGCCATAAATGTAGAGTCTTGGAGTTGCCAATCCTTGTCGTTGACATTTGGAGGGGTCCACATCCATTAGTCCTTGCCATGCCAATCACTGATCTTTTCTGAAATCTATTAGCAATGAGCATTAGATCAATGACATATATATTGTTATCAATTACCAAAACCACCCGGGATTAGTTGAACTTTCATGTTGGCCTCGGTGACGTAGCGGCTGCGTGTTGCTATTGGCATATAGGCGCGATGTGGCTTGTTGGAGCCCCCGTTACAGTGGTGCTGGTGGTGGTGCTAGCATCGATGTATGCAGTCCACCATGGCGATGTGGAAGCCATTGCGTCCTTCTATTCATTTTGGTCAGGCTGGCCACTTCTGAATGCGAGCAGAGCCGCGACTCGGCCTCGTAAGGTTTGCAGCAGCCTGGCCCCTACGCTAGGTCAGAGGTGGCGAGGCATAAGGCTTTGGGCGAAAGCTTTGTTCTTTGAGAGGGGTCGTAGCCGGTGATGTTGGTGCCCGTGGGTGTCCTCCTCCTTGGAGGCATTGTCAAAGAGTACTTTCTTACACTGAGCCACGACCGGTTGGGGTGGAATGGACATTGGAGGTTGTTGGCTTGGCCGAACCACTCGCAAGGTCCGGTGGGGCGGTGGAGCGCGGGGCTGGGCGTAAGCTTGGTGGTCGACCGGATGGATGCCGATGATGGCGATGTCCTCCGCCGTCATTTGCCTTTTTGAACGCATTTCCGAAGATCTTGCTCTCGATCTATCTGGGCACAGGCCAGGTCAGGAGTTGGTGGTCTGCTTTCGTTGTCGTTGGCGGTTGTTTTCTTTTCTTTTCTTTGTTGTTATTGTGGTTTTCCGGTCTAGTTTCCCATAGAAACCGGGTCACTCGGTTTTTGTTTTTCCTCTCTTAATGAAACTTCCTTGCACGTCAAAGAAAAGATCATGCCATCTTTGCCTATCAATTGGTGGCAGGCCTTATATCACACGATCAAACCCATCCTGATGTAGTCGGACTCCTCTAAGGCACTATTTATTTTTTCTGAGAATATGTTGACACGTTCCGCGTATAGACATCTCCCAGAGAAAACCAAAGCACTTATGTGGAAGAGTGGGAGTTTGTTCCCAGAAAATTAAGAAAGAACAAAATAGGGTTGCAGATCGGCTAGCTAAATACAGTCGTACAGAGTCTACTAGTGTTATATTGATGCATAGAGGTCCTCGGTGTATCGAGAGACTTGTGCCTCTCAGTTGTTAACTTATCATGGAATATAAACTCCCATCTTTCCCTGAAAAATAAAAATCACCTAACGCACTGGTCACTTAGCTCAGTCACCCAAACGCTGATCACTAGCTTAATTAAAGTACCCATCACCGAACCGTAGCTCCTGCCGGCCGAGACGGAGCGTCAATCTAGACTTTTTCTTGACTTGCGTTGCACCAATATATAAATAAAGGGCCGGCGGCGAAAAGGAAGTAGTGACTGCCACTGGTTAGTGGTTAGGGCTTCATTTAGCTTATTCCGTTATTTGTTTGCTTCACGTACAAGACACTGACATTGTGAAATCAAATCAGTGGTGCGTACCTTGGTGGGACTACTGACTGCACCAACCCACCACCCATCTGATCTTCCACATCCATTTTTTCTGACTTCGTCTGTGGAATAAGCAGACTGAGCTGAGGCTCCGCTCCTCGGTGGCCCGGCGGATGCCCGGCATTATATATTCAACATTGGGAAGCTTCTATTAGTCAGTAACTTAGTATTCGTCCATCCATAGCTCTGATCAGACGGCTATGGCCGGCGGCGCCATCGTGGACACGGCCGGCGGAAAGCAATACCCTGGCAAGCTCACCCTGTATGTCGTCTTCACCTGCGTCGTCGCCTCCACCGGTGGCCTCATCTTCGGGTACGACATCGGCATCTCTGGCGGCGTGACGTCCATGGACCCCTTCCTCTTGAAGTTTTTCCCGGAGGTGTACCGGCAGAAGCAGGCGGCGAGCAAGAGCAACCAGTATTGCCAGTACGACAACCAGCTGCTCCAGGCCTTCACATCCTCACTCTACCTCGCCGCCCTCGTTGCCTCCTTCTTCGCGTCCGCTGTCACCCGCATCCTTGGCCGCAAGTGGTCTATGTTAGCCGGCGGCTTCACCTTCCTCGTGGGAGCCGCCCTGAATGGCGCTGCCCAGAACGTCGCGATGCTCATCGTTGGACGCATGCTGCTTGGCGTCGGCATCGGGTTCGCCAATCAGGTACGCGACTGTTCAGTACGTTGATTCTTCTGCATGATGCCATGACATGAGATGTGTGTGCATCCGCAAATTGAAAACAGGCTGATTCACTTACCTATTTCAATTTTATATATGTCACCCTCAAGTTAACATCACAATCACATATGCAAATATAAGTCACCATCACAATGCCGCCGTATGCAAATATATGTCGCCAAAGTCCAAGCAAGATATTTCCAAGAAGTTTGACTGCTTTGTTGTTTGCATCGGTAGGTTGTGCCTTGATAATTACTCCCTCTGTTTCTAAATATTTGTCTTCTGAACATTTCAAATGGACTACCACATACGGATGTATGTAGACACATTTTAGAGTGTAGATTTACTCATTTTGCTCCGTATGTAGTCATTTATTGAAATATCTATAAAGACAAATATTTAGAAACGGAGGGAGCAATAAGTATGTGAAGGTAAATCTAGTAATGAGTGATAGCTATTTAGATATAGAAAATTACAACGGTATCAATCGGTGTATGTAGGCAGAAACGAAAAGAGAAGGAGACATATATTGGGCACAATTCATTTCTTCATTTCATTTACTTCGGGTCATGCATGTACCAACGGGGAGGAATATACTTGAAAAGAAAAAGCTTACATTTACAAATGAAAAAGTACAAAACTGCCACTCCTGGCATGGACCACTAGCGACCGGGGAGCTAGGACACATGTTGTGTTTTTCACGGGCCGGGTAGTGTTGTTGCGTGTTCTTGGTTTTCGGCATGATATTTTGTTGTTATGTTTTTTTTTCCTTTTTCCTAATTTAACTGTGTGTCCTTATTAATGCCTTGAGTAACTGTAGATCATGTTATTGGGTTGTCACTCTTGAGAATGTGTCGGTCTATTGAAAATTATAGTCAAGACATTAAAAACATTTGAGTGATTACTTCGGTACGCATTAAAAAACGTATATCTCATATTGATTTTTTTTAATCAAGCATGCCACATGATTCAATTGAATGATTATTTTGGTATACGCATCCATGCAGTCTGTGCCGGTGTACCTATCGGAGATGGCACCTGCGCATCTCCGCGGCATGCTCAACATTGGTTTCCAGCTCATGATCACCATCGGCATCCTGGCAGCGGAGCTCATCAACTACGGCACTAACAAAATCAAAGGCGGCCACGGTTGGCGCGTCAGCCTGGCTCTCGCGGCTGTGCCTGCGGTGATCATCACGGTCGGCGCACTCTTCCTCCCCGACACCCCCAACTCACTGATGGAGCGAGGCCACCCGGAGGCGTCGCGTCGGATGCTACGCCGTATCCGCGGCACCGACGACATCGGCGAGGAGTACGCGGACCTAGTGGCGGCGAGGGAAATATCAAAGCAAGTACAGCATCCGTGGCGCAACATCCTGATGCGCAAGTACCGCGCGCAGCTCACCATGGCTGTGCTCATCCCCTTCTTCCAGCAGGTCTCCGGCATCAACGTCATCAACTTCTACGCGCCCGTGCTGTTTGAGACCTTGGGTTTCAGGGGAGACGCATCGCTCCTCTCGTCGGTGATGACCGGCGGCGTCCTCGTGCTCGGGTCGGTGGTGTCGATGTTCACCGTCGACAGGCTGGGGCGGCGGAAGTTGTTCCTGCAGGGTGGCGCGCAGATGCTGGTGTCCCAGATCGCGGTGGGAACTCTAATCGCGGTGAGGTTCGGGACAAGTGGGGTGGGAGAGATGCCCAGGGGTTATGCAGCGGCGGTGGTGCTCTTCATCTGCGTGTACGTGGCGGGCTTCGTGTGGTCGTGGGGAGCGCTGGGATGGCTAGTGCCGAGTGAGATCTTCCCGCTGGAGATCCGTTCGGCGGGGCAGAGCATCACCGTGTCGGTGAACATGCTCTTCACCTTCGTCATCGCGCAGGCCTTCCTCACCATGCTCTGCCACATGAAGTTCGGGCTCTTCTACTTCTTCGCGGGCTGGGTGGTGATCATGACCGCCTTCGTTGCGCTCTTCCTTCCGGAGACCAAGAATGTGCCCATGGAGGAGATGGTGCTCGTCTGGAAGGGACACTGGTTCTGGAGCAGGTTCATCGGAGACGCTGACGACGTCCACACCGTTGTCAATGTGTTAGCATCAACCTAGATTATGAATTTGTAATGAGTCGTTCGTGGATGCATTTGCTTTGCTTTGTTGATTAATTTGATGTGAACATACGCACAATATGCACCACTGCAGGGAAAATAGTTATGGCCAGTGTTAGCTATCCACGTGCCAGAATCATGAGTTAATTTTGTGATCATATGGGTTTTAGCTCTAGTCTATCTCAATTTGTTGTTGTTGAATAAGTTGCCGCAAATTAGTGTGATCACAGCACGAGGTGGACTTCATAAGTCATGTGCTCATGGCCACTGAGTTCTGACTTCTGACAGGTGTTTCCGTTGGTTGAACTTCGTATCAAGCGCTAGCAAATGAAGATTTCGCAGATCAATCGAATCCATATCCTCGAGCGTTAGGTCTGTCCTCTAATAGAGCTCCCTTCTTTTCTTTGAACCCGTGAATCCAAAGATTTGGGAGCAGATGAACACGGTCGTATTTTTTTAGAGCGGAACCACGTGCTTGGCTTTAGAATGAGGCCCTTACAAGTTCAATAAAAGGTAGATCGAGAGAAATGAAAATAAGTACGATACGCCGGGGACGCGGCTGTTCTGATCCTAAACTCATGTGAGTTCAGGTGAACAGTAAAATCCAAATAAATTGAAAAGACATATCCAAAAGTTCTGAATTATTCTTGCGTGAAACACTGACATATATTTTGATAGCTTGCAAAACTTCATCACCAGATAACATTTAAGGAGAACGTGTCAGAAAAAACAAAATCAATGCTCCAAAATGTTATTTTCAAACGCATTTTGTTGCATTGATCTTGTTTTTCTTTGCCACGTCCTCCATGAATGTAATGATGAAATTCTGCAAGTTACCAAAAAAAATTGTCAATGTTTCACAAAAAAAACAGAAATTTATGAATTTGTTTTCAAGAGACGGTTTTGCTAGAACTCATCTAGATGAGATATAATTTCGTCCCATTGACCTTTTATTGCCATTGAATGTGATGCTATAAGATGTGTGTGTGTTGACGTGGGTTGTATCTGTTCTTGTTTTCAAAGTGAATGAAACCAAATTATGTCTCATCTAGATAAGTTTTAGATACTCCCTTCAAAAAAATATGATTTTATTGTTCACACGAGCTCATATGAGCTCGGGATTAGAACAGCACTTTCGGATACACCGGGTGATACAATGCCACGATAGCAACGCAGCGCCAGACAGAACAAAGCAAAGTGATTTAACTTATAAAGGATGAAGGGGTTGTTATGCACAACCAAGCCATCCACGTCGGCTATGAGCAGTTAGCAAGCGCGCAGCAAGAGAAAGCGGGCATTTAACTTATAAAGGATGAAGGGGTTGTTATGCACAACCAAGCCATCCACGTCGGCTATGAGCAGTTAGCAAGCGCGCAGCAAGAGAAAGCGGGCATTTAACTTATAAAGGATGAAGGGGTTGTTATGCACAACCAAGCCATCCACGTCGGCTATGAGCAGTTAGCAAGCGCGCAGCAAGAGAAAGCGGGCATTTAACTTATAAAGGATGAAGGGGTTGTTATGCACAACCAAGCCATCCACGTCGGCTATGAGCAGTTAGCAAGCGCGCAGCAAGAGAAAGCGGGCATTTAACTTATAAAGGATGAAGGGGTTGTTATGCACAACCAAGCCATCCACGTCGGCTATGAGCAGTTAGCAAGCGCGCAGCAAGAGAAAGTGGGCATCGAGAGAAAAAGGGTCCACATGGGAGCAGGCATCGAGAGAGAAAAAGGGTCCACATCTGCCGTGAGAGAAAAAGGGTCCACGACCGCTGCGAGAGAATTTAACTTATAAAGTGTTAGGAATTAATTAAATAGATTAATTAATTAGATTAATTAATTGTAAATCCATGCTATGTCGGTGGCCATGTTTTGGCAACCACCTCCTGTGTAACTGCCTTGTAATGAGGGTATAAACACCCCAATCTTCAATCAATGAAATAACTGTTCCATCATTTACTCCTCTCTCTCGTTTTACTTTCACGCGTTATCAGTACTTTGCCCTAAAAAGAGCGATTAGGCCACGAAGAATGAAGAGCAACAGCGCCGACGGGCGACCGTCTTGGTGCACATATCACCGAGGACTCCATTTTCTCCGGCCACAACGCCGTCCTTGTTGACGGATCGCCAGGCCCTCGGCCCCAGCGTGCGTCTTCGCGATGCAATATTCGAGGCGGCGCCCACGACGCAGCCTCTTGACGCCGCTCCACGACGTGTGGAGTGGTTTCCCGCGGCAAGGCCGTCCCAGGCGCGTGGCATGGAGAGGCCACCCGGAGCAACGCACAACCGACCTCTCCCGCTGGCGCGGTTCACAGACCCGGCGGCACAGGCGGTCCAACGGCCGAGACGCGCGCGGCCGCACCCGAAGAAACGGCTCTCGGCCGGTCCTCTGCACCGACGCCCTCCGGCGAGCGCGTTTGGCGGCGGCTCCCCATCTCCGGCGCGACGCGAACAGCGACACAACGGGCCCGGTTGTCTCCGGCCGACTGCACGGTGTGGTGCATCCAACAACCGGCCAGAATGCGGCGCTTTCCGGCGCGCTCCCGTACAGGCCTAGCCTGAGACGAGAAGGCTGCAGCGCAGTCCAATCCTCCGGCGGATTTTCCTATTGGTGGCAAGGCCAAATCCGGCAATCGGCGGTGGTTACGGGAACAATTCTCGATCTGGAACCGCAAAGAGAAAGTTGGGGAAATCTTATCTCTTTGGCATTATTTCAATTTAGCCCTTGTATTGTATATCAAATATGCATCCCTGCAGTTTCAGCGTACAGGACATGGGCTACTAGGATTCACTAAACTTATGGTTTAGTCCTTCAACATTTTGAAACTATGTTTTGTACATACCACTTCCAAAATATTCCATCAGGCTTACTTTTACTTCTGCAATTTAGTATGTGTACATATTTTAAATAGTAGATTTGGCCATCAACTATTTTGCAAGTTTGGATAGAAGATTCACTTTCCGTGTTGCATTTAAAGATTGTAAATGATAATTCTATCTAAAAAAAATTAAACATGTTCATTGTGTCTGCCTCAAGCATTCTATGTAGCATGTAATTTTAGTGCAACAACTATATTATACAATTAAATTTAATTTGGAATCACAAGGTACTGGTGACATCTACAGCATAATTTGCTGATTATTCACCATAATTGTGAGGTCTACGTCTTGTTATTTTGACAAGATGACTACCTTCGACGTGCTCTTCCAAATATTAATACTTAATACTATCAGCCCAAAATTTATTTGTGAATCATAAGGTATTGGTGGCATCTACTGCACCACTTGCAGATTATCCATCACTACTGCGAGGTCTACATCTTGTCATTTTAACAAGATGACTACCTTCGAAGTGCTCTTCCAAATATTAATATTATATGTGAATACCTCAAGATATCATAAGGTAATAGTGGCATCTACTGTAATTTTTTACATACTATCCACTATTACTGCAAGGTCTACATCATGTCACTCTGACAAATGATTACCTTCAAAGTGATTTTCTTAAATATAGCATAACATAAGGTAATATAGATATGAAAATCTACTGACCAAAGTCAGACTATGTTTTCTATTACTGCGAGATCTACACCGCATCCGGTGACTATCTTCAAAGTGTTATCCTATATAAATTATGGTCTACACATATGGCTATAAGGCATCAGCCAAATTAAAACTTGCTCCTCCAAAGCATTTATTGTTGTTGTTCACTAAAATATTTTACTCTCATAGTAAATATTGTTCTTGCACACTTGTTATATGCCGAAATGGTATTTTGTGCTAACATAAACCATTCAAGCCTCACTTTTGCTTGAATACGTCATGGAAAACTATGCAAATATTTGCATATACCGGTTATTACCTTCTATTACATTGGTAAAATACATGGCAGAAGAGCCTGTCACTATTTCTAATTATAATGTCCTCCATCCATCAACAAGGATACCATAATTTATAGCAAGTGTCTCACACACTGTTGCAGTGTCCACATCACATTGTGGTTATACTTTTATAGAGACTAACCAATGTCAAACATGCAAATTCTATACGTTTTGGCAGTGACTCTAAAGTCACACATTTCCTCAAGAACGAAGTCCAAAATATTAACAATGATTTCATCACATCTGTTGTATGGAAGGATACACCTAGGTTCACCAAGCATCACCTTGGCCATGATTGTTCTAAAATAAATCACTTTCATTGCTTACATTTTCAAATGCACTAAATTCATGATTAAGTGGGAGTGTTTATTTTAAGATGATTTATGATATCAATCATTGTACCCATCTATGGCATTGTGGCACTATAACTCCACCTTCGAAAAATGTGTCATGGCTATTCTCTTAATAGCTAAGTATGTTCATATGCATTTTATGTGTCCCAACTTCACTTAGTTCTCAAACTAAATACATAATGGATGAATTTAGATTCACCCTGAATATTTTCCTTAATATAAACTTGATGCCTTGAGCACATCGTGAATGATTACCCATTCGTTTTTCAAGACCTCAAGTCTATCGCAGCTCACAATTCTGTCACTTAATCAACTCCAAGTTGAGATCTCGTGATCAAATATTTTCATATGCCCTTAATACACTTTACATCCTCTTTTGATGGTACTGCAATTTTACATGATGAAGAAACATAGAATTTCTTAAAATCATCAGATTCACCCAACAAGTGATATACCATTATTTGAAATATTTGCTAGTATTGAGAATATTATGCAAGACAATGGTCACAAAATAGAACCATGAGGAATACGAAGTAAAGTGGAGGTTAATAGACAACCAAAGACAAAATTACCTCTTAACAGGGAATATATCGTTTTCAAATGATCACAAAGACAACTCTCAAGTTTGTAAAATGTATGGTTATACAAAGATTATACCTATGATTACCAAACCCTCAAATACATAGTTAAACCACACCACATATTTGGGATAAATTTTAAAATTTGCAAACTTACAAGCAGAAAATATTCTGGTAAATTATTGTTCTCAAATCTTCATCAGAAGGAGAGAATAAAAAATCTAGTGCAATAAAAGGATGGTGAATTCCATTGCAACGATGATATGTTTGCGTAATAAATTTTTCAATAGCATTGGAGACCTCATGTAATCTCTTAATTATCCCAAAATATTATTAGCCTATACTTGTTCTACTACAAGTAGTGCGATGTTCAATATCTTATTTCTCGGACTTGATATTCGATAAATTTTGAATGTATGAATCCAGTCATACTCAATATTGTTGTGTACACAATAATTTTCTAGATCTTACTAAATTAAATATTTGGCTTGGTAGCCTTAACCATCCTGATTTGGGGATGATTAGAAAATTATTGACAATCCTGTTGGTCACAACTTATCAAGTTACAAAATTTCCCAAATCATCAGATTTTATGTGCACCGCATGTGCCATAGGGGAAATAAGTTTTAAGGCACTCTCACCTTAAANTAAAAGGATGGTGAATTCCATTGCAACGATGATATGTTTGCGTAATAAATTTTTCAATAGCATTGGAGACCTCATGTAATCTCTTAATTATCCCAAAATATTATTAGCCTATACTTGTTCTACTACAAGTAGTGCGATGTTCAATATCTTATTTCTCGGACTTGATATTCGATAAATTTTGAATGTATGAATCCAGTCATACTCAATATTGTTGTGTACACAATAATTTTCTAGATCTTACTAAATTAAATATTTGGCTTGGTAGCCTTAACCATCCTGATTTGGGGATGATTAGAAAATTATTGACAATCCTGTTGGTCACAACTTATCAAGTTACAAAATTTCCCAAATCATCAGATTTTATGTGCACCGCATGTGCCATAGGGGAAATAAGTTTTAAGGCACTCTCACCTTAAAATTCTAAGCAGGACACTTATTCTTCCTTGAACACATTCAAAAGACATGTCTGGATTGCTTAACCATTATCTGGGGTAATTTAGATACTTCATGGTACTCATATACACATTCATAAAATGTTTTTTATGTGTCTCTTATCACACACAACTATGCATGATCTTACTAAAAAAATTGCTCAACTTATCAAAGTAAGAGCAAATTCTCCTGAAAACGGGATCTATAAACCCATTAAAATGAACAATGTTGTTGAACTCATTCAATGAGCATTTTTTGCATTAAGTACTTTATGTACATGCCCAGAATGGTTTAGCTAAATTCTTATCAAAGAGAGTTAAATGAATTACATGACCACTTTTAAAGAATTGTAAATTTACCAGCCTCTTGCTGGACACATACGGCCTTACACACCGTAAGTATGATCTAAATCATACTAACTGCATATCATACTACTTTCCCCTTGTAGTTACTACGTGGAAATCAACAAAGTATTTCCCATCTGCGATAATTTGGTTACATACCGATATCACCACTCTAGTGTACATCAATGGGAACTCGCGAAAATTAGGGATCTATGTGAGGAATAGCAATTTATCCATCAATCAAAATTATTCATAGCCCGTATGCTGATTGCACCAGCAATAAGGATATTTTTTAGGCATTAGGGGGAGATAAGTACCACAAAGAATGCCGAGAAATAAATTAGAAATTTTATTGACATTCAATCCTTATATCCACGCACTCAAAGAATCTGAACTAGAAGTTTAGAGAAATCATATATTTGCAACACATTGCAAATTTGCCACATACATTTACTGATGACAAGGTGTCACTAAATTCTATATTCATGCAGTAAAGTGTCAGAAAGAGTGGAGGTACCTGATAAACTACTCTTATCCCCAAATGAGAGCAAGAGGGGGAGAAAAAATCTGACAGGACGAGATATAACTTCTCATATGCTTCCGCGGAAACAAAGGAAATCAAATCCTCAACCAGTAAATGTAATTCAACATCAAGTTGAAAGACACATCATTAGATGCTCATAATCCAAAGCCCGGCATAAATGTGCACAAATATTTTGGTGCCGGGACATCGAAACACCTTGACTCCATTTGTTGTAGGAAATCACAAGGAGTTAAAAAGGAATAAATATATTATCCACAAACTTTAATGATTCCATCAGAATCATATAAACTAAAGACTACATTTGTCGACATATATTTCTTCTCAAATTGCTAAACCTTTTGGGCCCCGAACCAAAATCCATGGTAGAGTGCCTCTTGCACTCATATTGGTTCACATAAAAGGAAGTAAGTAATGAAGAATAGCACTCGCTCTACATATGAGTAGTATTTACCGCAGTAATACCTACTCCTCATAAGTATCTTCCATATGGAATACTAAAAACTTCTCATTCATAGACAAAGTCAACGAGGTGGTGAAAAAGCGAGGCTTGTAGCTAAAGGGTTCATGCAGAGACCCGACATCGATTATGTTGTAACACACCCTCTTGGTATGAGTGGAATTATGTTTCGATACTAAATATCATTGGCAATAAAAATAATAACAATATCCATGCAGTTGATGGATGAAGTGGCTACATACTCATATGAGCCTCTCATTTCAGAAATCTCTATTCAAGTCCCTGAAGGGCTTATACTTCCGAATCCAAAAGAAAATCGCAACAATTTTTGTGTAAAACTTCATAAGTCACTCTATGACTTGAAATAGTCGGAAATCATATGGCACTACCGACTAAATGAGTTCCTTCTTCAAAAGGATTACTCGAATAATGATGATTATTTACATGTTTAATAAAGGAATCCCAAATTTGATTTCCTTTCATCACCTCAGTGTATATTGATGACCTCATCATCAATGTCTATACAAGACCTAAACATACACATAATCATCTCAAGACGGGAAATTTGGATTCAACCAAATTTAGCTTAAGCTTACAACTTGAGCATTCTCTCAAGAATACATATCAGTCTACATATATCCAAGACATATATGAGAAGTTCAATGTGGATATATCAAACCAATAAAAGACATGTAATATGGTCATAGTACCCCTGATAGGGTACAAATCCATTCATACCTAGGGGTGATAATGAAGTGATATCAGGACCTGAAGTTCTATCTCACTAATGTCAAAGCACTCATATAATTGCAAAACTACGTCAGGCCTGACACTAAATTTGCTATCTTTGTTCAGAGTGAAACCCACAACAAAAGGTATATGGCCGATATAAGAAATATTAGCTTATATCTCAAGCTCAATAAAGCTTGGATATTTTCATCAGGAAATACAAGATATGACCATAATATGATATAATGATATTGGCTCGTTCTTTGATCCCAACAATGCCATATCAATGACTGAATTTGCGGGAATAGCCTTCATATGGAAGTCATCTAAATGAGCATTAATGGCTATTTCTAGTTATCATTTTGACATAATTGCTTTATCTAAAAGCATTGCAAAATATGCATGGCTTAGCAGAATGATTAACCACATTCAAAATCATGCGGTTGAGATTCATCAGAATCACATAACTTGATTTATCAAGACGCTGCCACTTGTGTTACTCAATACCTAAAGGTTATATGAAGAGCAATATCATAAAGCACATTGCTCGAAAATTACTTATCCTCACAAATTATAGAAAGTGAGGAAACAATATGCAAACAACATACTTTGAAAATCCTACAGATTATTAATAATGTCATGATAATATCAATGGAATTTGTATTACACATTCTCCAGGTTTGCAAAGTTCAGGGGGGGTAATTTCCCAAATCTATAACCTGTTAACAATCATGAGACTGCATATATTGTACTCTTTTTCCCTTCATGAGTTTTTCCCTAATGGTTTCTCATAAAAGGTTTTTAATGAGACAATAGAAGCACAAGTGTACATATATGCCATAGCATTTCTCCTTATATTTTTCCCACAGGGTTTTAAAGGTGTTTTCAATGGTATATATAATCGCACTCTTTTTCCTTATGAGTTTTCTCTAAAAGTTTCTCATAATGGTTTTTAATGAGGCTATATATTCTCAAAGATCATATGTCATACTTTCTATTTTCCCTATAGGGGTTTTTAAAGAAAGTAATCAAGACATATTTATTGGTCTCTAAACTCACTTATGAGTTTTATCCTTCTCCGAAGGTTTTTCTCATATGGGTTATCAAGAGACATAATCATTATATGTTGCCTCATTTTGTCCTTATTTTTCCCACTGGGTTTAAAGGAGTTTTAGCAACATATCAAATACAATTCTCCTCATATTTTTCCCACAGGGTTTTTGGAGGAGCCTTTTCCAAGATGAAGATGATGAACGTTCAAGGCAAATACATACTAGGAGGAGTCTTTATCAAGATGATGTATAATCACAAAGACAAGCATTGATTAGGGGGGTGTTAGGAATTAATTAATTAGATTAATTAATTGTAAATCCATGCTATGTCGGTGGCCATGTTTTGGCAACCGCCTCATGTGTAACCGCCTTGTAATGAGGGTATAAATACCCCAATCTTCAATCAATGAAATAACTGTTCCATCATTTGCTCCTCTCTCTCGTTTTACTTTCACATAAAGGATGAAGGGGCTGTTAGGCACAACCAAGCCATCCACATCGGCTATGAGCAGTTAGCAAGCGCGCAGCGAGAGAAAGCAGGCATCGAGAGAAAAACGGTCCACGTGGGAGCAAGCATCGAGAGAGAAAAAGGGTCCACATCCGCCACGAGAGAAAAAGGGTCCACGTCCGCTGTGAGAGAAAATATCTCATCTCTCTCCCTCCTCCCTTCTCATCCGACTCCTCTTCTCCATGCCGCCGCCAGCTTCTCCTCTTCCCCATCCCTCACGGCCGCCTCGCCCCCTCCGCCTTCAGCTCCTCTTCCTCCCCTTCCTCTCCTCCTCCTCTGCCTCCGGTTCAAGGCATGGAGGGATGAACCCGGAGAGCTGTCGCCGGTGGATGCGGATTTTGATGAAGCGGATTTTGATGCGATAATGGTGGAATTTAGTGGGTTGCAGGGCGAGGAGGAGGGAGTAGCCTGGTGCAGATACAGAATATCGGCCTCTTCGTCGTTTCATGGCCATGGCGGTCCAAATCCACGACCCACCTCTCCCACCGGAGCACAACTAGGTTTACTTCCGCCTCCCTCGTGATTGCAATTCCTTGTGTGAGCTCCTCCCTCTAATTCATGTCCTAATTTATTTTTTCAGTCATCTAGGGTTTGGATGGGGCTGGGTTCCTACAACGATGGCAGCAGAGGCGACAAACACCACTTTGCAACCTCGCCGAACTGTGTTACTAAACTAAAGGTACTGTAGCAATCCTTCTGATTTGGTAGCTAAAACCGAGATACTTAGCTTGTTTATGCCTTCATTTCTTTGTAGTAAAAACATGATTCCAGCATGTGTAGAGTATTAGATTTCAATTGTTTCTTGTAGCTTGTTTTCAAGGTTCAGTAAATTCTGCATCAATATTTAAAGTTTTCGTATCAAGCGAGAATGAGCAAGGCTCGCTTCTGATTATTATGTTTAGTAGTGTTGCTTCGCTATTCCAAAGGCACATGGAAGTTTACATAAAAAATCTTACAGTTGTTTTTTTGGATCTTCAGAAAAGGAAAACACTCGACGATCTGGCTCTATCTCAGGTATATGCTCCCTCGCCCGCGAGATCTTCTCTCTCCCATCTATGCATCACGGCAGCACTTCAGCTCCTCTTGTGGATTCTCACCAGATCAGGCCACCTCACTCACCTTCTGGTAAACCTTGAGCGACGATACAGTATGTTTTCCTGAACTAATCTTCTTTAGTCAAACTATTGATCCTTGTTGCGTGTGCTTCTTAATCGACATGTGAATAATCAGTTGATGCATGGAAATACATGCTGATCTCCTATTTTCCTGCTGCCTGCAAGATAGTATATGCATGAATCCTGTTCAACTACAACAACCTGAAAGCCCTGTTATTCTCAGAAGTTATCATCTACGGTTGTATGCATATGCCTCTTGATATTTACCAGCTCTCCTTTAAGATTTCTAACTAGCATACATATCCTAGCCAAAACATAAGAGTTCAAATTTGTACATGTGAACTGCACATTAAGTTACTATCACCATTGTTTAACAACACTGTTGATTATGTCTCAGGTTTGTAAACAGTCATCCATACCATAGGTACGTATGTTAATGCAGAAGCACTACTATCGAATTAGATGTAGTAACTGCGTCATTTTGAACATTTTAGCAAGTTCATGCATTAACATTAGGGTCCATCGATGAAACAAAGCCAATCATATGAATTTAAGGAGCCACTGAAATAAAATGGAAAGAACAAAGAGAAAATTGAAGGTTATCTATATGAAAATTCAGAGAAGGGGATAGGAGAGGTGGTTCTTCCCAACAGGAAAAAGAGTGGAGTATAGTCCTGTTATCCTGCCTTTTCTACTACAATCCCAGTTAGCATAATAATGTGACATGAAAAATCATATTATCGATTCAATTATGATTCAAGCAACATGAACAATTATCCGTGAAATTCACTTCTAAACCCTGGTTTTATTTAGTTTTAACTTCAGGATATGCATTTACTGTATTGTAATTGCCAGACTTCCAAGATTCTACTATTACCATTATTTAACAACTGTTTTTGTCACGGGAAAATAATAGATGGATAAACGTCTCAAATCATACACTTGCTTACAGTGTCTTTCTTGTGTAATCAGTCTGTCGTGATGGACAAAGTTAAGATCCCAACAGAAAGTGCTTCTTGATGTTATGATGCAGCAACTTAACCTTCCAAATTGCAGTTTACTAAACAGAAAGTGCTTCTTGATGCTATGATACAGCTTCTTGATGCTATGATGCAGAAACTTGATGCTATGGGCAAGTGATTCATGCTGCTCTTGGTTCTTCTGTACACTTGAAATAAGGAACAATATTCCAAAGTATGATAGTGTTTGGTTAAAACATATACCTCAGTCCATTACTTCAATTTCTTCTTCTGAAGTTATGTGTGTTCTGCTTTTCTACTTCTTTGCTCTGCTTTACACAATTTACATGGCTTTCGAGTCCTTTTATTTAGGACCAGGGAAACTCTAATTGTTAACTTTGTATTTTCCCACTGACTAGCGCATACCTTGCCTAAGTGCATGCCTAGGCAGGCTTAAGCAATGCGTTCTGTTCTGGCCTACCGCCTAGGCGCTTACACCCTTTCCCCTACTGATTTAAGAGGTGTGGAGATTTTTGAAGGAGGTGTTACTCACTTTGTTGTTCAGAGCACAGAAGAAGTATGTACAAGTATACATCACCGCTGTTATTTTACATGCTTGCAATTACAGTGTATTTTAGAACACACACTTGGCGAACATCTGCTCGTGTTTACAATGCTCTATGAGGGAAATAATAGATCAACACTTGCTTTTTTGCTCCTTTTGAACGGTTGTCAGGACCTCGCCGGCAGATCCCTCAACTATCAGGGATGGCAGCCATCAGCGAGATTTTGGGTGCCTCTCCAGCGAGAGTGTTGTGTCGTGGTGGTTTCCCACCAGCAGCGTGGGGGAGGCTGTGTCCTCTGCAGTTAGGTCTACTTGCTGGCGACCTCACCATCGCCAGCCCATCTGCAGGTATGCTAGCTCCTCTTCCATTAATGCAAAAAGGAGATGCTCAAATGGATTGAGTGGTACCCTCCTGAAAGTATTGTAGGGATGGACATATGGATTGATTGGTAGGCCCTTGAAAGCTACACAGATCTGAACCAGTAACTTTAATAAGAATGTGTATCCCAGCTCCCTTTATAATCTTGAATCCTTCTCGGTCCTATTAAACTGTAACTCATGTTTCTTTTTGGAAACAATATTTTGGACATTCCTAACCTGGTCAAGGGAATGTATTGCCCACCTACAGTGAGAGACACATATGAAATAGGTCCTACTAAGCACCTAAAAGGGTGAGCTACAGTAGGTGTGCATACAGTACTAGCATTTTTGCTATCTTTATGCTCCTCCATATGGATGGGAACTAAAAGGATGATGATATTATTCTACCTTTCAATATTTGGTGGCGCATATTTAAGAAAATCACAGCTAAGCATGTCAATTTCTAGAAAGACACTTGACTGGAATGTATATGTATATAGTTAATAAAATCATAGTGACTGATTGTTCAGTTCCTCTATTTAGATTAGAGGTGTCTGCATGCATATTAGCCAACTGATCGGTCTTTCCAGCTCAAAAGAGAAAGTGACTGATGTTTTCGCATATTTTCCTATTAGGAATAAATGGATATGCCCATGCACGTATGCACACAGATTTCAGGTCACAGTTTAATTAGGAAACAGATGATACCTCATTGTGTCATCTTGGTCTGAGAAGAGGGGATATACTTGGTGAATATATATGTTCCAGCCGACCATTAATTTCAGAGAAAAGGACATGCACTTCAGTAGCAAAATTTTGATTGTTATGTACTATCTGTAATGCTAAGAATTTATTTGCTAGTATCTCCTCACCTGAATTTGTATTTTGTGCCATTTGGCCTTTTAACTATATGGGCATCTGCAGATGGCCTGAAAACCAAGATATGCCACAGATAACAACTATACGGGCTGCTCCAGATGGACTATGCATGAATGGAACCATATCCTAGGCCTACATGCTAATATTGTACAACAATGAATGCTTCGCTTAATTATACTTAATCAGCTGTGTAATAATAAGCGTGATATTAGCTTTTGTACCCATCTTCATGGTTGAAATACTTTTCTGCAATCTGTGGCACATTTGCTTCAGTTTCCATGTCTTGCTTCATGTTATCAACATTGTTAATCATTTATCTTTATCTTTCTTTCCCTTTACAGACTACTTGAATGGATATGGGATATGGTTCCTGAGAGAACATTTCTTATGTATCAGGTCCTAAAGGTGGATGTTGATTGTTTAGATATCCATGATTCCAAATTATTCAAAACGGTTCATGTCATACTTGATGCTATTTTATTGAGAGTGGCATGAACACATTTGTTTTCTCTTTGGCCAATAATGAAATGATCTTTGTGCAAATAAAATGGCTATCGATACCATAATTCTTGATTTTAATTAGCTTCTTGCGCTAACCGGTTTAAGCCATTCTACTATCTGTAATACAATCCACATTGCATCATCTTTTCATTTACGGCTTTTACTTATTCACTACTAACATCGCTTCTAACTGGCTTTTTGCACCATCGGCGCAACCGGGTCATCTAGTGCAAATATAAAAATGCATGACTCCATGCCTGTACGTGACTTCACGCTGGCGACTCCCATGGTCTGTGTAATATTTCACCCTATGCATTTGGAAACCGAGCTGAAAACCCATACTGAAAATAAACCGAACCGAACCATATTGCAGTTTTTATGATTTCTGGTTTCAGTATGGTATGAACTCTCCATACCATTTAAATTTTGGTTTTATGTTATATACCAAAAACAAAAGAGTTAACAAAAAACTGAAGTAAGAAATATATTTATATTTCTTGAGGCGAACAACCATTCAAGTAGTCAATTTTCTTGTACAAGAGACTGACTAATTACATTCACTTTATTTTAACATAGCTATTTTCTCTAAAAAAATATGTTAAGCCCATCACTACTAGGGAAAAACTTATAGACAGACTGTTGGGGATAGACCCCGCGGTATGACTAGGCCTAGAGCATAATCCGCCCATATTTGGTGACTCACCAGTGACCCGGCTGTGACTTGGCGACTCATTGGTGACCCACTCGAAGCTTGACAACTCATTACGTGACCCGGCGGGCGGGTCAGGTGGACAACAAGACTCAATGTCCTAGAAGGAGGTTTATAGGAAGGCCGACTCATGTGATGGTAGGCCGGCTTGAGAAGGAAGGCATAAGGAATATTCCCTTACAAAGGAAGCAAGACTGGGACTCCACTTGTAATAGAGTAATCCTAATCCTACTAGGACTAGTCATGTAAGCCGCCCCTCCAACTTATATAAGGAGGGGTAAGGCACCCAAGAGGGACAAGTTTTAGAGAGAAAAGTCAATAGCTCTCGAGAGAGAGGTAGCCAAAGAGCACCCTTGTAATCGTGAGCACCATGATCAATATCAATGAAGCAAGATGTAGGTTTTGACCTCCACCGTGAGGGCCGAACCTGGGTAAAAAACCTCGTGTCTCTCGTCCCACTCAACCCCTCTCAAGCTACTACATAGATGCGTTGGCCTCATGACTAAGTCTTTTTCACTACGTCATCTGTTGTGACAAATCCACGACACAGACGCTTACTAGTAGCACGGGTTTTTACCCCTCGATACTACTAAGTTAATAGTAGTAGCGAGGGCTATAAACCCACGCTGCTACTAACTACATGGTTTTTGAAGAGCCCTGAAATC
>LR880968.1:905721127-905754969 GCA_904067115.1 Aegilops sharonensis
CACACATGCATATTTTATCAATGACACATCAAAGGTTCATCAAGTTGCTAACCGCGATCGAGGAGTGTGGCTCCAACACTTCATGTCATGTTTGTTTCATGCTCTTGGGGCATTTCATCAAACACCTTATGTGCATAAGAGGAACCAAAAGCAAACCTACACCCACTTGTGAAGAGAATGGCTCCAAATGGCTAAGTGTTGGCTGCTGGATGGGTATATATAAGGGAGGGGCTTTAGTTGCGGTTGGCCTGGCAAACCGTGACTAAAGGTGCCCGAAGGCCTTTAGTCGCGGTTGTCCTGGCCAACCGCGACTAAAGACCCTCACGTGCGCCAGCTGGCCACCGAGCGCCCTGGGCCCAGGCCTTTGGTCGCGGTTCACCTCCAGAACCGCGACTAAAGGTCCCATTAGTCGCGGTTCCTACAGCTTCGCGACTTATGGGGCTGGACGGAAGCCTGTTTTTCCACCAGTGAGGGTTTTTTTTTTCTCACCTACGCATAGTTTTGGTCTTGTATGACTTTGCTATTTGTTGGTGTATTTTTGTGTGCGTGTGTTGATGTTGGCTGTGTGCATCCTAGCTATGCAGAGGCCGGGTGTGCTTATTGTGTTTGCATCTTCTTGATGCTCCATTTTGAGCCAATAAAATTCACCATTTGTCAAAAAAAA
This sequence comes from Aegilops sharonensis, assembly GCA_904067115.1. Lineage (NCBI taxonomy): Eukaryota > Viridiplantae > Streptophyta > Magnoliopsida > Poales > Poaceae > Aegilops > Aegilops sharonensis. The sequence goes on from LR880968.1 coordinate 905,721,792, forward strand.
ACAAAATAGACATCTATGTAGAATCCTTTCTGCAGAGAATATCCCCCCCTCCCCCTACATCCCCTGCCTCGCATCATCCTCCCGAGGGCGACTCAGGGGCGGTCTAGGCCGCGCCACCTCTGTCCTTCCTTCCGCCTTCCCCTCGCCGTCGCCGAAGGCAGCTATCACGATCCCTGCACGGTAACCAAGGAGCCAGGGAGGGTGATGGCTAGGCCTTCGGCCTCTCCTTTTTTCAGGAGAGGGCCATGGGCTCTGAGGCGACGACAACAGTGATGAGGGCGGCGTCATTCCAGCCATAGGGGACATCCACCAGTGTGATGGACCATGTCTCCTCAGCTGCACTTGCAGCAAGGCCATGGTGAGCAATTGTCAGGGGCGTCGGTGGTTGCCACATGATCCCTCTCTTCGAGCTGAAGATGTCTCCAACATCGCGTGATGTTCCCACTGTTCGTTCCTAATCTCTGGCGTCCTTCTCCCGTGGGATCCGGCAGGTGACTTTTGTGGGTGCTGGGCTAGGTGCTTTAATCGAGGAAACCTGGTATGGACATGGCTGCCTCGAAAACGACAAAAAATAATGCAAAAGTAGATATTTTAAAGGTGATTCCAACTTTCAATAATTTCATGAATTATTTTATGTCAAAAACAAGATACAACACTACTTTTTGTCATTAGCAGAATTACCGCGGACTTATACAAGCCACATGTCAAGATGGGATGACCAAATAGAATATGCATCTATAGAAATATAACAAGGGCAAGTTGCAGAGATCCAACAAATCTCGCCTGTTCAACCACGTCTATCCAACGGTCTATGTCGCTCCGGTGTCTAGCATTAAACATGGTTAACACTTAACATATTTACCACCCTCCCCTAATATCATGCATAATATTAACATGAACGTTAATTAAGTAATTACATCTTGAATGATATTAATGTGAAATTTACATTACCTAACATTAAGTGTTAATTATTATCTAGCGTGAGTTACATTGCACGTACATAATTACTAGTGTTTATAGAGGCATACATGCGTGTGGGTACAAGCAGCATCATGATATCGATGCATCATGTATACTGTGTTTGACATGCATCCCAGACATACATGCACCAAATTTTATAGAGGCATACAATACGAAAATGTGCTTTGGTGGCTGAGCTATCTGGAGGCCGTTATCACATCCGTCAGTACTTGTCGTGATCAGCGCTAAGTGGTTATGCAGCTACCGTATTTTCAGTTGAGGCCGTTGCACAGTGTCCGTACTTGCTGGCAAACAAACAACGACAGCACACGTACACGAGTCGGCACAACAGTGCGGGCACACATCATGTACTTTCATGGTAGAGACCCAGTTGTACCACTGCGGCGTGCGTCAAAGCAGATGCTTTGAGTTGGTGAGCGCGATAACAAATTAAGAGCATCTCCACTCGTTCGGCCCCCAGCGCATAGGCCGGCGCCCTTTCGGGCGCTCACCCGACGATTTTTAGGCATTGGAGGTGATCCAGGTCTCAGCCACGTCCCCAGGTAACGCCCCCAAGGCGCAGCATATTCAAACATGGTCCGTTCCCGCTCCAAAATAAACGCCATAATCCGGTGGTCGGCGCAATAGTTCGGCGATCATTCAAATGCTACAGTTCGGCAATCAAAAGAAAAGTTCGGCGCACAAAAAGAAAGGACACGCAAGGAATGCATCAAACGGCGGTGTCGGCCTTCGGCGTTTCAGGAGTCGGCGTCGGCGTGCGCGGGATTGACGGCGTTGACGTGGCTTCTGGGCTGGCGGCTGATGTCTACTACACAACCTTCACTACTAGGAAAAGGGCTATAGATGATATGGCCACTAATGGCGCATCAGACATGTGGTGCGCCACTACTATATAGCAGTGGCGCACCATGTGCTGATGCGCCATTAGTGTGAAAGACACTAATGGCGCACCACACACATGGTGCGCCACTAGTAACAATTTTTTTCCAAGAATACTAAAGGCGCACCAGGGCACAGTGCGCCATTACTAGTTCTAACTAGTAATGGCGCACTGTGCCCTGATGCGCCATTAGTATTTTTTTTTTTGCAAAACTACTAATGGCGCACCAGGGCATAGTGCGCCATTACTAGTTTCATTAGTATATTTTTTTATTTTTTGGCAATGGCGCATTGTGACCAGGGCATAGTGCGTCATTACTAGTTGAAACCAGGGTTACTAATGGCGCATTTATATGTGGTGCGCCATTAGTAACCTGGGACCAGCTAGATATTTTGGACAGCCACACCTAGCTACCCACTCACTTTCCCCACTTTATTCTCTCCATCTCCTCCTCCAAGCTTGTCTCGGCTGCCTCCTCCTCCTCACCTCATTTGCACCATAGATTCATCCAAATTAAGTGGTTAAATTACCTTTTTTTGATAGGTAAGAAAAGGGGGAAGCAATCTTTATGTTGTAGATCTACTTTTTTCTCCCTCCAACAACGTGCACATGCACTTTTTATGGCCTAGCTAGATCTATGTATGTTTGTGGTATTGCATATGTTTGTGGTGTTGCATATATGTTTGTGTTTGCAGGTACCTGTATTTGAAATGCGATAGTTGCCAATATTTTGCCGCAATGTTGATTCATTTCCGTTTCGGCGACAATTTTGGCACTATGCATTCTTTTTGGTCCTATTTTTAGGGAAAGTCGTGCCAAATTTTTTCTTGGTTCTAAAATATCGTTTTGCTCTATCCCGCAGGCGACCATGGTCCGCACGATGACCGAAGGAATCGTGAATAGGTTTTTGAGCTCCGCGAAGGCCGAGATGCTTCAAAAGAACGAGACGGAGATAAGATGTCTGTGTCGAAGATGCAAGCTGAAGAGCCTTATTGCGGACCCGGATTCCGGGCAGGTGCGGGACCACCTGCTCTTGCGTGGTTTCATGGATGGCTATCGGTGGCAAGGTGATGAAGATGACTATGAAGTCGTCCATGGGGGCCGGGCAAGAAATGAGGAAGTGCAGCAAGACAACCACCGCGGCTTGGGCGGGCGAGAAGACGAAGAATCTCCAGGACATGATCACGACGGTGATGCTGTACACAGTCATCATGTAGAAGATGCAGGACATGATGATGAGGAAGATGCCGGAGCAGACGAAGGGCATGTCATGAAGATGAAGATGCCGGAGCAGACGAAGGGCATGATCATGAAGATGAAGATGTCGGAGCAGACGACGATGGACCATCGATGGGCTGGGTGCAGGACCCTCATATTCAAGAGCTGATTCTCAGGCAGACAGATAACGCAAGAGCTGCCACCCGAGAGAAAGCCAAGCTGGATCAACTGGAGATAGACGCGGTTACTCCATTGTATGAAGGATGCAGGCCCGAGGATACCCGCCTGAAAGTAACGCTCATTGCTCTGGAGATGAAGGTAAAACACAAAATGACCGACGCATGCTTCGACGAGAACATGTCATTCTGGCACGAACGTCTTCCCAAGGGGAACAAGTGCCCGACCAGTTTCGAGGAGGCGAAGAAAATCGTGTGTCCTCTGGATTTACCGCATGTGAAATACCATGTGTGCATGAACAATTACATCATTTATCAGGATGAGCACGCGGAGTCTACCATATGTCCGGTGTGCGGCGTCACTCGATACAACAAGAGGAAGAAAGCTCCTCGAAAAGTGGTGTGGTACTTTCCGATCACGCCTCGTCTGCAGCGGTATTTCGCGGACCCTAAGGTAGCAAAGCTCCTGCGTTGGCACGTGGATAGGGAGGAGAAGAAGCGAGAAGATGACGCAAATGATCCGGAGATAAATAAAAAAGACAAGATGCCGAGTCACCCTATGGATGGGAGCCAGTGGTAAGCGTTGAACTTCGAACACCCAGAATTTGGGAAGGATCCAAGGACCATCGTGCTGGGCGCGAGCACCGATGGAGTCAATCCTTTTGGCGGCTAGAGAAGCACACATAGCACCTGGCCTGTGTTTGTGTGTATGTACAACCTTCCCCCCTGGTTGTGCATGAAGAGGAAGTACATTCACATGAGTATGCTAATTGAAGGGCCAAAACAAATAGGGAACGACATCAATCTGTATATGGGGCTGCTGAAAGAGGAGCTAGACACGCTGTGGAAAATGCCAGCCAATACGTGGGACGCCGCAGAGAAAGAATATTTCCCTATGAGAGCCGCACTGCTCACGACGGTGAACGACTATCTCGGTTACGGATATCTCACGGGGCAGGTGGTCCACGGATTTTCTGGATGCGTCAGGTGCATGGATGACACAACGTATCGCCAGCTAGATAGAGATCCCGGGTCTTCGAAAACCGTGTTCATGGGACATTGAAGGTGGCTTCGCGATGATGACCCGTGGAGGAAACGCAAGGATCTGTTCGATGGTGAAACCGAACCCCGAAGACGCCCGCGTACGAGGAGCGGCGAGGAAATAGACGAGCTGTTGAAAAATTGGAAAGATTGCCCACTGCCGGGAAAGAAGCAGAAGGCGCCAGAGCCGGGAAAAAAGCGAAAGGCGCCAGAGCCGCTGCTGAAGGTATGGAAAACGAGGTCTGTTTTCTGGGACTTACCGTACTGGAAGATCCACCGTGTGCCTCACAGCCTTGATGTCATGCATATCATGAAGAACATGTGCGAGAGTCTGCTTGGTACCCTGCTCAACATGCCAGAGGGGACCTGTTGGGGATATTACTACTGGACGTAAATCGGCCTATCTGGGCCGGGTTAACTTCATCAGTAGTTCAACGGTGTAAAAGCCCAGGAGGCATAAAGTAAGGGCCCAAGGCCTGTAGTCGGTTTAAAACCTGTAGCCGTAAACCGGCCTGGTATGTAGACTTGTATTGTAAGTTAAGAATAGAGAGAGACCAACCCGGATACGAATATGAACCGGAGATTGGGACTCTCTGAACCGACGGGCGTCACCCGTGTATATAAGGGGACGACCCGGGGCGGTTCAAGGACAGACAACAACAACTCGAGGCCTAGGCGAAGCTTATTTGCTCCCTAGTCATCGAGACCACATCAATCCCATCACAAACTAGACGTAGGCTTTTACCTTCATCGAGGGGGCCGAACTAGTATAACTCTTGTGTCTTTGAGTCCGCTTTAGCCCCTTCAAGTTAACCCATAGCGATGGCTCCATGACTAAGTCCTTTCATGAGGACATCTGCCGTGACAAAACCACGACAGTTGGCGCCCACCGTGGGGCTATCGCACGATGGTTTGATGATCTTGGAGGGCAAGTTCGAAGGACTCGAAGGCTATGTTGTGGGCCGGATGACCAAGAGTCGTCGCGGCAAGCTCTACATCGACGATGCAGGCTGGGGCCCCGAGGCCGGCTCGATTGAGTACGGGTACCGGGTCCCCTTTGGTAGCATACACATTTTCATCGGCAAGATCGGTGAGCCAGGGCCTGAGCCGGACATCTGCACCGACCTCGTCGAGACGGCTCAGCGTGCGAGACCTGCCCAGGCTAAACTGGCCGTAAAGTGTGCCTTTGTGGGAGTCATCCACGGAGGAAGTTATGAGGGCGGATCAGAATCTGGTGGCGAAACCGTCGTCCACTCTGATGACGAGTCGTCGATCGGAGAAACTGAGTCTCTGTATCAGCTACAGGATAGCCGGATTGGGGGCTATTCCGATGGTGACAGTATTCCGGACCCCTCTGATTCGCCCAACCGGGTTGGAATATTCATGGCCGGTACACAAGCAATGCTTCACTCTTCGACCGCTGCATCAATGGTTGCCGGTTCAACAGCGGCGACGGCTGCCGGGGCAGGAGGCCCTGCGCGCCCGCCGGCTCAAATTTTATCAGACCTATTCGATGCGTTGGCTATGCTCATGGCAGAGGTCAATCCGGCGGATCAGGACGCTCATAACGCGGAGATTGCGAAGGTGAAGGAACAGATCACTCAGGCTAAAGCGGATCTAGCAGCCGCAGACGCCAGGATGACGGCAGAGCGGGCCGCTTTAGATGCGTAGGCTTATAGGCTCATGCTGGATCAGAGCGCGTCGCATGAAGTCTTGAAGAGGAAATACAGATCCCGTTTGCCTTCAGTCTTTGAGGGAAGAGACCTCTTCAACACCCCCGGAGCGGGAACCAGTAATCCGCCGGTGGTAAACCGGGCGGAAGCACCTGGGACAGGCGCGCCGGTTAGCCCCGCTTAATAGATCTGCCTCGCCATAACACCGGTGCGCCTCAGGCTGTGCAGACACCTCCGGGTCACTACTCCAATCCGATGGATAACCTTGTTGCAGCTGCGGCACGGCTGGAGGCTATTCCGATTGAAGGCGATTCACCACAGGCAGTAGAGACGCGTCGGGTCAAGGAGCTCCTTAGGACAGCTGTGGTCCAACAGGAAGCATATTCGTATAGCCGCGACCGGATCCACTCTACCCCCCGCCCAAGCCGGAGCTATAGCAGACACGTGGATGAACCGGCTGTATCAAGTAATGCACGGCGTGGTGCGCCCCGTGGCAACAACCCGGTAGGTGGCGTCGATAATGCCCAGGAGGTGGTGGACCGGGCCCGAGCGCGCAGAGAGGCCGAGTTAGCAGCGCAGCATCAGGCTTACCCGGTTACGCCGGTTCGTCTGACCATCTCGGTCGAGCCTGGAGCTACCTCTAGTTCTTTGGGGGTGCCTTGCCTCGTCCCCGCTTTACGCAATGTGCGCTTGCCCAAAGATTTCAAGGGTCCGCGCAAGGTGCCAAACTACACCGCCGATTTGGCTCCGGAAGCATGGATAGAAAGTTATGAGATGGCCATGGAGATGCTGGATGTGGATGAGGCTGCGTGTGCAAAGTACTTCACCGTGATGCTCGAAGGCACGGCCCGTGCTTGGTTGAAGAGCTTGCCACCCAATTCTATCAGTTCATGGGCCCAGTTGCGAACCTGGTTTATCCAGAATTTCAAAGATACCTGTAAGCAGCCCATGTCCGTGGTGGACTTGGCGGCTTGTGTCCAAGGTGAAGGGGAGTCAACAACCCATTGGGTGCGCCGCATTTCGGAAATCTTGCACTCGTCAGACCGGATCAACGCTGACTCTGCGATCTTGACCTTGGAGGGCAATTGCCGGTTTAAGCCTTTGAAGTTGAAGTTGGGGCGTATGAAGCGGTTTTGTAATGACATGGGCACTCTCATGGGCGCTTTAGTGAAGTATGCTGATTCTTATAGTACCAAGGATCCCGAGTCTGATGATGACGAGACAGGGAAGGGAAAGAAGAACAACAACTCCAAAGGCCAGCAACATCACTCGGCAGGTAATGGTGGAGGCAAGCGTAAGGCGAATGGCAACATGGACTTCGTAGCCAACACCAACGCGCAGGACAAGGGCCAGCGGCGCAAGGGTAAACAGCCGAATCGAGGTGGAGCGCCTAATCCCAATCCGGACCGCTTGAACTATCTGTTGAATCAACCCTGTCCGAAGCATGGGACGAAGGAGGTGTCAGCAAATCACCTCTGGAAAGATTGTTACATTATGCAGGAGTTCAAGAGTTCTAATGCTTTCCGGTATGATCAAGGCTCCGGCGGCGGTTCAGGGTCTGGGCCGGGTTACGGTGGAGGAAATTCCGGTTCAGGATTTAATGGTAATCCGGGCGGACATAACAATCAGAACAATCAGAATAACCAAGGGGGTTACAATCAGCAGCAGCAACAGTCGGGTTATCAGAGCAACCCAAAGCAGTTGAATAGTGGGCAGTACCATGTTTTCACCACTAGCTTAGACAAGAGAGACCGGAAGCTTCAGAAGCGGGCAGTCAACGCTGTTGAACCGGCCGTACCTCATTACCTACGCTGGTCAGAGCAGCCCATTGTATGGAGTAGAGAGGATCATCCTCCCCGGGTTGACAATCCGGGTCAGCTAGCCCTGGTGGTGGCACCTCAGGTGGGAGGTTATAAGTTCAACCAAGTGCTTATGGATAGAGGGAGCAGCATCAACATCCTGTACTATGAGACCTTCCGTCGTATGGGGTTAACAGATAAACATCTCAAACCGTCCAATACAGTGTTTCATGGTGTGGTACCTGGCAAGTCAGCATATCTGGTTGGTAAAATAGCTCTGGAGGTGGCCTTTGGAGATGAATATGACTCCAGATCGGAAACATTGACGTTTGAAGTGGTGAAAATCCAAAGTCCATATCACGCCCTGTTTGGGCGGCCGGCTTATGCCAAGTTCATGGCACGGCCTTGTTATATCTATTTGCAGCTCAAGATGCCGGGTCACAAGGGGACAATAACGGTTCATGGGAGCCGCAAGATCGCTTTGGAATGTGAGGAAGGTGATGCGGCTTACGCAGAGTCCGTTTGTGCCACCGAGGAGCTGAAGTATTATAAGGACAATGTTGATCCGGCGGACATGACTCCATTGAAGAAGCCAACTACAGAGCATGATCCGGCCCTGAAATTCAAATCGGCAGCTGAGACTAAGCTTGTTGACTTCGTGCCTGGCGATTCGTCCAAGCAGTTCAGCATCAGTGCCAACTTGGATCAGAAATAGGAAAGCGCGCTCATCGAGTTCATCCGTGAGAATCAGGACATTTTTGGATGGAAGCCTTCTGACATGCCAGGTGTACCGAGGGAACTCGCTGAGCACACTCTTAATGTTGATCCCAAGTACAAACCGGTGAAGCAGTTTCTCCGCCGGTTTAACGAGGAAAGGCGTAAAGCCATTGGAGAGGAGGTGGCCAGGCTCTTAGCAGCTGGCTTTATCGTTGAAGTTTTCCATCCAGAGTGGCTTGCTAATCCGGTGCTGGTTCTTAAGAAAAACGACACTTGGCGCATGTGTGTGGATTACACAGATCTTAACAAGGCTTGTCCAGCAGATCCTTTTGCCGTCCCCCGCATTGACCAGATTATTGATGCCACTGCGGGTTGTGAGCGTTTGAGCTTTTTGGATGCGTACTCTAGGTATCATCAGATCAAGATGGCAGTTAAGGACTAGGAGAAGACGGCGTTTATCACTCCCTTTGGAGCCTTCTGCTATGTGTCTATGCCTTTTGGGCTCAAGAGCGCCCAAGCAACTTTTCAACGCTGTGTACAGAATTGCCTGCATAAACAGATCGGCCGTAATGTGCACGCCTATGTGGATGATATTGTGGTCAAGTCAAGGGAGAAGGAAACACTGATTGATGATTTGAAGGAAACCTTTGACAACCTGCGGGTTTACAAGATGATGCTCAACCCGGCCAAATGTGTCTTTGGTGTTCCGGCAGGCAAGTTATTGGGTTTTCTCGTGTCCAACAGGGGAATTGAAGCTAATCCGGAGAAGATTACGGCTATCACATCCCTGGCTAAACCGAAGTGTATTAACGATGTTCAGCGTTTGGCAGGCCGGATTGCCGCGCTGAGCCGGTTTATCAGCCGCCTCGGAGAGAAGGCCATCCCTTTGTACCAGATGCTGAAGAAGACATATCAGTTTGTCTGGAGTCCAGCCGCCGATGAAGCGTTGGAGGACTTAAAGCGGCAATTGGCCAACCCGCCTGTGCTCGCCGCTCCCATCGACAAGGAGCCGCTTCTGCTATATGTTGCTACTAACGCCAGGGCGGTCAGCGTGGCCATTGTGGTGGAGCGGAAGGAGGCAGGGAAGGAGCATCCGGTTCAACGTCCGGTTTATTATATGAGCGAGGTGCTTATTGAATCTAAGCAAAGGTATCCGCATTGGCAGAAGCTGGTGTATGGAGTTTTTATGGCAAGCCGGAAGCTGAAGCAGTATTTCCAAGGGCACCCCATCACGGTTGTCAGTTCTGCTCCCTTAGGTGATATCATACAGAACCGGGAAGCGACTGGCCGGATTGCCAAGTGGGCTATAGAACTTGGGCCGCACGGTCTGAAGTACGTGCCTCAGACGGCGGTGAAGTCAAGCACTTGTGGATTTCTTTAATGATTGGACGGAGTTGCAAGCGCCTGAAGAAAAGCCGGATCATACATATTGGACCATCCATTTTGACGGATCCAGGCAGTTGGAGGGCTCAGGGGCTGGAGTCGTATTAACTTCCCCACGAGGTGACAAGTTTTGTTACGTTCTCCGCTTAATGTTCCCTTGTACTAACAATGCAGCTGAGTATGAAGCCTTGCTCCATGGTCTTCGGATGGCTAAGGAGATGAATCTAAGCCGGGTTAAGTGCTTCGGTGACTCGGACCTAGTGGCTCAACAGGTGTCTGGCACTTGGGATTCAAAGGACCCACTCATGGCTGCATATCGTCGTGAGGTGGATATCGTCGCAGGTCATTTCAGGGGTTACCAGGTGGACCACGTGGACCGTCGGAAGAATGAAGCAGCGGACGCTTTAAGCCGGTTGGGCTCTCAACGCAAACCGGTCCCGCCCAATGTTTTTCTGGACGTGCTGCACAACCCGTCAGTCAAGCTCCCTGGTGAAGCGGATTTGGCTATTCCTGATCCGGAGGCTCAATTGGTGGCAGCTCTGCACGTCACTCTGGATTGGACGCTTCCTTATCTGGCGTCCATGAACCGGGGCGAGTTACCAGAAGATGAGACGTTGGCCCGGCAGATAGTTCGGCGATCTAAGTCTATGACCATTGTTAATGGCGAATTGCATCATTGCAGTGTGTCCGGGGCGTTTCAACGTTGTGTGTCACCTGAGGAAGGCTGTGAAATATTGCGTGAGATCCACGAAGGAGATTGTGGTCACCATGCCGGTTCAAAATCCTTGGTGGCTAAAGCATTCCGCCACGGTTTTTATTGGTTGACTGCCCATGCTGATGCGGAAGATCTGGTCAGACGATGTGATGGTTGCCAAAAGTTTTCCAGACATGCTCATGTACCGGCCCAAGAATTGAGGATGATTCCAATTACTTGGCCATTTGCAACTTGGGGGCTGGATATGGTTAGACCTTTTAAAAGGTCCAAGGACAAAAAGACCCACCTCCTGGTGGCGGTTGACAAATTTACAAAGTGGGTGGAAGCAGAACCTGTTAGCAAGTGTGACGTAGCTACGGCGGTTCAGTTCATCAAAAAGGTGATTTTCCGGTTTGGCTTTCCACACAGTATCATCACAGATAATGGTACCAATTTGTCCAAAGGTGCCATGAAAGAGTTCTGCGAACGTGAGCACATCCGGCTTGACGTTTCTTCAGTAGCCCACCCACAGTCCAATGGTCAAGTGGAAAGGGCTAATCAAGAGATCTTGAGAGGCATCAAGCCCCGGCTTATGGTCCCTTTGCAGAGGACACCGGGTTGTTGGGTAGAGGAGCTGCCATCTGTGTTATGGAGTATCAACACTACGCCTAACAGATCCACGGGATACACGCCGTTCTTTATGGTTTATGGAGCGGAGGCGGTTCTCCCCAGTGACATCCGTCATGACTCACCTCGTGTGGCAGCTTATGTTGAAGCGGACAACGAGACGGCACGGCAGGACGCTTTGGATCGGTTGGATGAAGAGCGTGACATAGCAGCTGCCCGCTCGGCGATTTACCAACAGGATCTTCGTCGTTACCATAGTCGCCGGGTCAGAACCAGAACTTTTCAAGAAGGAGATTTGGTGCTTCGGCTCATCCAAGACCAGACTGATATGCACAAGCTATCCCCACCTTGGGAGGGACCTTTCGTGGTCAGCAAGAATCTGCACAATGGGTCGTACTATCTGATCGATATTCGAGAGCATAAAGACTCACGCACGTCGGAGGAGGAGACCAACAGGCCGTGGAACATAGCTCAACTTCGGCCTTATTATACCTGAGCCATCGGCTCTACTTATGTACATATTATGACAGTGTATATATTATGAATAAAGTAATAAACCGGAGCCTCAGCTAAAGGGGGGTATCTGTTCTGTTACATCATGTGTGGTTACATGGAGTTGTTCTGTCTTAAAGCGGCCTCCGGTTTACCCCCTGAGTTTGCTTTCTAAAAAGCTTTATGATATCACTTGGGGGCTTGGTCGTGTCCGAACCAATGCAACACTTTTTGATAGGCGAAAGCCACCAGATCACTTGGGGACATGGTCAAGTCTGAAACAGTCACGCTTCTTGATCGGGCCTAAGGCCATAGAGTCACTTGGGGTCTTGGTCGAACCCGAACCATTGCCACGCCACTTGATCGGCATATTGCCACGGTTTCAGTTGGGGACCTGGCTGACTTGAACCATGGCTACACCTTATAGGGAGCTTGGTCGTGTCCGACCATGGTAACACCATCTGATCGGCTTAGTAAAGCCTTATTTTCTGCAAACGGTTTATCATTGCCTTTGCTTCCATGTTTTTTCATAACTATTATTTAATTTTTGTTGCGTTTCTTAAACCGACAACATTTTTTAACTGGTTTCAAAACTGTCAATTGACGGAATTCGGTCCATTTTTTAAACCGGAGATAATTCTTCCGGTTTGATGTTTTTTCTGCTAACATCCTATTATGGAGTAACAGGGGGCTTATCATGACCCGGCACGGTTTATGTGGTAAACCGACATTATAAACAACGGGTGCTATTCTCTCCTTTGACGGTAAGGGTTTATACAACCTCCGCTTCAAGATTGGCTAAGCCAACTTTATGCCCAGCGATGGCAGGTATTTTGTATCATACATTTTGATTATATAAATATTTCATTTCATATTTATATGAACGTCACAAGACCAGCTGGCGGCACAAACCGCCGTGGCGGTTTAAGATTTTGTGACTGCAGGCAATATAAGATTGAAAGTTTTGATCATTCAAGCAAGAGTATCGGCACCTATGCACGAAGGCATATTCAAAGCAAGACTGTTGGCTATCCTATTACAAGGCAACATGGTGCCCAAATAAGATCACTGTTTCTTGGCGGAATGTAATGAAGCGGTTCTTCAAACCGGCTTCCGGTTCATGCTTGCTCGCCGCCCCGGGTCTGATGGTTGTGGGTCGTCCTGCGCCGCTTCAGCTTCTTCATCTCTACCCAGCTGCTGGAAGTCAACAGTGGTCCAGTCGATTCCCATTAAAGCTTGAAAGACAGCCTCCTCATGGATCAGGGAAGTTGGATCAATATCAGGAGTGTATGTATGCTTACGGATCGGAGGGATCAGGTTCTCCGCTTCAGGAATAGGGGCAGCTACTCGCTTGTTCTGATTGTCATACTGAGCTTGATAATGCGACAAGTTTGCCTCTTCAGCTAATTGGCAAGCCAGAGGGCGCACTGCCCGGTTTATAGCTCTCAGGTCATCTTCGTTGAACTCTGAGCCATCTTCCTTCAGACTGGGATAGCCCTGAGCTACTTCAACGGGATCGAAATCTGGCACCCATGCTTTGGCCCGGATTAAGGCGTTGATGGCGCCGGTTCGAGCAACAGATTTCTTCAGCTCTTCAATCCGGGCGGGAAGCATGGACAACCTCCTAAGAGTATCTTGAATTAAGGAAGGTGCCGGATTGTTATGTGATGCAGTGGAGATGATCCGCTGCGCTCCAGTGTACAGCTGCTCTATTAAGGTATAGGCAGCCTTCAATTTCTTCCGAACATCTGACCCCAAGTGACCAATGCGTGTGCCTACAGTATTGCAAGAGAAATCACAAACCGGACTTATCATAAGAAGGTCAAGATTATCACAGAAGCCAAAGGAAACTTACCGAAGATGGCAGCAGTCATGGAATGCACTTGCCGCTTCACGCTGGTCAGCTCATCAACCACCGGTTTAAGGGCAGCTTCAGCATTTTCAACCTTTTTGGTTAAAGCGGCCTTTTCAGCATCCCAGCCGGCCCGCTCAGACTTGAACCACTCCTTGAGCTGCTCCATGGTAGTCAAGGCGGTTTTCAGCTCATCTTTGGCCTTGGAGGTTTCTGCTTGTTGAGACTTCAAATTTTCTTGAAGATCATTGATTTGGGAGGCTTGTTGGCGTATCTCATTCTGCAACAAAAAGGGAGAATGTTAATATCTTCATTGCAAGTCCCAAATGCATAACCAGTCATACACATGGCACTTGGGGGCTAATGCATATTTGATATTTGTCTATCAATAAAATCACAAAGTCCCAAGCTCAGTACAGGTATTCAACTTGGCACTTGGGGGCTAATGGCTATTTGCTCTCACATGTTCTGAGGCGGCGATATGAATTACAGTCCCGGTTTAACTATGCTATGTTGAACCGGCCCTTTGGGGCTACATCAGTGGATTCTGAAGCATTGAGTTCATACTAAGTCCCGGTTTAACTATGCTAAGTTGAATCGGCGCTTTGGGGCTAGGAGAGTTAACAAAAATTGAAATATTCAGGCGAGAAAAGAACATGGAGGTTACCTCGAATTTCTCTTTCATCATCTTCACCAGGCCAGCCTCATAGTCACGGCTGGTATACAGCCGGTTCAAGTAGCCAGAATGAAGGTCTTGGGGGTTGAGAGCGGCATAAGTTGCCAGATCAACATCCCACTTGCCCTTGCTCATAGTGGCAAACTCTTCTTTGGCAGAATGTTTGGATAAAGCGACTGGATTACCCGGTTCGCTGTGGCCAAAGCCAGTAATCACGACGTCATCGTCCTTGGTATCACCGGTTTGGCCAGGGGCAGTCGGTTTGACAGCAGGCCGGATTGGACTGGTGGATTTTTCAATCCGGGTCGGGCTTCTGGGCTGGTCAGCAGGAAGGGCGGTGTCAACGGGCCTTTCTTCAGCAACAAAATCGTCATCTTGCTGTGGCGGATCATTGGGCGTGTCTTCACAGATGGCCGCTTCAAGATTTGGGGTGCTGCCCGGTTCAGGGGCAATTTCTTCGTCGGCCGCTTTATCCAGACAAGCCTTTTTGCTCGGCCTGAGCTTGGCCCTGAAAAGGCACAACAACAGTCAAGTACGGTATATATTACACAATGATGCAGTAGAAACAATATGAAAGGTATAACTTACCCAAGCACCGTTTTTATTGGTGGCAGCTGAGTGGCTGATGACTCGCCAGATGAGGAGTGGGAAGTGACCTGATAATCGGAATCAGACGGATTAAGGGGGTTGACGAAAACAGCCTGCTTTAGGATAAGCACTGACAAGCAAATTAGAGACCTCTGAATGACGTTTCTGAACCGGACTGTTCGGTAAACCGATGGAGGTAACTACCTGGCCGCTGTGCCGAGTTGTGCGGCGAGCTTCATGTTGTTGAGTCTTCATAAGAAATTTGGGATCCAAGTAAGCAAGGGGATGAGAAAATTTAATTTTCCGGTTTGCCCGACGATTTTTTAGTGAAGGCAAAGGATTTGAGTCAGAGGAGAGAATAGTTACCTCTACAACATCAGCATTACTGGTTTCAGCATCATCCTGACAAACATCATCATTAATTAGGTGTGTGAAAAGTAAGCCAAGTGAATCAAGTTCTACCTCAAGGTCCGGATAACCCACATCATCGTCCGCAGCCGGATCAGAAGATGCAGTGGTTTTCCTCTTATAAGCAGTCTTCTTGACAGCTTTGGTCTTTTGCCGGATTGGTTTTTCCGGTTTGTCTGGCTTCTCTGGTTTCTCTTATGGATGTTTCTTGCTCCAGAATGGATCATCACCCTGATTAAGCAGCAGTTGATGTTAAAAGTGATACCGGAGATGGTAGTAATATATTTAGTAAAAAATAGTCAGAAGTCTTACAGATGGCGGTTTGTTGGTAGCACAGAAGGGGAGCAGACCGGTCCGGGCACAGAGGTTTTCCGGTTCGTTCAACATCTTCTTCACCGCCTCGGTGACCTCTTCATCGGTAAGCTGGATATTAATGTGTTGGAGGGGGTCGTCGACACTACCAGTGTACTCGCACATTAAACCGGAGCGCTGGGAGAGGGGCAGTATGCTCCATGATATCCAACAGAGCGCGAGATCAATTCCGGTTAAACCGTTAGCCATGAAGGCTCTGAGCTTGGAAAGTTGAGGAGCATATTTACTTCTCTCACTGGCAGTTAATCTTTGCGGAAAGGGATGTGTGTTGCTGAGTCGCTCCGGACAAAAACCGGGCAAGGGATTCTCGTTGGCAGGTGAAGTGTCTCTGCAATAAAACCATGTTTGATTCCATTCCTTGGGGTGGCTGTGCAGTTTGACATGAGGATAAGTGACCTCCTTTATTTTTTGAATCACCACACCACCCAATTATGTGTTGGGCCCGTCAGTGAATTCTGTGCGGCGGTTTAGATGGAAGCAGTCTCTAAACAGTTCAACAGTAGGTTCCTCTTGAAAGTATGCCTCACAGAGCACTTGGAAGTGACAGATATTGGTAACAGAATTGGGGCATGTATCTTGTGGACGGAGTTGAAAATTGGCTAGCACATCTCGATAAAATTTTGAACCGGGCGGATTGATGCCCCGGGCTAGGTGATCTGCGAAAACTACAACCTCTCCTTCTTGAGGTGTTGGTGGACATTCTTTGCCAGGAACCCTCCAATGGATACTATTTTTACTGGCTAAAGCGCCAGTCAGGACCAGATTGTTTAATTGAGTTTCGGTGACACGGGAAGTAGCCCAGTTGCACTCATATACTTGTTTGGCCATCTACAAAAAAATATATAAATCCGGTTCAAGAAATGTGTTGGGACAAAGAGAGAACCGGTGTACAATTCTAAATCGGAGACAAATACGTCTAAACCGGAGTTCTATGAAGCGACAGTATCTGGTTAAGAAGTTAGCGGTTCAATAAGGGGACTAATGGTGTATACCGGTTTATCTAATTTTTTCTATGTTAAGTTAAACCGCCTGGTCTAAGGTCTAAATATTGAAAACAATTGAGGTTGCGAACGGCTAACTATGCAGAAACAGGTTTCGCAAGATTTCTCTACAACGAAGGATCTGAAGCCAGATCAGAATAGAAGATAAATATCCAAAAAGGAATACAGCAGAGCAGTATTGATGCAATGAGCAGAGATGATGTGCGAGATCTATGGACGTGAGCACGTGACTATAGGCGGGTGCTAAAGGCTACCGCTAATCAGAGCAAGGTGTTACAGATCCATCCAGGAGTCTAGTATGAGCATGAACAGTTCATGGAGCACGGCAAGAACAGGAAACCCTAGAACGGATCTAGGTCGAGGGGAACCGAGGACCTACTGGAGTTGAGGAGATGTGGAAGAGTCTGCATTTCTCTGGTGCGTTCAGGTTGATGCAGCGGCCCAAGACGGTGCAGAGGTCGACGGCGGCGGCGGAGCTCCGAGGCCAGCGACGCGAGGAAGACGAAGAGAAAGGGGACGAAGGGGAGAAAAGGAATGGCCCTTCGGTCCTATTTATAAGGCAAGATACCTGTGTCAGGCGCGGGAATCAAGGAACCACAAACCTAGGAAGCGGAGCTGTCGCCTCGATTATTGCGGATCTATTAAACAAAGAAGATATCGTGAATGCTATCTTTATGGGGACGTCATGCCGGTTTACAGCAACCGGAGAAGGTGACATCATGGCGGTTCAACGATTTCAAGAAGGTATTGAAGATGAAGGTTTTTATCAAGGATTGACATGAACCTGTTCAAATCAATCTGGGGCCTAATGTTGGGGATATTACTACTGGGCGTAAACCGGCCTATCTGGGCCGGGTTAACTTCATCAGTAGTTCAATGGTGTAAAAGCCCAGGAGGCATAAAGTAAGGGCCCAAGGCCTGTAGTCGGTTTAAAACCTGTAGCCGTAAACCGGCCTCGTATGTAGACTTGTATTGTAAGTTAAGAATAGAGAGAGACCAACCCGGATACGAATATGAACCGGAGATTGGGACTCTCTGAACCGACGGGCGTCACCCGTGTATATAAGCGGACGACCCGGGGCGGTTCAAGGACAGACAACAACAACTCGAGGCCTAGGGGAAGCTTATTTGCTCCCTAGTCATCGAGACCACATCAATCCCATCACAAACTAGACGTAGGCTTTTACCTTCATCGAAGGGGCCGAACTAGTATAACTCTTGTGTCTTTGCGTCCGCTTTAACCCCTTCAAGTTAACTCGTAGCGATGGCTCCACGACTAAGTCCTTTCATGAGGACATCTGCCGTGACAAAACAACGATAGGACCAAAGATGGGCCGAAAGCAAGGGCAGACTTGAAATCAATTTGCATCAGGGAGGAGCTTCACGCTAATGATGATGATGATGAGGCGAAGCAGGACACGAAAAGTCGTCGCAAAGGCAAAAAGGCCAAGAAGACCGGAAATGACTTCCCTCCCGCGTGCTTCACTCTAAGTCAGGAGGAGATCGATCAGTTTTTCACCTGCCTCGTAGGAGTAAAACTTCCTTACGGTTAAGCGGGGAAGAGAAGCAGATACCTAGACCCAGCGAAGCAGAAGTTCAGCGGGATGAAGTCTCGCGACTGTCACGTGCTGATGACGCAGATACTTCCAGTTGCAATCCGTGGCATCATGGACGCGCACGTCCGTGAAACGCTATTTGGCTGATGCAACTTTTTCGACGTCATCTCTCGGAAGTCGGTTGGCGTGAGGCAACTCAGAAGGCTACAGGAAGAGATCATGGTGATACTATGCGAGCTTGAGATGTACTTCCCGCCCGCATTCTTTGACGTTATGGTGCATCTGTTGGTCCATATCGTGGAGGATATCATCCAACTCAGGCCGATGTTCCTGCACAGCATGATGCCGTTCGAAAGGATGGATGGTGTCATCAAAGGATACGTTCGCAACATGTCACGTCCAGAGGGAAGCATAGCCAGGGGCTTTCTGACCGAAGAGTGCATCTCCTACTGCACGAATTATCTAGGAATCGAGAACCCCGTTGGTCTGGCCGTCAATAGGCACCTCGGCAGGCTCGCTGGATGGGGCTCACCGTGAGGGTCGTCGCGAAATGCATGTCGACTTTGAGGGTCGACTTGCTGACTTTGAAAGAGCAAACCTAGTCGCGCTACAACACATAGACGTGGTCGATCCTTGGGTGGTAGAGCAGAAAACGTTTATTGAGAAGACGTACAATGACCGAGGCCAACAGAGGACGGACAGGGATATAATCAAAGAGCACAACTCATGTTTCACGCGTTGGTTCAAGCAGAAGCTTCTGTCGTACCCTTTACATGAGGATTCTTCCGCGGAAGAACAACTCATATTCGCCTTGTCACAGGGCGCCGAGCAAAACCTGATGACCTATGAGGCGTACGATATCAACGGCTACACATTCTACACCGAGGACAAGGACATGAAGAGCGATGGTTATCAGAACTCCGGGGTAACGATGGAATCCTACACAGGTAACGACAAGGACAGATACTACGGAAGGATCGAGGAGATCTGGGAGCTGAGCTACGCTGGAGAGAAGGTCCCGATGTTCCGTGTCAGATGGGCCAAGAGCGTCCTAAAAGAAGACCGGCATTTCACCACCATGGTTATACCCGAAGCCAAATCCAAGACCGCGGGCGCGAACGTCACCGCGAAAAATGAGCCATGGGTACTGGCTTCCCAAGTGGACCAATGCTTCTTCATTACCGACCCGCCAAGGCCCAGTCGTGTTGTCGTGAGGAGAGGCAAAAGGAAGATCATCGGAATGGATGGAGTCGCCAATGAGCAAGACTTCGACAAGTACGGCGACCCGAAGATGGAACATGACGACGACAATGAAGTATCAGCATACACCACAAGAAGAAGCAGGACCTCCCTACCTAAAGGACGTCCGTTCAAGAGAAGAACTCCATTTACGAAAAATAAGGGCTAGAAGATTGTGAACAGATAGCTAACTAAGATCGATTGTATTTAAACTAGTCGTCAACCCGTGCACCTGCACGGGCTAGCAATTTTAATATTAGATATAACAAAGTTTTGAGAAAATGGAAATTTGAAACACTAATTTACATATGTTGATATAGGTTATTATTACAACACATGCACATACGGTCCAATGAAGTTACATTGCTTCGACTATTTTGTGATTAGATTGTTTGCATCCAATTGTGTCACATGGTATAAGTAATATCGCTATGTGATGGCGAACCACGTCATATTGATGGCTGATATGTGGAAATATGGATGTCCTGCTTTATCAAGATTACATAAAAGTATATGTGTTATGTTGGTACAAAATATTGTTACAAACGCAGAAGTTGTTGCATGTATCATACGTACTCGTGATTTAAAATTTTCTAAAAGGTATAAAGATGAAGTGCCCTATTGTAGCATATATCTTACTTTTTATTCAATCTAAAAAAGACATACATCTTCCTTTTTGCAATGGAAGCACGATATAATTGAAAAGACTTCGTTTCTATATAGAATAATGGACACATACACTATCGTAGTGAATAATGTACATATTTAAAAAGGAGGCAGTTGTATATTCTCTTTTTTGCGCGGAGTTGGGGGCTGTTGTATATTCTTATTATACTATAAACACCATAGATATTCCGATTATAAGTTCTTGTCTGTACCGGCAACTTTTTAAAGAATTTCTTTTGTGATTAATCTACACGGGAAGATTTTAATATTTTCTATCCATACTATACATATCTATATAGCACAGACAATCGTGTTAATATGAGAGGGAAAGTAGTGGCTGTAGAAAAACTGTACTATTTATATGAGATATTTGTGCCACATGATACAATCAAAATCTTTTTTATTAATAATTCAGCAAGTTATATGTAAATAATGATGTTTTAATAGCTATTATTTCTATCTTTTTTATTAGGATAAAAAATACATGTATATATGTACTATATTTGCAAACACATATTAGGAATCTGTTTCTTTTTTTTTCATCGGTGGAATATCTATGGAAGGAAGCTATCCTTTTTATATAAGGAACCCATTGATAACTTCTTTCTTTCCTCTCACTAACGTTACGTGTAGGTGTTTCTTTTTTTGGCCGTGCCATATATATGTTACATGTTACATATAAGTTTCAGCCGTGAGGAGTCGTGAGACAGATATTTTTCTTTTTTGCGTGACTTTTTTTTCTTTTCAATCGGGAAAAAGGAAGATTTTACCGATGGACTTTAAAGCGTAATTAAATAGATCTGATTTTTTCCTCATCGCTGGAGTTTTTATGGAAGGAGATTATCCCTTTTTTAGGAAACCGTGGACTCTTTCCTTGTTTTATTTCCTTGTTATCACCGTTGGAGTTTTAATGGAAGAAGATTATCTTTTTTGAGGGAAACGTGGACTCTTTCCTTGTTTTTTCCCCTTTTCAGGGCCCAATTTTTATGGAAGGAGGCTATCTTTTTTATGGAACCGTGGCTGATTTTTTGTTTTCTTTCACCAATGTTAAACGTGTTAGATGAATTTTTTGGACGATCAGTTTTATGTAAGTTTTTCTTTTATCTTACACGTAAATTCTACAATCCAACGGTGTAAATAATTGTGAAGATGTGGATTAATGAGAAGGCTTGAAAGGTGCCTCCAATTAGTAAATATAAGATATAAGATTGTAGCCTTCGTTTCTCAATTTTATTTCATGGGCACTTTTTGAACTCATGAATATTTTTAAATTTCATGGGCACTTTTTGAATTCATGAATATTTTTTCAAATTTGATGATATTTTTTCATATTCAATATGAAAAAATATTGAATATTCATGAGGACACTCGATCTCGATCCCCCTCCATCTCGATCGCTATCCCACCTCGCCAGATCCGGTCCCCCTCGCCGCCGAGCACCCCCCGCACCCTCTCCCCCGCTCCACCGGACGCCGCCGACGACCCACCGCACCCTCCCCCGCTCCACCGCCGCCGACGACCCCCCGCACCCTCCCCCGCTCCACCGTCACAAATGAATGCAACTAAAAATCCAAAAAAACAAATTTGATTATATTTTCAAATAAAAAATTTCATGATATTTTCAAATAATAAATTTAATGATATCTTTTCATATTCATAAATATGTCCAAATAACAAATTTGATGATATTTTTTAAAAAATTATTACTGTTTTTATAAAAAATTATTACTGTTTCATATTCATATTCATTTTCTAAAAAATTATTAGATGCAACAAAAAATAAAAATAATAATAATTACTTATGGCGCACCTCCGGCTGGTGCGCCATTGCTATCTCAAAAAAATATTACTAATGGCGCACCGCTCGGGGGTACGCCAGTGCTATCTAAAAAAAGCATACTAATGGCGCACCGCCAGGGGGTGCGCCATTAGTAATCTTCCCCCTAGCTAATTCGTCGGTCCCTCCCTCGCCAGATCCACTTCCCCCCTCGCCACACCCTCACGCGCGCCCCCTCCTTCCGCCGCCCGGTCGTCGCCGCGCCACTGTGCTCGCCCTCTCGCCCTCTCCCCTGCTCGCCTTCTCCGCCAGATCCCGAGCCTCGCCGCTGTGTTAGCCGCGGCCATCGCGTCCCCGCACCTCGGTGGCCGAGCCAGACCCCTCCCTCCTAGGTCAGTGTCGTCCATCGCCTCGCTGGCACCTCTCTCTCCGGCCATCTTCCCCACCCCGCGCCGCTCTCATCTCGTCCTTCCGCGCGCTCCCGGGCCCTCGCCTCCGCCTCCGCGCCCGCGCTGGCCTCCCTAAGGCGCACCAATGCCACTCCCGCAGCCGACACCGCCGCGACCTCCACCTCCCCTCCGCCCTCCTCCCCGCCGTCAGCCCCGCGCCCAAGTCCGAAGCTCCCCGCCTCCCCACCATCCGCCTCGCCGCCACCCGCCGCGCTCCCGCCTCCAAAGCTCGCGCCTTCCACACCGCCCCCACCACCAGCCCTAATCCCCATCGTGGCGTCCTTGGCGGGCTGCTCGGCGCTGCCGTCGTCTCGGACCTCTGCCGCCTGCTACCTCCCCATCTCCGTCCCCGACTCCTCCCGAGCCCCATCTCCACCCCCTCTCCATTCAAGCTGCTCGACATGAACCCTGACCCTCTGTTGTTTGTTTTTTCAGGTTTAGCTAATGATCTGTCCGAGATTGCCAAGCTGTACTGTTGGTTGTAGTGGTGTTGTTCTCCCAGGTTGAAGGTATTTCAAATCACCCGTTGATTTAAGCTTCCATTTTTAAGGTTTAGTGCACTGTCATGTGCTGCTTACCTACATACCCTACTAGATATTTTTGTTTCATTGGCATGGTTGTTTTGTGACCAACATAGTAACATTGTTGAGGTTTACTATTTTTTTATTTGTTTGTACTTATGTTAATTGTACTTGTAACATGGTTGTTCATTGTGGTTTGTTTCATCTAGTGAGCTCCTGCCAGTGCGAGGTCGAGTGTCGGCAACGAGGGCTTCCTCCTGTGGGATCCGCTCACGCGACCTTGTCCTGCTCAGGAGGAGGAGGAGGGGCGCACCTGGCCACCAAGGGAAGGGATTCCGTCACTGCCTTCTATATATTTGACTAGTGAGTGCTCCTCTCTGTTCTGCATTCATCAACATGAGGTTTATGACTCCAGCCTAGTTTCTATTCTGGTTGGTTGATTGATGACATACGTGAGCTTTTGTTTACCGCTTGCTTGCTTGATGCCATTAGACTCCAGCCAGGTTCATGATCGAGGTCCTTGTAATTCATACTATCAATTTTGCTCATGCTGCTGTGCTGTTTGATGCGTGTGTGGTTGATGGTCGGGAACTAGCTAAGGTTGTTTTCCTACTGAATGATGATATTCCAGTTTGTTCCTCACCCACCTGCTCCCATGTTATTGTTATCGAAAATACAATTGCTCCCTGAAAATGTGTAAGCTTTATATGGCAGAAGGTTGTGCATTTACTGAATCATCATTTCTTGCACATGGACGATTTGGTTGTCCATGATTAGGGATGGACCTCATATGTCCTCTGCTATTGTTGAACATGTTGTAATCAAGTACAACTCCTACAGAAGAATCTGTAATTTTGACAGGTCTGAGATATATTTTGGTCAATTTGTGATGATATATGTATATATACCAGGGCTGGTTGGGCGAGGTCCGTTGTCGCTTTGGTTTACTCCTAGGTTCTTCTGTAGGAGTTTGACTGAAATTCTAAACTTTTGTCCTTCATGTACGAGGCTTTAAATTGCTACTCTTTTCACCAAGGAGTTAACCACAAAGCTTGATTTTTGCAACTGGACTCCTAGCTAGGTTCATGCTTGGGTAGGAGCATTAGAAAATTTTGTAATTTGTGTAGGCTGGTTTGGTGATATCTCTGCTTTTCCTTGAGGTTCCGTACGAGGCTAGTTGAACGATGCTTCTAATTTATGCCAAATTCGGTCATGCTGCATGATGCGTGTGTGGTTGATGGTCACATGCTAGCTTAGGTTGTTTTGATATAGAATGGCATTTATTTCAGTTTGTACCTCATCATGCCCCTTCCCAATGTCCATCGTCGAGTAGTTTGCTGGTTTTGTTGAAAAAGAAAAGAAAAGCAAACTGGTTGTGTCCTTCTCACAGGCCAGTATAGAGAATTGTGATTATCAATTTACTGATTTTTGTTCGAATTTGATCATGCCTCTTTTGAGAAGTATGCCTATTGATTCAAAATTGCCATGGCAAAAATATGTTTCAGAAAATGACATGGACTAAAATGTTCTATAGATCATGATCCATAGACAAAAAAATGCCATGATCCATACAGAATAAATTCCATGATGCATAGGCTATATTTGCCATGGGAGATGGAAATTTTGTTGGATTATGATCCAGAGATTAAAAAAATGCATAGACTATAATTTCCTGGCATGATCCATAGAACAAAAATGTAGAATAAAAGATGCCATGATCCATACACTATAATTTTCATGATGCATAGACTATATTTGCCATGGCCCGGTGCAAATGAAATTTGCCATGTTGCAAAAAGAAAACAAATTTGCCATGGTGCATATAGTAAAAACAATGCCACGATTTGTAAAATACATTTGTCATGCTCCATGAAAGTAAATTTCCATGGTCCAAATGTAGCAGAAGTTTCAAGTAGTGTTTTGTTTCTGTGTTTGAATAGGCAGCAAACTTTCTATTCTTTCTGTGTTTGTACAGACTTGCTAAACTATTGATGATTTTGTGTTGGGTGACCTATTAGATCTGGAATGGAAGCTCACATAAGTTGAGCTGATTTTTGTCCATATCAAAGCAGAGGACCATATGGTCTGTGGCCTTTTCATCCATATGAAAGTAGAGGCACATTGTGGTGCTTGTTTGCTGGGTTTTGTCTCCGACCATCGTGTCGTGATGATTTTGCAGGTACCCCGTGAGGCCCATGAGTTTGCCGGAATGTCGATTAACTTCCGTTCTGGAAAATTTGGGTACTCCATATGTCCTATTTTCAGCAAAGGTCATGCTGAAATTTTTCGTGAATTTTAGCATGACTTTGCTAAAAATCGGACATATGGGGTACTTGCTACTAATGCATGGGCCGGGGTATCTTAGTACTTAATTAAGTAGGATCAACTGCCCCTTTATTCTTGCTGCATTAAAACATAGGTGCCAATAGAGCCAAGTGATTAGGCCCAACTTAGAGTTGACAAACCCTAAATTATAAAACCTTGGCTTTTAGGGTGCCTCGGTGTCGATAAGAACCTAAATGATGAAAGCTTAGGCTTTTAGGGTGCCTCGGCGTCGACAAACCCTAAATTATAAAATCTTAGCTTTTAGGATGCCTCGGTGTCGACAAACCCTAAATGATGAGACCATGATCTTGTTCCTTGACAATAACCAACTTTTTGACCAAACTTTTTTCCTATTTAGAGCGAAACATGGCCCACAACGATGAGGCCGGCGGTTCGGGCGGCAAGCAATTCTAGGAGCTGTCCCAGGAGATGGAGGAAGAACCTCACCGCTATGAGGACGCCGTGGAAGACACCGATCCTGACTACACAACCCCTAGTGGCGTCGGGGATGACACCACTGATTGTGGCGTCGAGGATGCCACCACTGATGATGGCGGCGCACGCACAGATGGCAGCCAACCGAAGAGGCAACGGAAGGATCGGCGCCCGAACGTGCTCGGCACCGTCAAGGAGGAATTTACTGAAGTGAACTCCGACGGGCATCCAACGGCGCCCAAAGAATTAGTCAAGGGTTACTCGTTTCAGCTCGGGTGCATTCTCCAGAGCACCGTCTCGATCAACACCGAGAACCTAAGGCATAAGGACTGAGGGAATTTGCGCAACCTCCTCTTCACGAAGCTGCACGAACGATACAAGTTCCCCGCTGACTTTGCAAACACACGCCTCTCAGGGAATAAAGTGAACATTGCCGCCCTCACGAGGATGAGCACGGCCCTGTCTACTTGGAGAAGCGCGGTGAAGAAAATGATTGACAAAGGTGATAGTTATGAGAAGATCAAGGCGAAAAATCCTTCGATCAGCGAAGATGACTACAAGGAGTTCAAGATCAAGTGCGAGAGCAGCGCAACCTCCGAATCAAGTCAGTGGGGGAAAGTAATGCGGGAGTTGAACTTAGGGGAACACAAACTTGGTCCCGGCGATTACAGAGTGGAGGAGCCTATATGGGACAAGGAGGACGCAGAGCGTGCCGAGCAAGGCCTACCGCCCCGCTTCGAGAAATACCATGACAAGCAGACCAGGAACTATGTCAAGGCCCGGTACAAGGAGGACCCGGTAACAAAGGAGCTTACCACGGATCCGAAGACCAGGGCGCTTGAGCTTGTTCTGGTAAGGAATACACCCCCGCGTAATTAGCTCCATATGGTTGCATTCTAATTAATGAAGCCAAATTTCTAAATGGTTCACATTCCTTTCGCAGGAGACTGAAAGCAGTAGCGCGGGGTCGGCTCAGAGCACCCCTTGGGACATCACTCTAAATAGGGCGTTGAACGTAATGAAAAACAAGGATAAGCTCAGTAAGCCGTCGTCAGCTGGTCGTGTGGCCGGCAAAGTCTTGTCCACAAAATGGTCGTCATACTATAACGCTGGTGGGCGAAAGGAGAGAAAGACCAGCTCGGAAAGCCAGTCGCGCAAGGTTCAAGAACTCAAGGCACAAGTGGCGCGGATTCCGGAGATTGTCCAAGAGCAAGTGCAACAACAACTGGGAACGACGCTCACCGCCATGGTGCCTACCTTGATTCAGGGGCTGACGGCGTGGACTGCGGGCGGCCAACAGGGGCCACCCCCGGTTACCAGCTTCAAGGCCAGCAACTCGCACAACGCGCAGGCGGTGCCATTGGTGTCTCCGGCATAGGCGGTATTCGTGTCTCCGATGCCGGCACGGGCATTGGAGCTTAATGCACCCGGGTGTACGCCGGCCGGCACCTCGCCAGCAAGCGGCCCCTCCGTCAATTGCACGCCCGTCGTTGGCGGTGCCTCGACATTAGCTGAGCTCGACGCCATCACGGTAACTAATTAAGCCTCTCGTCCGAGAACTTCATATCCTTGCCTTTTACTGGGCATCCCTGACGCCCTACATGTTTTCGCAGGGTGCCACCGACGTTCCGTGCACTCTCCTGCACTTCGTGAACGACGAGTTGTTCGATGTCGCCAAGGGCAGAATCGTTCAACTGGGTAACCCCGTGTTCCACGGTAATCCGATGCCACCCACCGTGTATAGGGTTCAACTGGTTCGGGTGCTGCCAGGCTGCGACGAGTTGTTACCTCCGATTCGACCCGCTGGGGCCGACGAAGATGATGTGAGACCCTCAGCGCCTGCGTAAGCTGGCCCCTGCTTTGGCCGAAGAGCCAAATTTGTTTGGGGGCGGGGGACACCACCCCACAGACAAGACCACCAGTCGTGCCGGCGCCAAGCAATGGCAAGACCGCCGCAATGCTACCGGACATGCCGGAAAATCCCTATGGCACAGGATCCGAACATGCATATGGCACAGGATCCGGACGACGACGACAATGATGACGGTACATTTACCAACATCGATAAGTACTTTGCCGAACATGGGTACGATGACGAATTCATGGGGCCTCCTTCTCAAGAACCCAACCCTGCAAAAGACGACCGCTATCTAGCTGGTACCGCGGAGAAACCCAATTGCAACAGGCGTCATCTGGCATTCAGTTCTCAGGAGACGCCTCCAGCTGTCGACTTCACCGAGCCTCAGATAGCCGAGGTGCGAAATATTATCAGCCCCAACACACTCAAGAAGGCGGTCTATGAGCATAACTCGGTCCCATTACAGCAGAAGAAGAAGGGACGGAAAAACAAAGAGTAACAAGGGCGTCGGTGCGAGCCAGCCGGCACCGAGTACGATCCGTGCTCAGGACGGGCCACCTTCACCTAAGGATATCTCGAGGAGGGTGCATGTGGCGGGTAGGCCGATGCTACCGACTAATCTGCTGAATGCTGCAACCGGTACTATGCGGAGTCTACATGACAGTGTTCTTTCTTTGGAGAAGCAGCGTCTCCGAGAGAATGATGTGGCATACCCGGTTTTCGTGGCCAAGGTGCCAGAGGGCAAGGGCTTTGTGGATAGCGCCATCGGGGGTATGATCGTCCTGCGGTTTGATGACATCTTTGCTATGTTTAACCTTCATCCGCTGCACTACACCTTCGTTCGGCTGTTTTCGCTGAGTATGGAGATGCGGATCATTAGAAACAAGACCCCGGACATCAGGATAGTCGACCCCTTCTACATGCGTGCCAAGATCTTGGGCAGCGCTGGCGACCGGCAAGTCGCGAGTTCCCACCTCGAAGGCGTCATTCTGGAAAACCCAGATAAGCATAACTTCCTCGTGCCTTACTTTCCCGAGTAAGTCATCCCCTAACCGCCCCGTAACATATGATTTCTTAGATTTCGATCGTTCTTTTTTTTCTAACATTCCGTGTTCTGTGCAGTGACACACATTGCACACTCATCCTCTTAAGCCCGAAATATTCCATGGCCACGTATTTCGACCCGGACCGTGACTCCAAGATAGACTACACAAATATCAAGAAAGTTCTTGATGATGCTCTCCCCGGCTACGCCACATCTGGAGGCACCTTTAAGAGGCCAGTTCGTAGGTACGGCAGGCACGTGTTCACCCACAATACGACGTTCCCCTGCGTCAAGCAGCCGCCTGGCGGTCAGAAGGATGCCTACTACGCCCTCCATCACATGCGGGTGATCGTACGGGACCATAATCACCTTCTGCTACCAAATAATCTCAAAGATTGGGCCACAAGCTTGGCGGCAATCCAGGACGCGGACATCCGACAAGAATTCTTTCGCATCTAGTCGGAGATTGCGGAAATCATCCATCAAGATGTCCTTCGTACCTCGGGGCAGTTCTACCTCAGATATCAACCGTCCAACAGTGAGATAGACACAACGCTACAAATGCAAGCTGACAATGCCCGCGACTTCATGACCATCACGAAAGACGGCGGCTTCATCCACGCTCCGGTCCCATGAGTCGAGTCGAAAGTAGTGATGCTATGTGTAGTTCTGAAACATCGATTAGCTCATGTTGTAATTAAACTTTAATGAACTTGTGTGTCTCTTTGGTGTGGACAGTCGTTCAACTTAGATGTAATCGATGCTATTTATTAGTAGGACCATGAATCGTGCTATTAATGTCTTGATTTTCTCTTCCGATCCTTTTGTTGCATACTTATATATTGCTTATGTATTGTCTGTTGTTTGGCTTGTGCATAGAGATGCCGTCATATGTCGTGTACAAGGGTAAGGTTCCCGGAGTCTACGACGACTGGGAGGAGTGTCGGAGATAGGTTAACCGTTACAGCGGTAATGGTTACACAGGGTACACCACTAGGGCGGAGGCGGAATCTAGATACGCGCGCTATCTAGCGGGAGAGAGGAGGGAGCGTTGGAGGAACCGGATGAAGACCAGTTTCATCGTGATGATGCTCATCGTGATGACCGCAGCTCTCTTCTATGTGATGGTAGTTTAGATGATCGATATCGACTTGTAGTGTGAAGACAAACTCGCTACTCGCGGTCTCGAGACTTGTAATGTTCTATCTTTGTTCGGTCTTTTGAATTCGAAGACTAATATGATGAATTGTATTAGGAGACTAATCTTCTATTGTATTCGATGAATCTGCTGTTGCTGTGTGGTGCTGTCTATATTCTGTCCAATAATATATTTTGTTACCTGTGCAAATATCAGAAAAGAAAAAAATCCGTAATATTCATACTAATGGCGCACCACTCAGCACTCTAATGGCGCACTGTAGAAAGGATACTAATGGCGCATCACCCCAGAGTGCGCCGTTAGTATGCAAAAGCCCATGGGTAAATATGACCCCTGGGAGGCATACTAATGGCGCATGTTGGGCTATACTAATGGCGCACTACGTGGTGCGCCATTAGTATAACAGATACTAATGGCGCACCAGTGGTGCGCCATTAGTATTTAATACTAATGGCGTGGTGCTAGTGGAGCACCAGTAGTGCGCCATTAGTAGGCAAAACTGGTGCGCCATAGCAGGCCTTTTCCTAGTAGTGCTTCTTCTTGTAGACGTTGTAGGGCCTGCAAGTGCACAGGTTTGTAGGACAGTAGCAAATTTCCCTCAAGTGGATGACCTAAGGTTTATCAATCCATGGGAGGCGCAGGATGAAGATGGTCTCTCTCAAACAACCCTGCAACCAAATAACAAAAAGTCTCTTATGTCCCCAACACACCCAATACAATGGTAAATTGTATAGGTGCACTAGTTCGGCGAAGAGATGGTGATACAAGTGCAATATGGACGGTAGATATAGGTTTTTGTAATCTTAAAATATAAAAACAGCAAGGTAACTAATGATAAAAGTGAGCGTAAACGGTATTGCAATAATAGGAAACAAGGCATAGGGTCCATACTTTCACTAGTGCAAGTTCTCTCAACAATAATAACATAGATAGATCATATAACAATCCCTCAACATGCAACAAAGAGTCACTCCAAAGCCACAAATAGCGGAGAAAAAACGAAGAGATTATGGTAGGATACGAAACCACCTCAAAGTTATTTTTTCGGATCGATCTATTAAAGAGTTCATACTAGAATAACACCTTAAGACACAAATCAACCAAAACCCTAATGTCACCTAGATACTCCATTGTCATCTCAAGTATCCGTGGGCAAGATTATACGATATGCGTCACACAATCTCAGATTCATCCAACCAACACAAAGTACTTCAAAGAGTGCCCCAAAGTTTCTACCGGAGAGTCAAGAAAACGTGTGCCAACCCCTATGCATAGGTTCATGGGCGGAACCCGCAAGTTGGTCACCAAAACATACATCAAGTGGCACGTGATATCCCATTGTCACCACAGATAAACACGGCAAGACATACATCAAGTGTTCTCAAATTAAGACTCAATCCGATAAGATAACTTCAAGAGGGAAACTCAATTCATCACAAGAGAGTAGAGGGGGAGAAACATCATAAGATCCAACTATAATAGCAATGCTCACGATACATCAAGATCGTGCCATAGAGAGAACAAGAGAGAGAGAGAGAGAGAGAGAGAGAGAGAGAGAGAGATCAAACACATAGCTACTGGTACATACCCTCAGCCCCGAGGGTGAACTACTCCCTCCTCGTCATGGAGAGCGCCGGGATGATGAAGATGGCCACCGGTGATGGGTTTCCCCTCTGGCAGGGTGCCGGAATGGGCTCCCGAGAGGTTTTTCGTGGCTACAGAGGCTTGCGGCAGCGGAACTCCCGATGTATCTTCTCCGTGGATGTTTTTAGGGTACGTGGGACTATATAGGCGAAAGAAGTCAGTCGGGAGGTGCTCGAGGGGCCCACGAGACAGGGGGGCGCGCCATAGGGGGAACGCCCCCCTATCTCCTGGCCTCCTCGAGGATCTTCTGACGTGAACTCCAAGTCTCCTGGATCATATTCTTCCCAAAAATCACGCTGCCAAAGGTTTCATTCCGTTTGGACTCCGTTTGATATTCCTTTTCTTCGAAATACTGAAACAGGCAATAAAACAGCAATATGGGCTGGGCCTCCGGTTAATAGGTTAGTCCCAAAAATGATATAAATTTGAAAAATAAAGCCCATAAACATCCAAAAGGGGTAATATAATAGCATGGAACAATAAAAAATTATAGATACGTTGGAGACGTATCAAGCATCCCCAAGCTTAATTCCTGCTCGTCCTCGAGTAGGTAAATGATAAAAACAGAATTTTTGATGTGGGATGCTACCTAGCATAATTCCCAATGTAATTTTCTTTATTGTGGCATGAATGTTCAGATCCAAATGATACAAAATAAAAGTTCATATTAACATGAAAATGGTGATACTTCAAGCATACTAATCAAAGTAATCATGTCTTCTCAAAATAACATGGCCAAAGAAAGTTATCCCTACAAAATCATATAGTCTGGCTGTTGCTCTATCTTCATCACACAAAGTATTTAATCATGCACAACCCCGATGACAAGCCAAGCAATTGTTTCGTACTTTAATAATCTCAAACTCTTTCAACTTTCACGCAATACATGAGCGTGAGCCATGGACATAGCACTATATGTGGAATAGAATGGTGGTTGTGGAGAAGACAAAAAGGAGAAGATAGTCTCACATCAAGTAGGCGTATCAACGGGCTATGGAGATGCCCATTAATAGATATCAATGTGAGTGAGTAGGGATTGCCATGCAACGGATGCACTAGAGCTATAAATATATGAAAGCTCAACAAAAGAAACTAAGTGGGTGTGCATCCAACTCGCTTGCTCACGAAGACCTAGGGCACTTTGAGGAAGCCCATCATTGGAATATACAAGCCAAGTTCTATAATGAAAAATTCCCACTAGTATGAAAGTGACAACATATGAGACTCTCTATCATGAAGATCATGGTGCTACTTTGAAGCACAAGTGTGGAAAAAGAGATAGTAGCATTGTCCCTTCTCTCTTTTTCTCTCATTCTATTTTTTTTTCTTTTTTATTTTTCCCCTTTTTTCTCTTTTTATTCTTTGGCCTTTCTCTTTTTTTCTCTTTTTTTTTGTAAAGTCCGAAATCTCATCCCGACTTGTGGGGGAATCATAGTCTTCATCATCCTTTCCTCACTAGGACAATGCTCTAATATTGAAGATCATCACACTTTTATGGATTTATAACTCAAGAATTATAACTCAAAGCTAGAACAAGGTATGACTCTATATGAATGCCTCCGGTGGTGTACCGGGATATGCAATGAATCAAGGGTGACATGTATGAAAATTATGAAAGTGGCCTTGCCACAAATACGATGTCAACTACATGATCATGCAAAGAGCAATATGACAAAAGTAATGCGTGTCATATGAACGGAACAGTTGAAAGTTGCATGGCAATATATCTCGGAATGGCTATGGAAATGCCATGATAGGTAGGTATGGTGGCTATTTTGAGGAAGGTATATGGTGGGTGTATGGTACCGGCGAAATTTGCGCGGCACAAGAGAGGCTAGCAATGGTGGAAGGGTGAGAGTGCGTATAATCCATGGACTCAACATTAGTCATAAAGAACTCACATACTTATTGCAAAAATCTATTAGT
>LR880968.1:905755074-905791468 GCA_904067115.1 Aegilops sharonensis
GTGGCCTTGCCACAAATACGATGTCAACTACATGATCATGCAAAGAGCAATATGACAAAAGTAATGCGTGTCATATGAACGGAACAGTTGAAAGTTGCATGGCAATATATCTCGGAATGGCTATGGAAATGCCATGATAGGTAGGTATGGTGGCTATTTTGAGGAAGGTATATGGTGGGTGTATGGTACCGGCGAAATTTGCGCGGCACAAGAGAGGCTAGCAATGGTGGAAGGGTGAGAGGGCGTATAATCCATGGACTCAACATTAGTCAAAAGAACTCATGTACTTGTTGCAAAAATCTAGAAGTCATCAAAAACCAAAGCACTACGCGCATGCTCCTAGGGGGATAGGTTGGTAGGAAAAGACCATCGCTCGTCCCCGACCGCCACCA
The DNA here is from genome assembly GCA_904067115.1 of Aegilops sharonensis. Classification (NCBI taxonomy): domain Eukaryota; kingdom Viridiplantae; phylum Streptophyta; class Magnoliopsida; order Poales; family Poaceae; genus Aegilops; species Aegilops sharonensis. The sequence continues at coordinate 905,755,467 of LR880968.1, forward strand.
TAAGGAAGACAATCAATAAATAAAATTGTGCTCCAACTTCATCACAAAGCGGTTCACCATACGTGCATGCTACGGGAATCACAAACCTCAACACAAGAATTTTTCATAATCACCTCAACTAGCATGACTTTAATATCACTACCTCCATATCTCAAAACAATTATCAAGCATCAAATTGATCATAGCATCCAATTCACTTTCTATGATAGTTTTTATTATACCCAACTTGGATGCTCATCATTCTAGGGCCAACTTTGTAACCATAACAAATACCATGCTGTTCTAAAAGACTCTCAAAATAATATAAGTGAAGCATGAGAGACTAGAAATTTCTACAAAATATAACCACCGCCGTGCTCTAAAAGATATAAGTGATGCACTAGAGCAAATGACAAACTACTCCGAAAGATATAAGTGAAGATCAATGAGTAGTCGAATAATTGTGCAACTATATGAAGACTCTCTAACATTAAGGAATTTAAGATATTGGTATTGTATTCAAACATCAAGCAAAACAAAATAAAATGACATTGCAAGGATAGCACAACTCATGTGAAGAAGCAAAAAACTTAGGCTCAACCGATACTAACCGATAGTTGAAGAAGAAAGGTGGGATGCCTAACGGGGCATCCCCAAGCTTAGATGCTTGAGAATTCTTGAAATATTACCTTGGGGTTCCTTGGTCATCCCCAAGCTTGAACTATTGTGTCTCCTTAATTCCTCTCATATCATGGTTTCTCTATTTCTCAAAAAGCTTCATCCACACCAAACTCAACAAGAACTCGTGAGATAGGTTAGTTTAAACCAATGCAAAACCTTATCATTTTCTACTGTAACAAATCACTAAAATTATTATTCAACATTTAATACTAAATGCCTCTGCATATTTAATACTCGTATACTCAAATAGAATCATTAAACAAGCAAACATATGCAAACAATGCAAACATAACAGCAATCTATCAAAACAGTACAGTCTGTAAAGAATGCAAGAGTATCAATACTTCCCTAACTCCAAAAATTATGAAATAAAATTCCCACTGTAGTAAATTTATCAGAGCTTAATATGCAAAAAGTTTCAACATTATACCATTCTCTGACGTTTCTAGGGAATTTTTGCAACAGCGGTAAACTTTCTGTTTTCAAACAGCAACATGTATAGTAGCAAAATAAGCATGGTAAAGGCTATCCTTGACATTTTTATTAAAAATAAAGATGCAAAACATTATTATAAATAACAGCAAGCAAATACTAACAAAATAAAATGACGCTCCAAGCAAAACACATATCATGTGGCGAATAAAAATATAGCTCCAAGTAAAGTTACCGATGAACGAAGACGAAAGAGGGGATGCCTTCCGGGGCATCCCCAAGCTTAGGCTCTTGGTTGTCCTTGAATATTACCTTGGGGTGCCTTGGGCATCCCCAAGCTTAGGCTCTTGCCACTCCTTATTCCATAGTCCATCGAATCTTTACCCAAAACTTGAAAACTTCACAACACAAAACTCAACAGAAAACTCGTAAGCTCCGTTGGTATAAGAAAATAAAATCACCACTTAGTTACTGTAATGAACTCATTATAAATTCATATTGGTGTAATATCTACTGTACTCCAACTTATATATGGTTCATACCTTTCGATACTACTCATAGGTTCATCAAAATAAGCAAACAACACATAGAAAACAGAATCTGTCAAAAACAGAACAGTCTGTAGTAATCTGTATCAACCGTATACTTCTGGAACTCCAAAAATTCTACCAAATTAGGAAGTCCTAAGCAATTCGTGTACCAATCTAGAGCAAAAAGAATCAGATCAGAAGCACGTTTCTGTGAATTAACAAAACTAATTTACTGGGTGTAAAAGTTTCTGATTCTCAGCAGGATAAACACAACTATCACCGTAAGCTATCCTAAAGGTCTTACTTGGCACTTTATTAAAACCCAAGCTATAAAACATGATTACCACAGTAGCATAATCATGTGGACACACAAAAACAGTAAGGGTAAATATTGGGTTGTCTCCCAACAAGCGCTTTTCTTTAATGCCTTTCTAGCTAGGCATGATGATGACAATGATGCTCACATAAAAGATAAGGATTGAAACATAACGGGAGCATCATGGAGCATATGACTAGCACATTTAAGTCTAACCCACTTCCTGTGCATAGGGATTTTGTGAGCAAACAACTTATGGGAACAATAATCAACTAGCATAGGAGGGTAAAACAAGCATAGCTTCAAGATTTTCAACATATAGAGAGGAAACATGACATTATTGCAATTCCTACAAGCATATGTTCCTCCCTCATAATAATTTTCAGGAGAATCATGAATGAATTCAACAATATAACCAGCACCTAAAGCATTCTTTTCATGATCTACAAGCATAGAAAATTTACTACTCTCCATATAAGCAAAATTCTTCTCATGAATAGTAGTGGGAGCAAACTCAACAAAATAATTATCATGTGAGGCATAATCCAATTGAAAACTAAAATCATGATGACAAGTTTCATGGTTATCATTATTCCTAATAGCATACGAGTCATCACAATAATCATCATAGATAGCAAGTTTGTTCTCATAATCAATTGGAACCTCTTCCGAAATAGTGGAATCATCACTAAATAAAGTTGACACTCTTCCAAATCCACTTTCATGTTCATCACAATAAGATTAAACATCCTCCAAAATAGTGGGATCACTACTTCCTAAAGTTGACACTCTTCCAAACCCACTTTCATCAATATAATAATCATAAATAGGAGGCATGCTTTCATCATAATAAATTTGCTCATCAAAACTTGGGGGACAAAAAATATCATCTTCATCAAACATAGCTTCCCCAAGCTTGTGGCTTTGCATATCATTAGCATCATGGATATTCAAGGAATTCATACTAAAAACATTGCAATCATGCTCATCATTAAAAGATTTAGTATCAAACATTCTATAGATTTCTTCTTCTAGCACTTCAGCACAATTTTCATTTTCATCAAACTCACGAAAGATATTAAAAAGACAAAGCGTATGAGACAAACTTAACTCCATTTTTTTGTAGTTTTCTTTTATAAACTAAACTAGTGATAAAACAAGAAACAAAAAGTTTCGATTGCAAGATCTAAAGATATACCTTCAAGCACTCACCTCCTCGGCAACGGTGCCAGAAAAGAGCTTGATGTCTACTACACAACCTTCTTCTTGTAGACGTTGTTGGGCCTGCAAGTGCATAGGTTTGTACGACAGTAGCAAATTTCGCTCAAGTGGATGACCTAAGGTTTATCAATCCGTGGGAGGCGTAGGATGAAGATGGTCTCTCTCAAACAACCCTGGAACCAAATAACAAAAAGTCTCTTTTGTCCCCAACACACCCAATACAATGGTAAATTATATAGGTGCACTAGTTCGGCGAAGAGATGGTGATACAAGTGCAATATTGATGGTAGATATAGGTTTTTGTAATCTGAAAATATAAAAACAGCAAGGTAACAAGTGGTCAAAGTGAGCGTAAATGGTATTGCAATGATAGGAAACAAGGCATAGGGTCCATACTTTCACTAGTGCAAGTTCTCTCAACAATAATAACATAGATAGATCATATAACAATCCCTCAACATGCAACAAAGAGTCACTCCAAAGCCACTAATAGCGGAGAACAAACGATGAGATTATGGTAGGTTACGAAACCACCTCAAAGTTATTTTTTTGGATCGATCTATTAAAGAGTTCGTACTAGAATAACACCTTAAGACACAAATCAACCAAAACCCTAGTGTCACCTAGATACTCCATTTTCACCTCAAGTATCCGTGGGCAAGATTATACGATATGTGTCACACAATCTCAGATTCATCCAACCAACACAAAGTACTTCAAAGAGTGCCCCAAAGTTTCTACCGGAAAGTCAAGAAAACGTGTGCCAACCCCTATGCATAGGTTCATGGGTGGAACCCGCAAGTTGGTCACCAAAACATACGTCAAGTGGCACGTGATATCCCATTGTCACCACAGATAAACACGGCAAGACATACATCAAGTGTTCTCAAATTAAAGACTCAATCCGATAAGATAACTTCAAGAGGGAAACTCAATTCATCACAAGAGAGTAGAGGGGGAGAAACATCATAAGATCCAACTATAATAGCAAAGCTCATGATACATCAAGGCATAGAGAGAACACGAGAGAGAGAGAGAGAGAGAGAGAGAGAGAGAGAGAGAGAGAGATCAAACACATAGCTACTGGTACATACCCTCAGCCCCGTGGGTGAACTACTCCCTCCTCGTCATGGAGATCGCCGGGATGATGAAGATGGCCACCGGTGATGGGTTCCCCCTCCGGCAGGGTGCCGGAATGGGCTCCCGAGAGGTTTTTGGTGGCTACAGAGGCTTGCGGCGGCGGAACTCCCGATCTATCTTCTCCGTGGATGTTTTTAGGGTACGTGGGACTATATAGGCAAAAGAAGTTGGTCGGGAGGTGCTCGAGGGGCCCACGAGACAGGGGTCGCGCCCAGTAGGGGGGCGCGCCCTCCTATCTCCTGGCCTCCTCGAGGATCTTCTGAAGTGAACTCCAAGTCTCCAGGATCATATTCTTCCCAAAAATCACGCTGCCGAAGGTTTCATTCCGTTTGGACTCGGTTTGATATTCCTTTTCTTCGAAATACCGAAAAAGGCAATAAAACAGCAATATGGGCTGGGCCTCCGGTTAATAGGTTAGTCCCAAAAATGATATAAATGTGTAAAATAAAGCCCATAAACATCCAAAAGGGGTAATATAATAGCATGGAACAAACAAAATTTATAGATACGTTGGAGACGTGTCAGCGGCGTCGGCGCAGTTTCTGTGCTGCAGGGGGTCACGGAGGCATCATCACTCGGGCTTGGCTGCGGCGTCGGCGTCGGCGTGGGAGTTGGCGTCCGTGTCGCCGGTATCTGGTTCAGGATGAGGCCGCGCTCCGCCAGGTACCACGCCTTGAGCTTCTCGTCGCAGCTCTGGAGCATGTCCATGCCGCCCATCAAGAACGACAGGTCGGTGTTTCTCTTCTTCACAGCGACATTGGTCCGGAGCAAGTCGAGCTTGACAGCGTTGTTCATCATCAACGGCGACCACCGCGCCTCAATTTTCTCTTCCTGCAGGGCAGCCCGGGTCTTGGCATCGGCGAGGCAATGCTTGATGGACTCTTGCACATGTGCGGCAGCCGACTCGGCGTGTTTCACCTTCTTGGCCCCTTTGTTGCCATTCGGGCGCCCGTCGGCCACGCCCGTAGTCGGCGCGTGCTTCTTGTACGTCTCCTTAGCCTTGGCAAGGATGCGCCGGACATCCGCCCACTTCTCGCACTTGTCGATCCGCTTGAAGACGTGGAAGTACTTGAACTCTTGGTCGCTGTTGTCATCGCGAAACATGGCGAACATGCGCAGCAGCTGCGTCGAGGAACGAACATCAATCGGCGGGCGCGCGCATAGGCGCGCACACGGCGAAAAGAAATAGGGAGAGGCCGGCGTGTTGTACCTGATCCTCCACGCTGGAGCCGCTTTTCGGGCGAGCCGCGATCTCCACGACGATCCCATGCCATTTGTTGCACGCCGTTTGGATGAGCCCCCAATGGTTCGCCATTGCCTTCGACCCACGATGCATGTAGACGCCTTTGAAGTAGGGGTCGACGAGCTTGCGCTCGTCGAACTCGTCCTTGATGTTGTCCCAATACGTGTCGATGTTCTGGTTCGTGCCGGTGATTGGGTCGAGGCAGATGACTTTCCACGCTTCGGCGAGACACTCGTCCTCCTTGGACGCCCACTTGATGCGCGGCTCGCCAGTCCTGGCCACGTGTTTCTTCTTCTTCTTGGCTTTCCTCGTCGGAGCAGGCGTCGGCTCCTCCTCTAACTCCTCCTCCTCCGGCTCTTCCTCGCCGTAGTCGAGCTCGTCGTCCATGTCGCCATTGAGATCAATTGTGTCGTCTTGGGCAGTGAACCTGGGGAAGGCGGCGGCGGCAGCCGAGCCGGCTGCGATGATGTCTTCCATGTCGGCCTCCGTCGCGTCGGCGTCGCCGAGATGCGACGAGGGGGCTTGTGAGAAGAGCAGCATGCCACGGCGGAGAGGTGGCGTCTGGAAGGTTGCGTAGGCCGACGGCGAGTAGTTGTATGGAGGGTACTGCACGCCGACGAAGGCGGGCGACGGCGTGCACTGGGTCGTGCGACCGTGGGGGAAGGTGATGTTGGGGTTGAACCCGCCGTGTACGTCGCCGTCGGCATAGCCAGGCGACGGTGTGCAGCCCAGGGTTGTGGCGACGACGAGAAGCCGACCGGAGATCCGACGCTTTGCTGGCTCCACGTGGCGTGCGGGCCATGGCCGCCGAGTGGATTCATCATCCCCGCGCGAGCCGCCTCGGTTTGTTCGGCCTCGCGGCGCTCCGCCTGCTCTGTCGCCGCCGCATCCGCGAGCGCCGCCCTATCCCGGGCCTTCTTGGCCCTGTTGCACCTATCAGCGGTGACGGCCTCCCGGCGCTGCACTTCCACCTTCCAGTCGGCGTTGGTCATGCCCGGGGGCTTGGACGGCGGCGCCCTCTGCTTCCTCTGCTTCTGCTGGGCGGCGGCGGCGGTTGTGGTATCCGTCGCGGTGCGGGGAAACATGTACTTATTCGGCGGCATGGCGCCCGGCTTGGAAGGGAGGAGGAGGAGATTGGCGGGAGAAATGGAGAATGAGAAAGAAGCCGAGGGGGGGAAGCGGGAGAAAACGGCGGAAAAAGGGCCTCTTCTCACCGATAGAGCGGCCCCACACACCTTTTTGCTTCTGCCGGCGCCCCCAGGCGACACCCGGACGCTTGGGTTCGGCTCGGGATCGCCTGCTATTAAGTCGGTCCAAACCGGCATTAAATGAGTTCCTAGGGGCGCGACTGGGCCGATTTTCGGCCGCCGACGCTAAAAAATTGCCTCGGGGGTGTGTTGGGGGCGCGGCTGGAGATGCTCTATCGAGGAAAGGGTTCCCGCCGGCCGCCGGTGAAGCCATGCATGCAGGTGCTAGTAGCTACGTGATGCTCCTGCACAGCTAGTGTGATGATACGAAGCACACAAACGGGTTTTGCTGCAAATCTCTAAATAACATAACGATGTGCTTCATAAAAATAAAATAAAATAAAATCAATGAGTTAGCTTATGCGTGTAATCGATTTATAAAAAATATATAATAGGATGACATCAGGTAGAGCAGTATTCCTTTCTACATCTTTTAATTAAAAAAATCATCATATATTTATGCTGATTAAGATACACCCGCTATTAAATGTGACTGGATTTTTTCCGATAAAAGGCGGTTTTTATTGATTCATAAACTAGCATCAAGGGGATACATGCACTATGAATATACACATGACCTCTGCATAACTAAGATGCACATAGCCAACACTAACACGCACATACAATCGTGCTGGTGAATAGCAAAGTCAGACAAGACCAAATCGATGACTAAGTTGAAGAAAAAAATGAAGCGATCAAAACAGTGAACAAGAAAAATAACAACGACCATGGGCACCAACCACCGCTTGACAAAGCAAGGAAATGTGGCTGGCTTAAGAATTGAAGGGTACTGATAGTCATACGGATTGCAACCTTTGGTACAAGAAAGAGGCAAAAACATCATTCCGTATGCGTGATTTATCTTGTGTCTGGCCAGTATCCGGTAATTGTTTTTTTTTTTTTTTTTTGCTATGAGAGTTCCTTGGTGTTTTCATCTCTGGAAAAACAATTAGTACACTCGAAATGGCATGGCGTTGACATGAGAGGCAGTGATGCTATGACATCGATGAACATATCGAGGATGCGTCGTTCAATTGGTAAGGGAATTCTTACTAGGGGACGACTATTTGTCAAATAAATCGCTAATATAAGAGTCAAACAATTTGAAGGCATTTTTTAACCCATCAACAAAAAATATATATATGTGATCCAAAAATAATGGGGGAAAGTGTGTACAGGATCCATGCAACAAATGAGGGCAAAGGTTATTAGTTACGAGAACAATTTGAATTATCCATAATTCGGCTAGTTTTTTTAACTTATCAAACCAAAAAATGATGATTTTGAGAGGATCGTGAATCTAGTATCTCTTGATATCAACATATGACGAACGAACCGATCTCCACAAATATATTTCCTTCGAAACAAAACCCTGCAATGGTGGATCAATGGCATCAAACAATAGTGTGCATGAAGAAAGTTCCATCGATGGTGGAGGTTTGTCTACTCGCCGGAGAGGGAAGGAGGGTAGTAATGACGCCTAGATGCTTGTCGTGGGCGAATCCTATTTGACGCTACAGGCGTCCGTTTATATGTATTTTGCAAATGGGCGCCTGCAGCGAACCAAGCTGGGTCGGCTCATCTCACCCTACTTTCTTTCTGAAAAGAAAAAGGAGCGCCTCCGTGGATGATCGAACTAGCGACTTCTACTTCGAGATAACCGCGAGTAACTATGATGCCACCTTCCCCAACCTGACGACCAACATCCTTTTACTTTTTTTTAGTAACTTTCCTTTTTTTTTCCTTTTTTCCTTTTTCCATTTTCCTTTTTTTCCTTTTTTCATTTTTCCTTTTTTGTTTATGTATTTTCCTTCTCTTCTTCCTGATAACCAACCTGACAACCAACATCCTTTTACTGCTCAATGATTTTTTTAATAATTCGTGAACTTTTTCTTCAAATTGATGAACTTTTTTCAAATTCCATGAGCTTTTCCCAAATTTGATGGACTTTTTATAAATTTAATGAACTTTTTTCATATTCAATGAACTTTTTTCGATTTGATTATGAACTTTTTTTCAAATTGATGAACTTCTTCAATTTTGTAAATATTTTTTAAAATCCATGATATTTTCAATTTTGATGAACATTTTTCAAATTTGATGATTTTTAAAAAATCTACGAACATTTTTCAAGTTTGTCAACCTTTCTTAAAAATGAATGAAATTTTTCAAAATCCATAAAAATTTTCTTATCAAGATTTTTTCCAAAACATTAAGCAAAACAGTACATGATTATGTGCAACAGATAGCAGCGCGACAGTGTTATTAAGAATTACAGGCTGTTACAAATCGCTGACGGCCGGTAGGTGTAGTTGTTAGCGAGCCTAGATGTGGAACGGATGTCATGAGTTCGAATCCTGTGACATCCATTTTTTGGGGATTTTTTAGCACGAGTTCACAGGTCAACGCGTTTCGTGGGCCGGCCCAACTAGGAGCTCCCATGTTCGTGTGCCTGGCACAACACCTTTGAACATGACGTGCATGCATAACGCTGTGTACCCGAGGCCCATGTACAATCGCAGCCCCGCAGTAAGCATTTTTTTAGCATTTAGAAAAGATGATTAGCAATTTTTTTAGGAAATTAGCTAGGGTAAATTTTTATGAAAATGCCTAAACAGTAATTCCATTTAGCTTTAAATTAATAAAAGGTATATAAATAATAGTAGCATTTAGCATTAAATTAATAGAGGCTATAAAAAAACAGATAGCTATAAAAATTATTTGGACTATGGACCTGAATCTGGTCCAAATTTCATTCAAATGAAATTTGAATTATTCGGACTATGGACCTGAGTATTTTTGAAGTTTAGTTACTAAGGTCTTGTTGTGGAAATTTTGGTGAGGTCAGAAGGGTTAGAGAAAATGGAATTCCTTTGCAATTTCTAATAGGGTCAAGTATTGCTGGAATATTTGCTCTAAAACAATTTGAATGTAAATAAAATAATGTGTGTGTGTGTGTGTGTGTGTGTGTGTGTGTGTGAGAGAGAGAGAGAGACGAATAGCTAGAACATAATTTGGGTTCTGTCCTAGGCAGAGAAGTGTTTAGTGAGGTCATTTTTCAAAGGTTTTTGATTTTTAAAAGACCACTATTTTTCAAGAAAAATAATTTAGGCAAGTTTTATTTTAAAGATGATCCCTTTTAGACATTTAGCTTTAAACAAAAAACAAAAGTATTTAGCTAAAAATAAAAAACAATAGCTATGACATTTAGCAATAAACAAAAAACAAGATTGATGTTATATGATATATGTCATTGATGTTCATTTGCATATTCCATTATTGTTGATTATATCTTTTCATTGAAGTGGTCATGTTATATGCAAATTCCTCAATAGTATTTGCTCATGCTATATGCAACATTGAAGTGGTTCGATTGTGCCCAAGTGGCCTTTTGTTGTTTCCACGGAATGAAGACGAGTGGCCTGTGTTTTGCCGGAATGTTGATTCATTTCCATTCTGGCAAATTTCAGGTGCTCGATTTGTCCACTTTTTAGCAAAGGTGATGTCGAATTTTCCATGAATTTCGGCATGACTTGTGCTACAAACTAGGACATATCGAGTGCCCGGGATTTGTCGCACCGGGAAGGAATCAACGTTCCTACAAAACATAGGCATTTTTTATGTCATTATTCATTTTATTAAGTCTAGAATTAATTGACTAGATTTAATCGTAGGAAACACGGCTAGCAAGAATGAAGGACAGAGTTCTGGTGAATGCGACGTCTATGAGGCGGCAGACGCTTTTTTGAACCTTCTCGACGAGCAACAGTTGTTGCAGGGCCCACTTGTCACATCCGAGACCGACAACGAGACCGGAGCCGAGACTGGCGTTGAGACCTAGACCGGCACCGAGACCGGCGAGGAGACTAGCGTTGAGACCCAGGCCGACACCGAGACCGGCACCGAGACTACCAAAGCCGGTATAGAACCGAAACCGAAGAGGAGATGTCGACGCCCAAACCAGCTCCTCGCTACTAGACTAGTGGTCACGGAGGTGGACGGCGGCAATTTTGAGCCAAAACATCCCGTGGAAGCACGCTCGTGCTACAGCAATCAAATAGGCTGCATCGTACGGACATGCGCCACCATCAACAATGAGAAACTGAAGGAGATACCAAATATGAAGCACTCCCTCCTAATCCTGCTGCCCCAGATATTCTTGTTCCCGGGCCGGGATGAAATCCTATATACTGATCGAGAGAAAGACCCGACAATGAAGGACATAAACAAACACGCCATGTGCAAGTTTAAGGACGTGTTGGCCGCCTGGAAAGTAAGGGTGAAACATGCTGGAGTGGTACTCTTAGTGATGGATTCTATGTCCTCCATCACATGCTGGTGTACAGACAGGATCAGCAGAACCTTCGCATGTCACCTACAGCCGGCGATGCCCATATTCTGCAATGGACAAAGAACATAGGAGAAATCCCGGATCATCGACTTCGAGCTGAGTTCTATCACATCCAGTATGAACTTGCCCAAATCATCATGAAGCGGGTCGTCAAAAAAAAAGGGATGTTCTACGAAGAAGGGCAAATGTCGCGGGAAGACGTCTGAACACGCGTATCACCTCAGCGTGTCGACCTGAAGCCTTTCACTAAGCTCGGGGACTATCTCCCTGACTTGGGTGGATGGCATGACATGTTGGAGTGATTGACGATATATGACAATGTGGCCATTTAGTCCATACTTTCTCTATGACGAAACTTTGAGTTATGCACGACGAAACTTTAGTTGTGATGTAATTAAACCGTCCTCCTCAACTAGCAAAGATCACTCTAGTTAGAGCATATTTGGTACGATGAACTTTGTTATTTATGCTTATGATATGTTGCTTCTATTTTTGTCAAGTCTGTCTCTTTCTGTTGCTCAACTATATATGTTGCATATCATCGACTCATGTGACGATGCAGGTGCATAGATCATCGATGTCGAAGAAGTGCTACGCCAAGAGTATACGACGAGTGGCCGAAGTGTCAGACCCAAGTGTACCGGTTTCTGAGCGACGGCCACTTGTTAGTTTAGGTTCACGCTAGTGCGAGAGAGGAATACGAACAGACGCGTCAAGAAGTACTACATTGTGTATGATGAGACATGTCATGTAACTTGTATAGCTATATCATGATTATAATGTAACGACATGATTTGTGTTGGATGATATGGTGAGACTATTATGTGTATGATATGAGAAGCATCTTGCAGTTTTATGATATGATGTATACAACCTGTAAAAAAACATCGCAAAAATGCAAAAAAATAAGATATGATAAAATATAGTAGTAGCGCTCTTTAGCGCTGGACAGGAAAACGCTACTGTTAAAGCACTTAGCAGTAGCGCTGGTTTGGAAACCACTGTTGCTAAGTAGGTATAGCATTATCGCGTGTTAAGCAGTACTACTGCTAAACATTAGTTGTAGTGTCGTATCAGTAGCGCGCGCGCTACTGATAGACTTTTCCCTAGTAGTGTGGTTGTGCTCTCTCCCCGAGTGGTCCAGATTCTCCGGCGGTATGGCGCCCTCAATACTATGTAAGAGGGGATAGTTGTCCCCTCTCCCATGATTGTGATGTGATGGTAGTGTTAAGAGCTGGCTGTCCTGGCAAGCTCCGACATGGATTCGTGCTCGGTTTCTCTGTTTTCAAGCCGTGTCTGAGCGGCGACGTAGTTCTATTGCTGTGTCCATTGTATATTTTGTGTTGTAGATGGCAGCGGTTGTCTTTGGGCTCTCTATGTGGTGAGGTAGTTGTGCTCATTGTTTCGTGCCAATGGAAAGTTGTCTACTCTCCATGGGCGCTGCCTACCTTGTCAAGGATGCGACCCGCCCTGCTCGAGCGCGAGAAATTGCGGTCTTCTTCGATGGTGGAGGTGGACGGCACTGGGACACCGCCTTATCATGTGTGTGCGATCTATGGCTGGACCTTCCGGTCGCTTAATTTCCCTCAACACTTTGTCTGTTCCTCTGTTCCGAGCACGCTGATGGTCGAGTCTTCGTTGTTCTAGCTTCTGCTTCTAGCTAGTTTCGTAGTTTGTAGCTGTCCTTAAGAAATTCCTATCTACTATCTGAGGTTGCATCTCGGTTTATTTTTATATTCTGTGGTTGGCTGTAATCCTAGGCAGATGATAGCTTTGTTTATTTAAGGTTGGGTTCGGCTCAAGCCTCTTCTTTGGAAAAAAATAAACTGAATATGTTATGCACATTCCTTCGAGACACTTCTACCTTTCAAATTGATCCATATACATCTAGATATAAAAATTCCATGTGTGAGCATTATCAAGAATCGCTGATTAGCTATATATAAAAAAGGATGCAGAGTATTAGTCCCGAGCTCATATGTTCCCTAATGAACAGTAAAGTCTAACAAATAGTAAAAAAATCATAATATTATTAATTATTTTTTCCGCAAACTTTGACAAATGTTCGGCGCGCTTGCAAAAATTTATCATATAATGGCATTCCTGGAATTCGTGGTAAAAAACAAAATTGTCATTCCAAAAATGCTATTTTTTAAAGCATTTTGGAGAGTTATTTTTTTTTATTCATGACTTCCACAGATGTTATTTTGGGATGAAACTTTCAAGCAGCAAGAATATTTTTCAAAGTTTGCACCAAAATATTCAGAATTTTTTGAATTTCTTTTCCCTTTTTTGGAATTTAGTGTTCATCACGAGCCCAAATGAGCTCGGGACTATTAACGGACTTCCATATAAAAATTACTTGTTTTAGAATGGGACTTTTTTTTATGGGAAAACACACTCAAAGGGCAACTTATAGCTGAAAAGTATCAAGTAAAACAATGATTATCAGAAATGAAAGATAACAAGACACAAAACCTACAGCTAAGAATAGAATTACACCATAACCCATACCGACCTTCTACTTGGTATGATTGTATCTAGCCCATAGGAGGTTGAAAATTATATTGAACCGACACTAATGGAAAGGAACACCTACAAACCCGTTCGCTTAACCAGGCTTTGAAAACTGCAGTAGTCACTCGCCGCTAGAAACGAGATCTAGTAATCGTTGAAAGAATATTGGTTGCGGTCTCACCCCACACAGGGCAGGCTTGCAATCATTCACGACGAATTCCAAGGGTTGAAGAAACTAAACCATGTAGCTAAGGGCGGACCCAAGATTTGAAGAGAGTGTAATCACTATTTTATTGGCTAACTTTTTAAAAAGTCTAAAGCCTTTACTTTTAGGTGTATGACTCATTAAACCTCAATATTGTACTAACTGTATAATGATAAAAAAAATATCATAATATTATAGATTGGCGACGTGAATTGGTCATCATAATAAATTTGGAGTACTCATAATTCAACATATCAAAGTAGCAACATGTCAGTTATATACAGATGATAAAATATGACAAAAATGATAAGAATGCTTACAAATTACGGGATAACATTATGATCCATGATGTTTGAAAATGAGTCATCATGTTCCTCATTTTTGCAAGATTTTGGCAAACAAAGGATATATTGAAATTCAAGACCAGATCAAACTATATATCTACTAGACCTTGAAATTGCGGCTTTGCGATTTGCGAATGGACTAACAGAGAGTCGGAAGCTGCCAAACCAGAGCAAAGATAGGGCGAGGTGCGGGTGTCACCAGATGCCAGCGCAGCGCCGCCATGGGTGTCCATGCTTGATGGTCCGGTCTCGTGCGGTAAGGAGAATCAGCCCTGCTCAGTGTCAGTTCGTGCGTTCGGCGTTTTGTTCTTTTATACTTCCTCCGTCTCATAATATAAGAACGTTTTTAACATTAATGTAGTGCCAAAAACGTTCTTATATTATGAGACAGAGGGAGTAGAAACTTATTAATATGTTTGGTGTTCATGTGATTGATGATATGTCTCGTCCGAACAAGGCTACTTTGCATGGCGTGCGGGCATCCTATTTACCGCTTCAGGCGGTCGAATCGACATTAGCGCTCACGCAGACGTTAGATGGGTGCAGTCCATTAACGTAGCTTCGCTCGGCCATGTGAACGCTCGCTCCAGACGCGTCATTTTGTTGGATCTTATATAGCTGAGTTGAATGCGCTGCAATCTTCATCCTCTCACGCTCCTTCACCAAAAGCTATCAGAATTACAACACAACGGTGGCTGCGGCCTCAGCCAGGCCACACAATGCTCAATGTTGATGGGGTGTTTTCGCGCCATGGCACCAAGGGCGTGTCTGGTTCAAATTTTGAATAGTAGTTGCATTGCATACACTTCTCAACACAGCCTGGTTGAGCAAAAACAGCCACAAATGCGTTATCTGTAAGTTGTTTGGTTGCCTGCATCGAGGGTCACTGCATTAGGTAATACGCAAGTGCATTTTGTTTGGTTGCCTGCATTAGCCCAAGCGGCACATGAACACGGTGTTTGGTTGCCTGCATGGGGTATGATTAAGAGCTAGCACTTGCACTTAGCACACAGGGTTAAGAGCTAGCAAAGGGAGGGGGAGAAGAAATGCAGTGTGAGCCGGACCATGACGATTGCGGTGGATAGTGGTTGTGGCGCCGTGTCCGACATGACGAGCATGGAGTCGTCGACGAGCGACACCGTCGACGAACTAGTTGCGGTGCTTGCGCAAAGACGGTCGACAGAGGAGGAGAATGCAGTGCTCGCGCCATGTATCGTCAGTGCAGTGGACGAGAGAGGAGGGCGAGATAATCGATGCCGGAAACGACTCCAGTGTAGTAGGGTGAGAGAGAGGAGGCGAAGATGATCGACCCCGTCGGCGGCGCGACGAACTGCAGTGTGCGCGGAGGCAGAGGGGACAAAAAACAATGTGCGCGCCATTGCAGCGTCAGTGCAGTTGGAGGACGACAGAGCGTAGGCCGAGATGAGCGATGCCGGAAACGACTCTAGTGTAGTAGCACACGGGCAAGGAGATCAAAGAGAAGGGGTTCAGCGTCGAGAGGGACGAATAGGAGGGCTCTGAGGAGGACAGAGGAGCTCGACATGGCGGCGTCAATGCAGTAGATTGCTGTCCAAAGAGAGATGAAGCTACGATCGTCAAAACCAAAAACTTACAACACGAATGTTGTGAGGAACTGCGAGATTAGGCTGCTGGTCAAAGGAAATTTCAAATGATTCATCGTGCGCAACGAATCTGACAAAATTCATCCAGAATAGCTCCAAACAGGAACACAAGATTAAGAACTTACGGCCGACGAAACTACGAACCGATCGCCTGAATGGAACCGTAGCATCGAGGTGCATCTTTTTCATGTAGAGCTTACCTCGAACCGAAGCACCGGTGTGTAGATCAGAGGGGCATGGAAGAGAGGAGATTAGGGAGGAGCTTAATGAATGTTGAAGAAGACACCATGTAAACAGCTTGCATCCCTCCTGTTTCTCCTCATGCAGGGGCCCGCTTGCTGCGCTTCTGCTCGGCCTGGCTCGAGAGAAACTGCCGACATAAGCGTTCACAGCGAGCCAGGCCCAGAGATGCTTTATGTTTCGTGCTATGCAGGCCCAATAGTAAAACCAGGCAACCAAACAACCCGTTTCCTTCCTGCGCGGGCCTGGTTAGGCCTCATGCAGACAACCAAACAAACCCCAAATGTGCAGCTGTTGCTTTCTGTACGACTGAGAACCGGGAATATGTTGGTGCATCCACGATTGTGAACAGAAAGAACATCACTGAGCTCTCTTGCCTTGTAGCATTGGAGTGTCGGGAAGGAGTTGCTCTAGCTGAGGATCTTAATCTTAGAAGCACTGATATTGCGTCTGTTATTAGGGGGTGGTGAAAGACATTGAGGAGGCCACGAGTGGACCATATGGTGCAGTCACTCAAGAAATCAATGCTCAGTAGACATCTATGTATAACTGTCAATTTATGCATGAACATAGAAACTTTAATTGCCAGGCTCGTAGACTTATAAAACGCGCTACTTCTTTAGGTATTGATCGTCATGTCTGGTTGGATCTTCCGTATGATCCTGTCGTAGTACCCGTAAACATCCTTATTGAGTATAATAATAAAGCTTGTATGCCAACGTGACCACTCGCTTGCGGTCCAAAAAGACGTGGCCGCTCGCTCGCTTGCTCGTTGAGCAGCCAATAGCTCATGGTTCATCGAAAAACCAGATATATTTTTTATAGATTTATAAAGTACACACATTAAAAAATAGAAAATATCGTGAATTCAAAAATATTCAGAAATCTAACAATTTTTTTAAAACATGTTCGTGAATTTTATAAAAAAATAGTTGGTATATTTTATAAATAAATCATGAATTTAAAAAATTATGAAATTTATAGAATAATGAATTTGGAAAGAAAATCATGAATATAAAAAATACTTGCAAATTGAACATTTACGTTATTTTAAAAAATCAAGAATTTAAAATAAAAATCACTAATTTACAATTTCCATAAATGTGAATAAAATTGATAATTTGGAAAGTCCTCATGAATTTTTAATATATTCAAAAAATAGGAAGTACTAAATTGAAAAGGAAAATAAGAAAATAAACAAAACCAAGTAAAATCAGCCAAAAAACACAAGAAATAAAAGAAAAACCCAAGTGAACGCTTTGAAAAATGGGTTAAAGGGCCTGGATGGGCCGGCTGACTTAGGGAAACAAGAGCTGGAGAGGATCCCCCGAAATCACTAGTTAAGGAGTACTCGTTGCAAAGATCACTCCCACTTTCCCAGGTTGCGACAAGTGGCGCGCTGCATATGCGTCACTTGTCGCGACCCGATAGTTTTTCCTTTTTTCGTTGATTCGTTTATTCAAAACGTTTTATCTCTTAAATCGCACGTTCAAATCTCGAACCGTTTTCACTGTTGGATTCCTCGCGTCGAGGTCTTCAAAACTAGATCTCATGTTGATAGGTATTGACGAACTTTTTTTCACGAATAAATCCGAACCCAAAAAAAACTGAACCGGGAGCACGGGGTTTTTTCCTTTCCGAAAGAGGCACGCCCGTGCCTCTCGCGAAATCACAATCGTGCCTCTCGCAGAAGCAAAACCGTGCCTCTCGCGGAAGGAAAAAAAGAAGAGAAAACGCGTTTTTTTATTTTTTTTGTTTCCGAGGAGGCACATCCGTGCCTCTGGCGAAAGCACAATCATGGCTCTCGCGGAAGCAAAACCGTGCCTCTCGCGAAAGAAAAACAGAAAACACGTTTTTTTCATTTCCGAGAGGCACGGCCATGCCTCTCGTGAAAGCACAACTGTGCCTCTCGCGGAAGCAAAACCGGGCCTCTCTCGGAATGAAAAAAATGCAATTTTTTTTCTGTTTCCGAGAGGCACAACTCGCGAAAGCACAATCATGCCTCTCTCGAAAGCGAAATCATGCCTCTCACGGAAGGAAAAAACATAAAATGCGTTTTTTTTTCGTTTCCGCGAGTCACGACCGTGACTCTCGCGAAAGAAAAATCGTGACTTTTGCAAAAAATAAAAGATAACATGTTTTTTCTGGCAAAAAAAATCAATTTTCTTCCAAATCTTAAGGAAGACCGGTGAAAAAGCGAAACGCCCAAAAAAATAAAACTAAAGAGCGTGCGAAAAATAAAACTAAAAAATCTGGAGGGAGCGCCCAGAACGCGACACATGGCGGGCGGCCGTGAGCGCGCCAAGTTGCGCTGATTGTTGTGAGCCTCCCGAAAGAGCGCTCATTAACTAGTTGCTCTCGGATCCCCCTCAAGTGCCTTGAGCGCTGGAAAATTCTATTTGACGGTAACTGCGTGAAAATGTCCAGCATTCGCACAGGCGATCCTCCAGAGCGCGAAAATTGGACAGGCCCACTTCCACACAGCGAGGCAGCAGGTTTTGGGAACCTTCCGAAACCGGGTTTTTTTTAAGTCGTGTTTAAACAAATTGTACAAAATTTTAAAAAAAATGTTTGTGCTTAGAAAACAATTTCAAAATTTGAATTTTTTTTCCTATTTTTAAAAAATTATTTGGGCATTTAAAAGAAACTTCTTGTTTTAAAAAAAGTGTTGTTCAATTTTTTCACAATTTTAATGAAATGTTCCTTTTCTTTTTATTTTTCGTTTTATTATTTTTCAAATGTACTTTAATATTCATTTTGTTCAAAATTTCAAATTTGTTAGAGATTTTCAAAAAACGTTGCTCTTATGAATATTTGTTCGGACATTCAAAAAATGTTCACGTTTCAAAAAATGTGACGGAATTTTTTAAAAAAATATCTTTTAATAAATTTGTTGACAAATTCAAAAAATGTACCAGAGCTTCAAAAACGTTCTTATTTTTAAAATTAGTTCACAAATTAATATAAATTCACGTTCTGTTAAAATATTACAATTCATAAAAATTTAATAATTTCAAATTTTGGACACAAAATTTAGAAATGTTTGTGTTTCCAAATTTTTTTCGGTATTTTACGAAAAGTTCCATTTTTCAATTTTTGTTCATAACTTCTAAAAATGTTCATAGTTCTAAATTTTTTTCGGAATTTCATGAAATGTTCCTTTTTCAAATATTTGTTGAAGAATTCAAAAAATATTCATGGTTTCAAAATTTGTTCAAAATCTCATAGTTTGTACATATATTCTAAAAAATTGTTCCTTTTGTCCAAAATTGTTCAGAAATTCAAAAAATGTTTGCAAATTTTCAAAATATACACTTTAAAAGAAGTACACCTTTTAAAAAAACTATCACTGCAGTAACTAATTCTATTTCGTTATATTAACTGATTCAAATTCGCTACGTAGCACTAGTTCTTTACGTTGCGCGCTGCGTTATAGACAACAAAGCTTGTTTGGTGCAGTGTCTGTGAGCCAGCAAACGCTACCGGACGGTCTTGTGTTCAAATCCTTGCATCGCGATGTCGTTTGTTTTTATTATATGTTTTTACGTCCCGCGGTACCTCCCGATGGGCCAGCCCAGTTGTGCTTTCTCTTGTGCGTTCTGCCGCAAATTTAACGCATAGAGCGTCAAGTAGGGGCTCCGTTGAGCGCTGCTTCAACTTTGGCTCATACAGCGCTGTTTATTTGCTCAAAAAAATAGCGCTGTTTACGGCTTTATCAATAGAATGTCGAACACACTAATTAATTAGTTAATTAATTAATTAATTAAGGGATACCCCATGTAATGGTCACTTTCATCATTTCAGGTTGCGACAAGTGACACACTGCATGTGCGTCATTTGTCACAACATGGTAGTTTTTCGAAACAAAACTAAAAATTATAGGTTCGTTTTTTCAAAACATTTTCTATATATTATAGCGAGGCCCAATTAGCCGGCCCATTTCCAAAACTACAAATGGTCACTTTCAACATAGAAATAGGCCGGCCCAATTAGTAGAAGACAATCGGAAAACAGAAAAAAATCACACGTGAAGAATCGAACTGGACCTCACTGTATATTATATATAGTGAGGCTAGCTAGCCGAGCTAGTAGCGGGAGGATTATCAAGTAGTCCCTCCGTTCCTAAATATTTGCCTTTCTAGACATTTTTGAGTGGACGAATACCGTCACGGCCGGACTCGAAGAAATAAAGGTCATCTTGGCAACAAATCCGGTCCTGGCCACGCCTAATGTGGGCGAACCAATGCTATTATATATCGCCGCAACATATCAAGTTGTTAGTGCGGTGCTCGTTGTCGAACGAGAAACAGACGGACACCGGTTCCCTCTTCAAAAACCGGTTTACTATGTGTCCACTGTCCTAACTCCATGCAAGTCCCGGTACCCACACTATCAAAAGATAGCATACGCGGTGTTCATGGCATCCCGAAAGCTCCGACACTACTTTCAAGAGTGCTCGATAACGGTAGCTTCCGAAGTACCTCTTAACGACATTATAAATAACCGCGACGCGACGGGACGGATTGCCAAATGGGCCATAGAGCTCCTTCCATTCGACATAACTTATAAGCCATGGCGAGCGATCAAGTCGCAGGTTTTGGCCGACTTCGTGGCCGAATGGACTGAAGTCGAACTCCCCAAAGAGTACGGCGCATACTCCAATTGGATCATGCACTTTGACGGCTCCAAAATGTTGGCCGGCCTGGGGGCAGGCGTCGTCCTGACATCCCCAACCGGGGACACAGTCCAATACGTCTTTCAGATAATATATACGGACTCCAACAACGCAGCCGAATACGAGGCCCTTCTGCACGGCCTCCGGATGGCAGTCTCCATGGGCATTCAACGCCTAGAGGTGCGCGGGGATTCGAACCTCGCTATATCTCAAATAAACGGAGACTTCGATGCCAAAGATCCGAAAATGGCAGCATACCGCAATGCGGTCCTAAAAATGTCAGCACGGTTCGAAGGGCTCGAATTTCATCATATAGCCCGGGATAACAACCAGGCGGCGGATATATTGGCACGCATCGGTGCAAAACGCGATGCCATCCCACCCAATATCTTTTTGGAACGGTTGTTCAAGCCATCCGTACTATGGGAAGAGGAGTCCGGAAATAACAATCCGGACCCAACCGCACTGCCTGAGCCGAACACTCTGACACAATCGGAGGCTCTGCCACCGAGTTAACACCCTCCGCCCACGAAATAATGGCGGTTGTCGCCCCGTGGACGGAGCCATCCCTAGCCTACCTAACTAGGCAGGAACTCCCCGAAGACCAAAATGAGGCCCGCTGCATAGTACGGCGATCTAAAGCCTATAAAGTCCATGAGGGAGAGCTTTATAAAAAAAGCACTACCGGAGTCCTTCAAAGGTGTATCTCCGAAGAGGAAGGGCGAAACCTCCTGGCTGAAATTCATGCCGGACTGGGTGGGCACCACGCCGCAGCCCGGGCCCTTGTAGGCAAGGCCTTCCGTACAGGATTTTATTGGCCGACGGCCCGGGCAGATGCGCAGGATTTAGTCCAACGATGCGTCGGCTGCGAGCTTTTTGCTAACCAAAGCCACATGCCACCCACCGCCCTCAAAACTATACCCATCACCTGGCCGTTCGCGGTCTGGGGGCTTGACATGGTTGGACCCCTTAAGGGAGGAACCCACAAGCAAAAATACCTATTGTTCATGGTGGATAAATTCACGAAATGGATAGAGGCCAAGCCTGTTAAAACGGCCGAATCCAGACCGGTGATAGACTTCATATCAGGGGTAGTGCACCGTTACGGTTTCCCCCACAGCATCATCACTGATAACGACACCAATTTCACGGTCGATGAGGTCAAATTATGGTGCAAAAACATGGGCATCAAGCTCGATTACGCCTCAGTCTATCACCCTCAAACCAACAGCCAAGTCGAACAAGCAAACGGTCTAATCATGAGCGGCATTAAACCCAGACTAGTGCGGTCCCTTAAGGAATCTAACACGCACTAGGTTGAGGAGCTCGACTCCGTACTCTGGGGGCTGCGGACCACGCCGAATCGTACTACCGGATTCACACCATTCTTCATGGTGTACGGCGCAGAGGCAGTCTTGCCCTGCGACATAATACATGACTCACCTCGCGTGCGCATGTACGAAGAAAGAGAAGCCGAGCTCGATCGGCAGGACAGTTTGGACGCATTGGAGGACGAGCGCGACGTGGCAAAGGCTCGTTCCGCATTTTATTAACAGCAGGCTCGAAGATATCAAAGCAGGGAAGTACGGGCCAAAGCTTACAACGTTGGCGAACTAGTTCTACGCCTGCCGGACAAGAAAAAGGACAAACTCAAGCCCAAATGGGAAGGTCCCTTCATCATCGACCAGGTCCTAACCGGCGGAGCATACCGTCTGCGAAACGCGTCGGACAACCGACTCGAGCCGAACCCATGGAGCGCAGCCCATCTACGAAGATTCTACGCCTAAGTGCCGGACTCCAAGTTCGTATCCTTCCTCCGTCCACATCTTTTATTTTTGCTGTCTTTTATTTCTCTCCTTCCTCCTCCTTCTTTTTTGCAGCCTCTAGAGGCTCGTTTGCGCTTTGTTCGCACATATTTGACGCGCTTTACGCGCTCATTATACCTGGGGGCTTCTTTACCAGAAGCTTATTTTATACGGGCTTCATGCCCAACACATGCGTTAAACTTCCGCATGTATCTTTTATCCACCATTATATGCATCGATATGACTTAAGTTTTGGCCAAGCTAGGTTGCCTGGCTCCTGTGCTTACCCCTACGTTCCCGATTGTTCGGCTAGGTGGTAAACGGAGCACCTCTGCGATTGTTACTGCCGGGTCAGCCAGATGTGTACCTCAGACTGGGTGAAGCCGAAAGCTAGCGTTCTTAAGGGAATATTCGGTCGGTGAAATAAAAGATGATTTTTAAACTATTTACACATCTGCCCCCAGATGATTTTCTGCTTTCATAGCAGCTTTGACATGCACTTTAGGGCATGCATCCCAGCGAAAGGAACACTTAACGGAACTATTCTCCCTGGAAGATGTTTCTTACTATCCATGTAATATAACATAACTAGTTGGGCACTTGTCTGATACAGCACTAATGACCCCTACGCCTTGTCTCCATGCATACCACGGTTCTTATATAACCACGAAGGTATTCGGACACACTCCGGACTATTGGGTCCTGAGGTCGAAGCGAAAAGGTCCGCTATGACAAACGATCTATAATCCGGCTAGAAGACATTTTTCATGTCATATTTATTTACAAAGTCAACTTGACTCATTGTATTCCTCCTCAATGCCATCTAACAGGCTATCCAATTTACAATCTTGCTGAGAATACTTGGCGGCCAATTCTACTTGGCCATACACTAAGCTTACAGGGATCTCCTTCCCATCAGGCCCCACAGGTCCGACCTCGGCCATGTGGTTTGGGTCAGCCTTCGTGTACCGCGTCTTTACCATGGCCCAGGCCTCCCTGGCGCCCTTACGGCAGGCCGATATCTTCCATAGTCGGAAGCGCCGCCGTGCTCCTTGAAGCCGCTCCGCCAGCTCTCCAATGCCTTCGGGCAGGGAAATAGATGGCCACAAGGCATGTCCGACGCCTTTCATCACCTGCCGAACTCGTTCGCGCAGCTGACGCAGTTCGGGAAGAAGATCACCCGAAGAACTGGGCATCTCCTCTTCAGGACGACCTGTGAGCAAACCTACATACATGTTTATGTTAGTCGCCTTCCTCGCCGAACTCTTTCAAAGTTCGTTCAAGCACTTACTGAAAATGCCGCGCCGAAGCCGTCGATTCTCCTTTACGGAGTCAGACAACTGGGCACGAACATCCTTTAGTTCCTCACCCAGTTGGGTGTTGGCATCTTGGAGGTTATTTTTCTCCTGCCGCACCCTCGTAAGCACGCTCTCGCCGGCTTTTCGCTGACGTAAGAGCTGTTGCCTGTCCGGATCTAGTCCGGCGCCATCTGCAATATTTTTGTCAGATTTACACACTCACCGCACTTTATAAACTATTTATCTTTTGAAAAATATGTTACCAGAGGGGGTCTCTGTGGCTCCCCGTGTTGCGGCTAGTGCGGCCTCAAGTTGAGCCTTGCATTCTTCAAGCTCCTGGGACAGTCGGGTATTCTTTTCTGTAAGATCCTGCATAACAAATGATCCTTAAATCAGTTATTCTAACTATTTTAAGTCTCGGGGGCTACTGGCATATATAACTGTCAAATTTTATCACCCGTATGTCCTTTACATACTGCTCCGTGGCTCTGGCTAGACCATCTTGAGCGGCACGGAGGTGCGCATCTCCTGAATCGAAGGCATTCAAGGCCTCTTGGGAGAAACATGCGTCACGAAGAACTGTCCGGCGGCGTCTACGATTCTGGCGCTTTCCACCTCGGAGTTGGTGGCGGACAATTTGTCGGCATCCTCTGTCGAAGGAGCATCCGACGCACGTCTCGTGCTCGCCTCAGCCTCCGGACCCGGCGTTGAAGCCTGGCCGGTGAAGGTTCGATTGGCAACCCCTCCGGACTCAGTCCGGCGAGCGCTCTTTTTCCTGAAAAGAGCGCCAGCGTTAGTACGCCTTCCAGGAATCAATCCTGAGAGTATGGAGACACGCCATACCGTTGCGGCGGAGTTTCGATCCGGACCGCACTTCTTTTTAGCCTGCGGGGCTGCACTGCCCCTTGTTGGCTGGCCACCGCGGGCTTGGCTTCCTGCCTCGAAGGTACCCCCTGCGAAGCACCATCGGAATACGGTGATCAAGAAATAAGCATGGATGGGTCATTATCAGGGTTTTGGGACCTCGGTCTCAGTTACTTGTGAGGCTGGAAGTATTCCGGGGTAATCAGCCGTGATGGCAACCAAAGCATTGTCGATGCTAAGTTGGTAGAACACCCCGTCGATCAACTCCACCTTTATATCCGGATCCTCTTCGGAGGTCGGATCGAGGGACCGTTCCGGATCCTCGGGTTGTGGAGGCGGGCTGTGTATCTTCTCCACAGTCCGGCGCAGTTCTTGCGCAGAAACCATGAAATGAGATATTTAACCACGGGAACATGGATCGGACAGGTCACAAAGATGTTTGCTTACCCATCTTTGAGGATTATTCGAAGAAAACTCCTTCAGTGGATTGACGCGGAGGAAATCTTCCTCCTCCCCTTTATACATAGCAGACAAGATCTTCACCAGTTCGGTGACCGATCCCGGCCCTTTGCGCCCATGGCGGGTGGCATCGTCCTCCCCGTTGAAGTCCCACATGGGGGGCCCTATATTGGAGCGGCTGCACCCCCCTCATAATACAGATTGCCATGACTCCGATCATGGTTAATCCGGCATGAGCCAGTAACCTTATTCGGCTCATCAAATAGAGGACATCCTGGTCATCTTCCCTCCGGGGGCTTCGAGGGCGCCAGCTTAGGCGCTTCTTCAGAGGAGCATTGCTGGATTCCGGAAGGCCGATCCGAACAGGATCCGGCAGCGGGACGTCCTCCATATAAAACCATTCTGAAGGACAGTCTTCGGACGCCTTCTTTGGGGTTCCGGACAGGTATCCGGTCCCGGAGATGCACCATAGCTCGGCTCCGCCCACTTGATATATTGACCCCTCATGAGAACGGGGTACTAGGCAGAATAATCTCTTCCACAGCCCGAAATGAGCCTCGACGCCTAAGAACAGCTCGCAGAGGGCCACGAGGCCCGCAATGTGCAAAATGGAGGCAGGCGTAAGGTGGTGCAACTGGAGGCCGTAAAACTCCAAGAGCCCCCGGAGAAACGGATGGATTGGAAATCCGAGTCCTCTTACTAGGTAAGAGATGAAGCATACCCGCTCTCCTTTAGAGGGACCGGGGACACTCTCCGCTTGCTTTCCGCCCTTGCAGGTGGCGAGTCCGGCTCGAACCGGGACCATGAAGGCCGGGGGAAGAAATCCCTTGGTTTGGAGCATAACTAGCTCGCTATGCGGGACTGAGCATCTCTCCCAGTTTCCAGGCTGAGGGCTGGGAGTGCGAGAGGAGGAGCCGCGTCGACTGTCCATGATGGAATGGGCTTTGGTCAGGGGCGCTCCGATGAAATCTCGCAAAGGAGGGATGATGTGACTCAGATCTAGATCCTCGCCCCTTTTATAGGCAGATCATTTGCGCAGCTAGGGGGGTAATTGTAAAAATACCCTGGCCTTTCGCATTCATTCAAACACGTGGAAGATGGCCATAATTGGGCGTAGAAGCCAAGGAGCGCAGCATTTATCAGAAGCCGGACACTGTTCGACAAGTATATGGAATTTGGAGAAGAACCCGCCTCGCAATACCGAAGACAATCAACGCGCCGGACTCATCGTCATTGAAGCCTGGTTCGGGGGCTACTGAGGGAGTCCGGATTAGGGGGTGTCCGGATAGCCGAACTATCACCGTTGGCCGGACTCCTGGACTATGAAGATACAAGATTGAAGACTTCGTCCCGTGTCCGGATGAGACTTTCCTTGGCGTGGAAGGCAAGCTTGGTGATACGGATATGTAGATCTCCTACCATTGTAACCGACTCTGTGTAAACCTAACCTATCCGGTGTCTATATAAACCGGAGGGTTTTAGTCCGTAGGACGAACAACAATCATACCATAGGCTAGCTTCTAGGGTTTAGCCTCTACGATCTCGTGGTAGATCTACTCTTGTACTACCCATATCATCAATATTAATCAAGCAGGAGTAGGGTATTACCTCCATCGAGAGGGCCCGAACCTGCGTAAAAACATCGTGTCCCTTGTCCCCTGTTACCATCCGCCTAGACGAACAGTTCGGGACCCCCTACCCGAGATCTGCCGGTTTTGACACCGACAATCTGTGTCCCTTGCTTCCTGTTACCATCAGCCTTGACGCACTGATCGGGACCCCCTACCCGAGATCCGCCGGTTTTGACACCGACAGCCCCTCTCCTCCCTCCTCCCGCCTCGTTAAGCCGAATACCGAGACGGGGCTCGTCACCGTGAAGGCCGAGACAGGGCTCGTCACCGTGAAGGCCGAGCCGAGGCTCATTGCCGTGAAGAATGAGCACGAGGACATGGCCGCCGACGAGGAGGCCGTCCTCAAATGGGCGCGGGAAGACTACGTCCGGCTGGAGCACTAGCGTTGCGCCCTCGAGGAGATCGCCGCTTGGCACTGCGGCCGCGACGAGGCCGGCGTCATCGTCCTCGAGGACAGGGACGATGAGACACCACCGCCCGCCAACCCCGTTCGCCAAGGCGACCCATGGCAGGGCTGCAACAAGGAAGGCGGCGTGCAGGGCAGTGACGATGACGGCGGCAGCAGCGACAACACGGCCTTCTACAAGCTCCTCGGCATATAGAAGGGCCGGGACGACAAGCGGCGGCGTAGTTTTAGGTTTTAAGTTATGTCTTCTAAATTATATGTACAAATATGAATGAATTTCGTCCAAATTCTTTAAATTTTAGCTAATTTTTTTTTTCAAAAAAGGGCGTCTGGGGGCCAATTTGGAGTGACGAGCGGGAACCCAACCACCCCCATGATGAAAATAACGCCGGCTCGCCCCAGGAGGCACTTTTCAACCCAAAAGGCGCCGAAACGAGTGGAGATGCTCTAAGACTCAAGGCCCCGGTCACAGTACATAACGGCTGAGTGCTAGGTAGTCGCTCCCAAAAGGTATACATGACGCATCTTGCGGAAATAGTTATTGAGGTCACACGGATACTCGAACCTATTATCTCCAAATATCTTGAGAATTCTTAGGCTTACGGATGGAGAGGGAATGTAGCAACTCTTTTTATTATTTTTTACAATGTCTAAAGAAGAAATATTTTGGCCCATTGAACAACCTACTAAAATTAGACAAAGCTATATTTATCAGCTATATGGCCGATCCACTATCTGTGCGATGTGAACCGTGTCGATTGTGGGATGCATGAAAGCAACAGAATACCATGGAAATAGGACTCCAAGTCTGCAACGTTCAGACGCTTCCTAGGTAGTCTCAGAGATAGAGAAGAAGTGTAGGGAGAGAGGGACTGCAAGAGAGTTGATCAATCAATCAATTAGATTGTTCATCATCAATCATGTCTTATCTACGCAAGAAGTCCATGGATTTTCTAAAGACCTTCGACATGCCGCCGAAAAACCCGTCGGAGGACGCGCAACGCCGGTGGCGGGAGGCCGTCGGCACGCTCGTCAAGAACCGGCGCCGCCGCTTCCGCATGGTCCCTGACCTCGACAAGCGATCTCAGGCCGAGACGCAGCGCCGCAACATCCAGGTTCGTGGATCTATCCATCTGATGATACACTCTCGATCGCGTCCGCGTTCTTCTCCGCCGAGTTAGCTGGTTGATCTACTGCCTTGCAACGCCCATGCATGCATCATGGCATGGCTCTTGATCTAGAAACTTATTAATTGGATTAATTAGTTGCAATGGATCTTCGATCCGCGTGGAGGGCAGTTACGTGGATCACATCAATCAACGTGCAATTTGTTAGCGATAGCTCTGCAATAGATTGAGATTGACCGTATGTGTAACCGACGTGCTAGAATGAAGCTGGCTTAAATTTTCTCATCTGATGTTTGGTTGCATCTCCACAGGAGAAGCTTCGTGTCGCTCTCTACGTGCAGAAGGCCGCTCTGCAGTTCATCGATGGTATGTCCGTCTGCATCACCGGCGACCTGCCATAAACGTCCCATTAGTTTGATTTATGTCCAAATATGTTCCTCCGATCGATCGTAACAATGGCGATGTTTCTCCGGTGCCCCGCCGCAGCCGCCCGCAGGGTGGAGCACCCGCTGTCGGAGCTGGCGCGGCAGAGCGGCTTCTCCATCAGCGCCGAGGAGCTGGCCTCGTTGGTGCGCGGCCACGACACCAAGAGCCTGCGCCTCCACAAGGGCGTCGAGGGCCTGGCGCGCAAGGTGAACGTCTCCCTCGCCGACGGCGTCCGGTCCGACGACGTGGGCGTCCGCCGCGAGGTCTACGGCCCCAACCACTACCCCGAGAAGCCGGCCCGCACCTTCTGGATGTACCTCTGGGACGCCAGCCAGGACACGACGCTCATGCTGCTCGCGTTCTGCGCCGTCGTCTCCGTCGTCATCGGCATCGCCACCGAGGGGTGGCCGGGCGGCATGTACGACGGCCTCGGCATCATGCTCACCATCTCCCTCGTCGTCACCATCACCGCCGCCAGCGACTACAAGCAGTCCCTGCAGTTCCGGGACCTTGACCGGGAGAAGAAGAAGATCGAGATCCAGGTCACGCGCGACGGCTTCCGGCAGAAGGTCTCCATCTACGACATCGTCGTCGGCGACATCGTGCATCTGTCCATCGGCGACCAGGTCCCGGCGGACGGGCTGTTCATTGATGGGTACTCGTTCATCGTCGACGAGTCGAGCCTGTCCGGCGAGAGCGAGCCGGTGCACGTGTCGGTCTCGAACCGGTTCCTGCTGGGCGGGACCAAGGTGCAGGACGGGTCGGCGAGGATGCTGGTGACGGCGGTGGGGATGCGGACGGAGTGGGGGAACCTGATGGAGACGCTGAGCCAGGGCGGCGAGGACGAGACGCCTCTCCAGGTGAAGCTCAACGGCGTCGCCACCATCATCGGCAAGATTGGGCTCGCCTTCGCGGTGCTCACCTTCACCGTGCTCATGGCGAGGTTCCTGATCGGCAAGGCTGCTTCCCCAGGCGGCCTGGTGACATGGGGGATGGCGGACGCGCTGTCGGTGCTCAACTTCTTCGCCGTCGCGGTCACCATCATCGTGGTCGCCGTGCCCGAGGGCCTGCCGCTCGCCGTCACGCTCAGCCTGGCGTTCGCCATGAAGAAACTCATGCAGGAGCGCGCTCTCGTGCGTCACCTCTCGGCGTGCGAGACCATGGGGTCGGCCAGCTGCATCTGCACCGACAAGACCGGCACGCTCACCACGAACCACATGGTCGTCGAGAAAGTCTGGGCTGCCGGCGGGGCGACCACGGTGAGCACCGCCAAGGGCTTCGAGGAGTTCACCTCTTCGGCGCTGTCGGAGGGGTTCGCCAAGCTTCTTCTGGAGGGCGTCTTCCAGTGCTCCGGCTCCGAGGTCGTGCGCGCCAAGGACGGCAAGACCAGCGTCATGGGCACGCCCACCGAGTCGGCCATCCTCGAGTTCGGGCTCGGGGTGGAGAAGAACACGTGCATCGAGCACGCGGCCGCCGCGAAGCTCAAGGTGGAGCCGTTCAACTCGGTGAAGAAGACGATGGCCGTGGTGGTCGCGTCCCCGAACGCCGGCGGCCGGCCACGCGCGTTCCTCAAGGGCGCGTCGGAGGTCGTGCTGCGCCGTTGCAGCAGCGTGGTCGTCGACCGGCACGGCAGCATCGTGGCCCTCACGGAGAAGAACTACATGAAGCAGGTGGCCGGCGCCATCGACAAGTTCGCGTGCGAGGCGCTGCGCACGCTCTGCCTGGCGTACCAGGACGTGGGCGGCGAGAACGAGGTCCCCAACGACGGGTACACGCTGATCGCCGTGTTCGGCATCAAGGACCCGCTCCGGCCGGGCGTGAGGGAGGCCGTGAGGACCTGCCACGTCGCGGGGATCAACGTCCGCATGGTCACCGGCGACAACATCAGCACGGCCAAGGCCATCGCGAGGGAGTGCGGCATCCTCACTCCGGACGGCGTCGCCATCGAGGGCCCCGAGTTCCGGCAGATGAGCCCCGACCAGATGAGGGCGATCATACCGAAAATCCAGGCACGCGTCCTCTACCACCATCCTCCATGCTCTGCTTCTCCGAAGAACTTGATGCCGATGGTGACACTGTTTGGTGTTGTTGCGTGCAGGTGATGGCGCGGTCGCTGCCGCTGGACAAGCACACGCTGGTGACCAACCTGAGGGGCATGTTCAACGAGGTGGTGGCGGTCACCGGCGACGGCACCAACGACGCGCCGGCGCTGCACGAGGCTGACATTGGCCTCGCCATGGGCATCGCCGGAACAGAGGTTTGTACCCTGTCACGTACTGCTCTGTTATCTTCCATTCTTCCTGATGGCGTGTGATGTTACGCTCGTTGCTTGCGAATTCTCAGGTTGCCAAGGAGAACGCCGACGTGATCATCATGGACGACAACTTCTCCACCATCATCAACGTGGCCAAATGGGGACGCTCCGTGTACATCAACATCCAGAAGTTCGTGCAGTTCCAGCTCACCGTCAACGTGGTGGCCCTCATGGTCAACTTCGTCTCTGCATCTTTCACAGGTACTACACACAACTGAAGCTCCATCGATCCTTGACACATGCCATCTACTGGTATTCTGGTAAGTACATTCAAAATTGAAATGTGTTTCAGGGAGCGCGCCGCTGACGATCGTGCAGCTGCTGTGGGTGAACCTGATCATGGACACCCTGGGCGCGCTGGCGCTGGCGACGGAGCCGCCGAGCGACGACATGATGCGGAGGCCGCCCGTCGGCCGGGGCGACAACTTCATCACCAAGGTCATGTGGAGGAACATCG
The DNA here is from genome assembly GCA_904067115.1 of Aegilops sharonensis. Lineage (NCBI taxonomy): Eukaryota > Viridiplantae > Streptophyta > Magnoliopsida > Poales > Poaceae > Aegilops > Aegilops sharonensis. Next base: position 905,786,997 of record LR880968.1, read on the forward strand.
CCGGCCAGAGCATCTTCCAGCTCGTCGTGCTCGGCGTCCTCCTCGCCAGAGGGGACAGCCTCCTGCAGATGAACGGCGACAAGGAACTGCTCAACACCTTCGTCTTCAACACCTTTGTCTTCTGCCAGGTACCACACTCTCCTACACACAAGATCGAAAATTTTATCTCTGAACTTGTGTTGACACTTGCACCTTGTGTCGACGATCCAGGTCTTCAACGAGGTGAACAGCCGGGAGATGGAGAAGATCAACGTCTTCAGCGGCATCTTCAGCAGCTGGGTCTTCTCGGCGGTGGTCGGCGCCACCGTCGGGTTCCAGGTGATCCTCGTGGAGCTGCTGGGGACGTTCGCCGGCACGGTGCACCTCAACGGGAGGCTGTGGCTCATGAACGTGCTCATCGGCTCGGTCGGCCTGGTCATCGGGGCCGTCCTCAAGTGCATCCCTGTCGGCTCCGGCGACGCCTCGTCGGATCGCCGCGACGGATACCAGCCCATCCCCACCGGCCCGAGCGCCGTGTGATTTTGAAGACCTTTTACTGTTGTTTTTCTCTAGGAAGAGGAAAATATGTTAACCTTTTGAAAACGATCTTTGCATGCAGCTTCAGTTCAGTGTAGGACGTGCCGGAGCATACTTGCGGCAATGACCATTCCGAGAGATTTTGAGTTTCTTTTTTGTCATTGTTTATATTTGTGCTTTCCAGCCAAAGATGGTTATGAATTTTCATATTAGGATTAGTTATGATGGATTTAGTTGCTTATCATGTATACACAAACTTCTCTCTAATAGAGAGATGAGTTTTAGCCACACCAAGGTGGATTTGTTGCTAAAAGTCCAAAACTAGTTACCACTAAGAGCATCTATAGATGGACTTGACAAATCCGACCTCTCAAACGCCGCAGGCGCGTCCGTGGACAGTGACCGGTCATGCCTCAAATGATCGATTCCACAACCGGATACCACGAATTAGAAACCTCAAATCCATACTATTACATGCAACGTAGTGATCTTTAAGCGGAGTTCGTCCGGCTCAGCTGTGACCATGTCAGGCGGCTGGCTGCGCCCTTCAGAGTGTTGGTCCAGTCGCCGACGAGGTAGAGTAGGGCATGGGACACGGACCGGCTCACGGGACTCAGGCATCGCCATCTCCCATGCCCTACTCTTCCTCGTCAGAGCCCATAACCCAGACGATACCGATGGACGTCAGATCGATGATCGATCCATCGGTTGTCGCGCCTGAACTGATGCACCATACGGGGCACCGAAGAATGCGACTCCACCGCTTCCAACGTCCACCGCCGCGAGGACTGTCGCCATCTCTCGTGCCCGCTGCCTCGTAAGGTTGGCACATCGCTCCATGTTTGCGTCAACGATGCCCATGCGTTCACCTCCTGCTCGGCGTGCAAATAGAGGGGTTGCCCGCCCGCCACAACGTTCGAACACTAGGTGGGCCACACCGCCTTCGGTGAGGCAGCAGAGACACACCTCGCGACAGATCGGACGCAATGGATTCCCAGCGGAAGGACTTCGAGGGTTATCGGCGGGGGCCTCCTCCCGGGAGCGGTGGAGCGCAAGCCGGATGGTCATCTCCTCCTTGGGGTCGTGTGGGCTGAGATCGGGTCGACGGATCTAGAGGTGTAGCTCTTGGATCCGCTACCCACAATGCCAGAGAAGGCCGGAGATCATCGAACGGGAGCTTGGTGGCGGAGGGGAGTGGAGTAAAGTGGCTAGAGTTTGGTCCGAGGAGCGGATGGGGAGGAATATCTATGGGTCGGGTCTACCAACGTTCGTCGGGTCCGACGTGGCGGACACGCCCGATCACTCCCGGGCCTACCCATATGCATCCCATATTTTGGCTGGATATGAAGGGTGTCGGTCAAGCCCGGGAGTTTGAGGAGGGCTTTACGCGCTTGACTGGGTCGGTTTTTTTACCAGTCATTTATCGAGCCGTCTACCTGACCATATGATGGAGGTTTGATGTGCCCGGCTATAGATGGTCTAATATTTCAACGACCGCACTTACACATTTTGAGCCTCAATGATGGACTAGTCTTCATCCAATGTGCTGATGGGTTGTCTTCTATTGTTTTTGTTTTCTTTTTGCATTGGTTTGTTATGGTTTCTTGTTTCCCTTTGTTATATTTTGGTTTTTCTTTGTTTCTTTTCTCGGTATTCATTGTTTTCATTCTTTTCCTTTGGTTTAATTAGGTTTCTCTTTTTTTCGGTTTTATTTGTTACATTTTTTATGGTTTTCTTCGTTTCTGTGCAGGTTTTCATCAGTTACTTTTTGTCAACGCATGTCTACTTTTTTCAGTACACGATGGACTTTTTAGTGTACAAACACTTTATTGACATACGTTGAATCTTTTTTAAGTACACGATGCATTTTTGTTAAATACATGTTTGGAACATCTTTTTCAATATATGGTTAATTTTTTAAAATACATGGTTGAAAGGACATGCGGTGCCCCCATGTGTGGTTTTGGTAATTGATGACATTCTCTATGGACTAATGGTTGCATTGAGTTATATTTGAAGGATTTGTCCATAGGCATTTCTTGAAGTCCATGTGTTGGTTTCAAGGAGTTTATGTGTTGACCAAGGTGCTATTAAGGAATTATCCAAAGATTGGTCATGATTTGTCCGTAGGCATTTCTTGAAGTCCATGTGTTGGTTTCAAGGAGTTTATGTGTTGACCAAGGTGCTATTAAGGAATTATCCAAAGATTGGTCATGTGAGTGTTGAGCTTATTGCAAGCATGTCTTGAAGAAGAAGATTGTGTGATCATTCATGTTTACCTTCAAGACATCATCCAAACGAATAGAGTTGGAAAGATTCAAGGTTGATCAAGACTAAGTCAAGAGTGAATCAAGTTAATCAACTCACAAAGCGTAGAAGATGTACCGAGAGGGATCAAGTGATCCCATGGTATGGTAAGCATTATCCATTGCACTTTGTGTACTAACCCATGGTCTATGTGAGAGTCTATGTGGGGTTAGGTACGTGTCCATGGGCTTGCGTCAAGAGGAAGATGTCATACAACCCATGGAAAGGATGACATCAAGTGGTGATCGTCATCAAGATTGCCGTGTGCAAGTTCAAGTGGAGCATCACGAAGAGATCAAGTGCTTGAAGCTTGCCATCCATTGTGGTGTCAATGTACTTGTGAAGATGTGCCGAAGAGTGGCTCACCCATAGTGGAGTATGTGGGAGCAATCATCTAGTCTCCATCGACCCAACACAATCAAGAAAGGTGGTCCATCTTGAGGAGGACAAGATCGTCATCATCTAGCTCAAGTGGATCATGTGCAAGGCAAAGGTTTGCCCTTGATAGGTTTTCTATTTTACCGGTCTCATGGTGGTAGTTGGGAGACCGGGTTATAGGATCGATAGCCGTACTATCAAGGGGGGCTCTCAAGTGAGTAGCTTGATTGTATCGTTCGTCGAGAGCTCAAACCATTGCATCCTTGCATCATGTTTCTTGGTTCTTGTTTGGTTCTCTTTGGGAGTCTTAGAGCTTATGGTCACCTTTATGACAAGCTTGAGTTCATCGAAAACGGAGTTTGCATGCGTCTTCTATGATGTTTTCGGTGTTGGAGGTTTTACCGGTCTTTTCTGAGGAAGGGTTCTCACCATTTTCTTTTGGGCCTTTTCTCATTTGCTTATTATTGGTATTTCTCTCAAGATTGTGTTAGCCCTTGTCCCTAGCTTTCCAACAAACTTGGTTTCGTCGAATTCGGAGTCCGAATGCAGAAGTCATGGTAGTTTTGGTGTTCTGAAAAGGCTGCAGCGGTACTACCGCGGGTAGGAGCGGAAGTAATTTTTTACTACCACCCTTGGGAGCGGTACTACCGCTCTTGGGAGCGGTACTACCGCTTGGAGCAGTACTACCGCGGCTACTTCCGTGGCTACTTCCGCTCGGGACCAAAAACTCGTCACAAGTCCCGCGGTGGTAGGCACGGATGTAATTTTTTAGTACCGCTCGCAAGCAGTAGTACCGCTACCCTTAGCAGTAGTACCGCTACCCCTAGCAGTAGTACCGTGATGCCGAGCGGTACTACCGCTCGGTGCGGGCTGTGAGCATAACGGTTGGATTTTTCCCCACCTATAAAAGGGGGTCTTCTTCCCCATTGAACCTTATCCTTTGGGCTCGAGTTCTTCCCCTATTGTTGACCTTCTTCGAGCTTGCTAACTCTCAATCCCTCCACGGATTCTTGCTAGTTTTTTAGGGAAAAGAGAGAGGAGATCTAGATCCACATTTCCACCAATCACTTTCTCCTCTATGTGAGGGGAACCCCTTGGATCTAGATCTTGGAGTTCTTGGTGTTCTCCTTCTTGTTCTTCCTCTCATTTTCTTCCCTAGCATTAGTTGCTTCGGTGGGATTTGAGAGAGAAGGACTTGGGCACTCCGTGTGCCCTTGCCATTGCATTTGGTGCATCGGTTTGAGTTCTCCACGGTGATACGTGGAAGTTAC
>LR880968.1:905800349-905810930 GCA_904067115.1 Aegilops sharonensis
ATATGCTTATTCTTTGCATATTTCAAAAAGTGCAAATTGTGCGAAGTTTTGAATGTTTTTTTCTTTTTTCTTTCCTTTATTGGTTATTTTTTGTTTTTGTTGGTTTTTGGCTGAGTGTAATATACATACAAATAATATATAACATGTGCCCAAATTTCATGATTATATGATTATTTTTGCATATTACGATAAAGTGCAATTTGAGTGCAAAGTTGTGCGCAAGTTTTATTTATTTTCTTTCTTCTTAAAGAAATAGATTATTTCAGTTACATTTTGTGTAAATTATAGTAGAATGCGAAAAATGCACTATTATATGCTTATCTTTGCATATTTCAAAAAGTGTAATCTCAGTGCAAATTGTGTGCATGTTTTGAAAGTTTTTTCTTTTTCATTTTCTTTCTCCTTAAAGTGTTTTGTACTTTCCTAAAAAATTTCAGTATTTTGATTTTTTTTGTTTTAAAGGATTATACCAATGCAACGATTTCGTTGTTCTATAGAAAACTTCATTTTCTAAGTTTTTATTTCATTTTTAGTTTTCTTTCCTTTTCTTTCGTAAGGATAATGCCGATGTCACTAACCTATTACTATTTAGAAAACACTTTCTTGCGGAAATCTCATTATATTATGCTCAGTTTTGCATAGTAATAATACATTTTTTCCACATATCTGTATGTATAAAAATTAATTATGTGTGAGAGTGTTATTCAACGGTGAGACTGCACATGTATAAAAATAAATATACATGTGTGAGATTGCACATATACCACTAACCATTGCATGCAAATATATGTGAGAGTGCTATTCATTGGTCATATTTTTTTTAGTCCATTCATTGGTTTTCTAAAAAGGCTTGGCCAATACTATACTGTCGTACCCGGCTGGAGCAGCCCATGGTCCAGCTATGGGCTTGTGCAGACGCTGCGTGGCGCTGCCTGGCATTGTGCGGATGCTGGGTAATTGACTGAAACTGAGTTTGGGTCAATCGACTGACCCAATACTCATTTCAGTTGATTGAGGAGTAGCCAGTCCCAATGTAATACGAGTGTTCCATTAAAAAAAGTCATATCAAGCTACCAACTACTCCCTCCGTTCCTAAATATAAGTTTTTTTAGACATTTTAAATGGACAACAACATACGGATATATGTAGATATATTTTAAAGTATAGATTCACTCATTTTGTTCCGTATGTAGTCATTTGTTGGAATATCTAAAAAGACTTATATTTGGAAACGGAGGGAGTAGCATCTAGTGATCAACCGACGCTTGGTTGCTGAAATTTCATAGCCACGCATGCGCATGTTCGGTGACTAGTCATCTCAGGCGCCACAATAAGATTATTTTCTCAAACCATTTAGCAGTACAATGACAAACATGGTATGACCCAACACACGACATAAGGATCCCCGCACAAGCGTCGACGACTCACGACCTAGACAAAACACTAGAAGCCAAGCAGAGACCACAAACACTCGTGAACGCATTGACTATATACGTTGGAGGAGCTTGCAACATTCAACGTCAACGACCATGACAATAGGTGTACAAGCTCTCCCGAATGGCATCCGCCATTCACCTGAAGTGCACCCTACTTACTTGAGCACGGGTTCCAGGACGTCGCACGATCCTCCAAAATATGCACCACCGAGTTTGCCGACACCCAACCAGCCAGATAAGGGGAAGAATCCAAAGGAAAGATCAACCTGGCGACATGAGGCGGAAGCCGAGGATCGGAGGAAGGACTGCGCGTCATAAGTACGGTTAGGAGATGTGTTTCAAGATGCCTCCCAGTCCTAATAAACTACAACTTCTTTCAAGTATCAACTAACTTCTTCTAGTTGTCATTCCTCTAACCCTCTCCCAAGGCTCTCAACTCAATTATTTGAAATGGCAGGATTCCTACATCATTAAAAAAGAAAATAGTTGTCCGGTTAGTTAGGGAAAACCGGGCAAAAACTAGAGGGTTGCCAAGTTAATTAGATCTCAATTCCTGTTAACTAGATCGGGATCGCGCCTTGACGCAAGTTAGTAGGTCGAGTTCAGTGCGTTCATAAGACCACAAAAAATGACCACTCGACATGAAGTAAGATACCAAAAGCACAGCCACGGACATGAAGTTTGATACCAAAAGTGCAAATATAGGAGAGGGAGTTATAGGAGCAGCAACAGAATAAAGGAGAGACAACGACAGAGACATGGCTACTAAGCATACTAAGTGGCTTCGCCTTTTCGATAAACTTGATGGGCACCACTTCACATGAGCCTGATGCTAACAATGTGAGATATACGACATATCATACAACATATCATGATTTGTATAGGAGTATAGATCATGAAATTTTCAATCCAGCAAGAAAAAAATTACATACACCAGCAGACTGTTGCCTACATCGTACAAAGAATAATGGCCAAGGTAACCTTATTTACAATCCATTTAGTTTGCTGCAAAGGAAACTCCAAGGACAATCTATATGCAGTTGTACTCAAGCATCAAATCTATTATCTTGAACTTTAAGAAAAGGCTAATCAGAACCAAAAGGGCATATAGGCCAACCAGCGTTGGGTAATTATACTAAGAAAACTAATTAGACAGTGTTAACTGAAAGTCAGGCAAGGTGATTAAGTAAGCGCTTGCCCTTATGTAATACAAGGAAACCACAACATAGAAAGCATCACAGGAGAGGTAAGGTAGATTTGTTGGTTCCACATGGCCTAGGAAATGCCAGTCAGGTCGACAAAAGGCGGTGCCATCAAGGGCATAACCTACGAGAAGAGAGTAAGTAAGCAGCAGCAAAAAACAATCAAAAAGAAAGAGAGTCACGGTTACATTTTGTTCAATTGACCAGGCGTCGATTGAACTGAGCTAGGGTTTGAGTCAAGACACATCGAGTTGTGAACTCTAAGAGAGGTGTGACTAATATGGCCCATCGCTAGATCAGCATTTCCAGCAGGCACGTACCTAACACATTATGATCCTGTAAAAACACAAGTTCAAATAAGAATAAGACCGTGTACACCACAGGAGACAAAGATGATAAAAGAAGGCACTGAATAGGCCCACCAAAAGAGTAGGTTGCCCAAGGGTGTTGCCCAAGGGTGTTTGATCTAAAGCTTGGCCTTTTTAGCTGGAGGGCTCTTCTTCACCTGCCACCAAGCCTTCAGTTGATTTGCTTCAAGGACAGATAACAACCATGTAAAAGAAAGCAACAATGATGCATATACTTCTAAACACTTGTATCAAACCGAAGGAAGATACCTCGATGTAGCAGCAAGATCATCACTTAGAACAACAAAACTGCCATCAAATTTTGCAGGTTCCAAGTAGGTTTAAACAGATATACCTTGTCAATCGACTATCAAACGAGCGCAGAGAACGTCTGGGTTCTCCCACAAGCTCTGAGAAACACATAAACTATGAGAAATCAACAGATATAACTCGTGGTAATGATTTCAAGAGCATGACTGACGCCAGTTTTTGCAGACTGAAATAAAAATTACAGCTGAATATACTTGCAGTTAAAATATATGGAAATGGTAAAAGCCCCTTCAAATCCTTACAAATTAAAACAGATTCGTGTAACTGAGTGCTGATTCCATCAAGAACTCAGGGAACAAAAGGATAGAAGTTCAATTTAGTCACCAGAAATAGGAATAAGAAAGAAATACTAAAATATAGGGAATTTAACTATTTGTCAAATTGTGAGATATGTACATGCACCACTATCTCTTTCAGTCTGCCACTATCAAATCTTGAGTTTCACATGAATGAAACAGTGCTTGGCTAAGTATTCAGAAGGAAATAAGAGGAAAATCATTAGGTGGAGAAAATTTAAAGTGACACTCGATCTATTTGGGCATCAGCCACATAAGATTAGCCATGCTAGCTAGCTAGCTACACAAATCCATGACCCACCTAATCATGTGTACACAAGTCCTCCTCACCTCCCTTTTTTGCTTCCTATTCTTCCAGTTGGCTGTCACCGGGGTGGTACACCACCCCAAAACAAAGAAAAAACATGGACACCGGATAAAGTAAGTAGTGAATCACTTACTGTAAATCAGTAAAACTAAATTAGCCATTTCATATCCATATGTTTTATTTTCAAAGTAACTTCTTATAATAAGCTGATTCCATCTATATTTTAAGAAAATATTGATGGAGGGCTTAATACTGCCATGACACAAGCACAGTATAGGCTGCATAATGCAAGTAAGATACATGTCCCTGTAAATCCAACCGCCCAGGTCAAATACTTTGTATCCGAGTCCCAAATGGTTACTACAGGAACATAACAATATACTTAAATGACAAAAATGGGCAGCGTCAAACTTCTAGAAAGTATACTGCACGTAATATAATTCATGGATTAGCAACGAATGGACATAATTGGGAAAGAAACCAAACATCGATGCATTGTTTAGTGAGCAAGTAGGAAAAAATGATAAAGAAAATAGTCCATGACTGACAATCTAGTTGTTCTGATGCCATACTAAAGAGCACAGCCGCTACGATATTACTTAGTACTTCGTAGTTGTCATCCTTCACAAATAATGAGAAAATGTGAAATGAAAAGTATGATAAGAATACAAAGGCCAAAGAAAATTCATGTTCAATCCTCACTTGTAAAAATAAGCAGCAGGGGAGTATAACATAGACGTATTAACTGGTTTCGGTGGTACTAACTACGGTAAAGTATATCACTCCTTCAGGACACATGCAGAAAAAATTAGTACATGCTAGCAAGAATTCAAAGAAACACCACATACATGCTAGCAATGACATATTAGTTCTATTTCAAAGAGGCAAAGCATCAGGCTTCTAGAATCAAAAGAGAACTAAGTAAATAAATCAGCAGCACAATAATGTACACATGAAGAACTGAAAAGGAGTAGCGAGAACAACAGGTCAGCAAAAAAGGTAGAAGAAAGACACCTGTCAAGGAGACGTCCGTTAAAGAGCCAATTAAGTAAATAGATCAGCAGCACAATAATATATATATCCATTTGAGCTATATATTTTCCATATTGTTTAGGATATTTCACTGGTAGCAAAGAATTTTTTTAAATAATATAAAAGGAGATGCCATACCAAAGGAGATAGATAACAACATCTCCAGGAAGAAAAGAACGGCTCTCAGTTCACATGTTTCAGGTATTAGGCATAAACGTGTATCTCATATAAATGTAAACAAAAAAAATATGAATTTATATATGAACTGTACATTGTAAAAGGAGAAAAGTTTATTAGTCACCTTAACAGTGTATCTCCAAACACCAAAATGACTAATAATTTCCTAGGGAATTAGAAAAAAATTGTTGAACAGATTACGATTCAAGATGGACAACCTTTTTTAAAAAAAAAGGTGCAAAGGTGATCCATCAGATACATGAACCAGTTTTTTCATATATCCATAAGGATCAAATACTATGATGGATGAACATTTAGGCTTATAGTCATGCGGGTGACATGTGATATCTTGAAGATGTTCTTTTTATTTATTTTTCCTTTTGGCGGAAAATAATTTAGTGTTAAATGAACTTTTAAGTACAGTTTGAGCTTTTTTCCCACTCAGGCAAATGAAGTTTCTGAAATTTTATTGTAGAATCTGAACCATGCAGGAGACTTACATGTACTCCCTCCATTCCAAAATATAAGATGTACTAGTTTTTTCAAAAATAAAAAATGTGCAAGGTTGACCAAGGTTTAAGAAAAAATTATCAATATTTACAATACCAAATTTGTAACATTAGATCCTTCACTAAAAAATATTATTTTATTTATTTGGTTTTGTAGAAGTTCATATTTTATTCTATAATTTTGGTCGAACATATATAAGTTTCACTTGCATGAAAACTGATTCACCTTATATTCCGGAACGGAGGGAGTAATTCGGTAATGAACAGATCAGTACAACGCCAAAGATGGCACAACCGTTACATCGCCAACAACATGACCAAACTACGACACTTACATCACAGACAATGGCACAACCTAAACAACACAATGAGAACGACCCAGTACAACGGCCGAAATCACTGTTCTGACATTTTCAGCAATCTTTGCCACAAAGTGAACTCGACATGAAAGTGTTTCATGATCTGACCCTGGGCTGTGGCATTTTTCTCAACATAGAAACGCCGAGACAGCTCGCGTTTTTTGCTCCACATGAAAATGCCAAGCTAGTTGGCTTTGCTGCCCAGACCAAAACGCCATGAGCTTTGGCGTTTCTAGTTGAAACTCTCGAGTGCTCCGAAGGATAGACAAGAATGAGAAGGTGACCTTTTGGTTCATCGGGTAGCTAGCTGAGTTTATTTACTGTCCTGTGCCTGCATACGTTTCTATCCCAAACAAATGACATGTACCTGCTCCTATCCAAGAACTAGGCTCGTAGCCCATGCAGCTCAGCAAAGCTAAATCACCTCAGGCAAGAATATCTACTGTCTTATATGGTAGTACGGTGTAGTACGAGAGCTAGCCGACCTGTGGTTGAAGAAAATGCAGCTAACCATGAGCTAGTACGCAGGCTACATGCATTGACGCAATGAGTATACCATGGTTAGCCATGAGCACTTAAAATAAATGTAGTACTCCACCATCCCTCCGGTCTCCCAGACTCTCTCTCTACCAGATGCATGTTTGGGATGCTTGCATAGGACAGTAAATAAACTCAGCTAGTGCTACCAGGGGCGTGTTTGGTTGCCCGCATTAGGCCCAGCCTGGCCCGTGCGGAAAAGATTGAGCCCGTTTGGTTGGTTGTATTTACTACTGGATCTGTACAGCACGAAACTTAAAGCACACCTGGGCCTGGCTCGCTGGAAACGCTCAAATCCGCAGTTTCTAGCGAGTCTGGCTGAGGCAAGCGCACATGATGGGCCATTTGTACAAGAGGAGATGGAAGGGATACGAGCTGGTATGGTATGCAGCCAGTGTGTGTTTATCTTCTCCTACCTCAAGTAACCTTCTCTCTAATGCTGTTCTTTCTAGCCCCTTCCGATCTACACAATGGTGCTTTGATTTAAGATAAGCTCTACACAAAAAAGATGCACCTTGATGCTACAGTTCCATTCAGGCGATTGGTTCGTAGTTTCGTCGGCCGTAAGTTCTTAATCTCGTGTTCCCGTTAGAGCTATTCTGGACGGATTTTGTCAGATTCGTCACGCACGATCGATCATTTGAAATTTCCTTTGAGCAGCAGCCTAATCTTGCAGTCCCTCACAACATTCATGTTGTAAGTTTTTGGATTCAACGATCGTAGCTTCATCTCTCTATGAACAACAGTCTACTGCACTGATGCTGCCATGTCGAGCTCCTCTGTCCTCTACTCAGAGCTCTCCTATTCGTTCCTCTCGATGCTGAAGCTCTTCCCCTTGATCTCCTTGCCCACATCCTACTACACTAGAGTCGTTTCCGGCGTCGCTCATCTCGGCCTACTCTCTGTCGTCCTCCTACTGCACTGACGCCGCAATGGCGCGCACACTGCTTTTTTGTGTCCTCTGACTTCATGCACACTGCAGTTCGCCGCGCCACCGACGGGGTCGATCATCTTGGCCTCCTCTCTCTCGCCCTACTACACTGGAGTCATTCCCGGCATGATCATCTCGGGCTCCTCTCTCGTCCACTGCACTGATGATACCATGGCGCGAGCACTGCATTCTCCTTCTCTGTCCACTGTCTTTGCGCGCGCACCGCAACTAGTTCGTCGACGGTGTCGCTCGCGGAGCCGCCGACGGGGTCGCTCGTCCACGACTCCATGCTCGTCATGTCGGACAAGGCGGCGCGACCACTATCCACCGCAGTCGCCATGGTCCGACGCACACTGCATTTCTTCTCCCCATTCCTCTGCTAGCTCTTAACCCTGTGTGCTAAGTGCAAGTGCTAGCTCTTAATCATACCTCATGCGGGCAACCAAACAGCGTGTAGTTGCATGCGCCGAGACAATGCAGGTAACCAAACAACATGCCAAAGTTGATCCCCTAATGCAGGAAGTCCATATACAGGCAACCAAACAACTCGCAGATGTCGTATATACTATTTTTTCATAGCCAGGCTGGGTTGAGATGTGTATGCAACGCGGGTACTGTTTAAGACTGCAACCAAACACGCCCCAGATGAACCGAAGGGGCACTATCTCATTCTTGTCTATCCTTCGGAGCACTCGAGAGTTTCAGCTAGAAACGCCAAAGCGCATGGCTAGCGAGGAAAAGGCGACGCTCGTGCAAAACAAACACTGACTATCACTATCAGAATGACCACCAACTTGAACCAACCAACTGACCGGAGGACAGCCCCTCCCCTATGGACCAGTCCAGTGTAACTCAAACAAAAAAATGGAGAAAGAATATGAATGGAATATTATGGGCTTGGAGGGAGCACCATAGCAGGCACAAAACACTTGATCTAGCAAAAGGGCACCTGATTCAGCGATGGGACGCCGAGATCATGCCAACGATGATGACAACATGCAAGATGAGTTTTTTTTCGCATTTATAAATAAACTTATTATTTTCCCTAAGCCTAGCCTTCTAGAGCTTGTTGCATGCCACTGTTATCTCTCAAATGAAAGAACATATAAATGTATCGCGATCCGTGCAGGTTTTCAGTGACAACAGGCAAGGATCTCAAAGCAATGTTGGAGGGATGAGGATAAGAGGTTTCATGTAGCTCGGCCTACACAGGAACTTTCTGTATCTCCATCCACCACTGTGTCGCCCTTAAATTGTTTCCGTAGGGTTCAGCCTGCGTAGAGCTTGCCGATCTGTACGGCAGTGTATCCAGCAGGGACAATATGATAAGTGGATACAATAGCTGCATTTCTGTGTACCTCCTATACCCAACATATTGCACCAGCCACCCCAACTCATACAAATTGTCAATTCTTCACTTTTTCATTCTTGCTAGTTTGGGTGCTACTATCTTGATAAGATGCAGACGGTCAGGAAGCTATGAGAACATGACTCCATAGAAAGGATATCCTTTATAAGAGCTGTTCAAGTTTATAATAGGAGGAGTTGGTGAGCGCATTAGATATCCATAAATTAAATCTAAAATAGAAATAAAGTCTCAAGGTTTACTAATTTCTATTCAATGATATTTGCGTTATGTCATTAATTTTGATGATAGGACATTTTCAAATGCATCCATGTTGAATTTAGTGACGATTAGTCCTACCACCATAATATAGGCTACCAAGGTGAACTCGAGAGTGATTATCATAGTGGTCAACATCGTCAAATGGCGCCACTCGGTGTAAATCAACTCCCAAAACTTCATCAGTTCCAACTCACTGCCAGCATGGTGGCCCACATGGTCGACTTTAATTGTCCCCGCATATTTCACAGGTGCACTCAAACTGAACTCCATTAATTATTCATGCTCACACATTTTTGCGATGTCCTAGCACTCTCTGAGTCCATTCACATATGTTTTGATGCGTGCTGTTGATGATCGTGTAGCTACTTTAGGTGAACCTAATCATAGACACCCTCGACGCGTTCATAATACAGCTACCAACCAATTCGTCGTCTGATCACCACGATGGATACCAGTTGATCCCCACCGGACATGGACAAAGTGTCATGTGATGATATTTTGAACATGTTTTTTTCTTGCTTCTTTGTAAGAAGAAGAAGAAGAAGAATCTGTGCTTTACAAATTGACTTTCCATCGTTAGTTTGTCTTCTGATATGTGACACCGGAATGGATTAAGATGGTGATTACACTTCCGACTTATTTGACACTTTTCGATCAAAGTTTTCATCTGATGCTTTCTAGGTAACAACATATCTGAAACTTCTTAACCATGTCGGTTTCCATCAATAAAGAATTAAATGTTTCTTACATATAGACAAAAATTTCTTAGTAGAAAATTCCACCCAGAAACTCCTTCGGTTTCCATCTAGTAGTAGCCTTTCTTTGGGCTTGTTTATAAGTTTTTGATGCCTCTAGAAGCGAAAGTTTAAATGAACACCTAATTTTTAGTTTGCTCATGGGAAGCATTTATAAATAATGCACTACAATCAAGAAGCACGGAAATAGTGGCTTCTGCAAGCGAAAATTCGTTGGCGTGGACGAGCTCGCCTGCTTGCGTTATCTGCAGGCGTCGGTCCTCGTCGAGATATGGAACGCACGATGTATTGCAGCTGGTAGACGACGACTCATTTAATGAGTGACGCGGACGGGAAGAGACAGTTTGTACGGTGCGGGTGACGGAAGTTGAGGCGCTAGACGGCCGTTTTCATCATGTAGCAATGTGTATCCCTGCTAGACTGAATTCCGCTCGGGTCGACCTACCTACTCCATTAAACTCCCCATCTATCATCGACGGCGGCTCAGTCTATAATAGTCCATCCCCAAATCGAAGGAACGAACCCTACTTGTACACTGTTCCTTAATAGACCCCCAAATCGGAGCAAGGAACAGCAGCCGCAGAAAAGATGGCAAATCTGAATCAAGGTGCTGATCCGGCGGCACTTCCAATCGTGCCTTGCCCGGACTGTGGCAGGAACGTAGTCGCCTACGTTACTCGTTGCGGGCAGAGCGCCGGCGAGCGATTCTACAAGTGTCGCAATCACAATGTAAGTG
>LR880968.1:905811243-905823871 GCA_904067115.1 Aegilops sharonensis
CTCATTTAATGAGTGACGCGGACGGGAAGAGACAGTTTGTACGGTGCGGGTGACGGAAGTTGAGGCGCTAGACGGCCGTTTTCATCATGTAGCAATGTGTATCCCTGCTAGACTGAATTCCGCTCGGGTCGACCTACCTACTCCATTAAACTCCCCATCTATCATCGACGGCGGCTCAGTCTATAATAGTCCATCCCCAAATCGAAGGAACGAACCCTACTTGTACACTGTTCCTTAATAGACCCCCAAATCGGAGCAAGGAACAGCAGCCGCAGAAAAGATGGCAAATCTGAATCAAGGTGCTGATCCGGCGGCACTTCCAATCGTGCCTTGCCCGGACTGTGGCAGGAACGTAGTCGCCTACGTTACTCGTTGCGGGCAGAGCGCCGGCGAGCGATTCTACAAGTGTCGCAATCACAATGTAAGTGTCCAGTTTTTGCATAGATTTCTTCAGATTTGTTCAACACCACTTGTCTGAACCCTCTTCGCCGGTCAACGACAGCCGTCAGGTGGTGGATGCGATTTCTACAAGTAGCAAGCGTACGCCGACTACCTCGCGTCGCCGTGTCCAGCTGCACCCCCATTGGCGCAAATCGAGCCAGGATAAGAGCAAGGCGGCAAGCTTTGGAAGTTCAAGATCTACAGGTGCTGCACGCACAACACCACAGGGCAGCAGAACGGCATGCCGGGGGCACCCAGTTCGTTTCTTCAGTCAGCACCGCTGCAGGATACATGCTCGCCGCGCTTCCAGCTGCTGGGCGCCAGGGAACCATTGGCGTTGACGCTGCATCCATCAATCTGGTGGTCTCCGAGGCCAACCTTGTCACTGGGGTGGCAATCCTTGTGCTGGTTGTGGTCATGCATGTGCGTGGTTAGGCCAGCTGCGAATAGAGCACGGCGTACCATTGTACCTGCAAATCAAGTATTATGATGTTTGTATCATTGGTTAGCAGCCAAGTGTATAATGGTGTAAGCGCAGCTATGGTGTTGCTGATGGCGAACTTTTGTAATGATCAAGTTTAAGCTGTGTGATGTAGTCTCGTTTGTGCAACTAATAATATTAATGGAAGTATGTTTTTAGCTAAGCAGGCGTAAAAAGAGAAGGTTAACTCTGACGGATCCCTTTCAAAGAGTCTGAAAATCAAACTAACAGGATTCCAGCCCATTGCACACAGCAGGGGCCGCGTCGGACACCTGTAAGGCGTCACCTGTATTGAATTACTGCTACCACTGCCCAGCGGTGCAGAGGAACATGATGTCAAGCAATTTCGTAAGAGGGGAAGAAATAAAATCAACTGAATCTCTCCTCACACAATGCACCAGACCAGATTGATTTCTCAAACAAGAACTCAGTGAAATACAAAAGGGGAGATGCACAGGCACACTACAACATTAGGCAGACTCTCATACATTTTTTCTTCTACATGATAAACATTCAAATCACAACAACCTGACNCCACTTGTCTGAACCCTCTTCGCCGGTCAACGACAGCCGTCAGGTGGTGGATGCGATTTCTACAAGTAGCAAGCGTACGCCGACTACCTCGCGTCGCCGTGTCCAGCCGCACCCCCATTGGCGCAAATCGAGCCAGGATAAGAGCAAGGCGGCAAGCTTTGGAAGTTCAAGATCTACAGGTGTCGCACGCACAACACCACAGGGCAGCAGAACGGCATGCCGGGGGCACCCAGTTCGTTTCTTGAGTCAGCGCCGCTGCAGGATACATGCTCGCCGCGCTTCCAGCTGCTGGGCGCCAGGGAACCATTGGCGTTGACGCTGCATCCATCAATCTGGTGGTCTCCGAGGCCAACCTTGTCACTGGGGTGGCAATCCTTGTGCTGATTGTGGTCATGCACGTGCGTGGTTAGGCGCCAGCTGCGAATAGAGCACGGCGTACCATTGTACCTGCAAATCAAGTATTATGATGTTTGTATCATTGGTTAGCAGCCAAGTGTATAATGGTGTAAGCGCAGCTATGGTGTTGCTGATGGCGAACTTTTGTAATGATCAAGTTTAAGCTGTGTGATGTAGTCTCGTTTGTGCAACTAATAATATTAATGGAAGTATGTTTTTAGCTAAGCAGGTGTAAAAAGAGAAGGTTAACTCTGACGGATCCCTTTCAAAGAGTCTGAAAATCAAACTAACAGGATTCCAGCCCATTGCACACAGCAGGGGCCGCGTCGGACACCTGTAAGGCGTCACCTGTATTGAATTACTGCTACCACTGCCCAGCGGTGCAGAGGAACATGATGTCAAGCAATTTCGTAAGAGGGGAAGAAATAAAATCAACTGAATCTCTCCTCACACAATGCACCAGACCAGATTGATTTCTCAAACAAGAACTCAGTGAAATACAAAAGGGGAGATGCACAGGCACACTACAACATTAGGCAGACTCTCATACATTTTTTCTTCTACATGATAAACATTCAAATCACAACAACCTGACCTCAAACAACGCGTACTTCACTTACGGTTATTATTACAACAAGAGTCTTGTGGTTAAAGTTAACGGCTACAAAGCCCTGAACAACACAGAGCAAAAACACTGAATCTAAATGAAGTCACCCGCAAATTGCATTTGGCTCTAAGGTAGCATTTTCAACATGGAGTACAACCCTAGGCTTGTTGCAGATGTTTTTCCTGTGACCACCGAAGCCATAGTTCGAGCATTTTGCCGCTTTCCTTTCTTTTTGAGGAAGATCACCTCTTTGTGGACATGGGGTGCTCTTGTGCCCTGGTTCTCAACATATACTGGAGAAGCGAGTACGTTTACTTGTCCCGCACCCATTTCCAGCTTGTGCATTTGCTGTCAGTCTGTACTTCTTGCTTTTTGCACCACGATCACCATATGGAGGTTTATCCCTGCAGGTGATTGGTGACCAGGCTTTCATTTTCATTCTGGAGCTTTTAGCCCCACGAAATTACCAAGTGCATGTGCCACTTGCACCAACGGTGAGTCGTGTGTGGCATCACTTTCTCTATTGCTACTTCCATCGCCTTGCATTGATCTGCAAATGCAATTCAACATTCATTTTATTGAACTAGTATACTGAAAAAGAGAGAACATCACAAAGAGTGTGCTAGCAAGAATGGTAAATCAATAGACTAGTCGTCTCACCAGAATCATGTGAAGTAGCTGAGTGTGAATTATGAAGCTAGATGAAATTTTAAATTTTAAACACATCATTTTTTTTGTTCACCTGTGAGCACGAGACGAGTACACCTTCCCGCCACACTTCTCCATTAACGAATGGTTGTGTGATGGTATGAACTCACTTATGAACCATCCATTGTCCTTTGATCGAAGCAATTGTATGAGCGCTGGGCACCTGCACCGGCAAGTCCGGGTGTTTCTTTTCTTCGGAATCCCCTGCAAATGCCACAAACAAACAACATTTATTTTTTGTTAGTTCAGACTCCCTTGATAGGCAGTAACTTTTTTTTTGGTTGACACAACATCTGCCATTGCCACACAACAGTCAACTAAAAAACAGTGCTTACCAAGCAGCCACATACTATCTCTTGCATGCATTTTGTCCTTTCAACATTAAGCCTGCTCTTGCCATATCTTACCCCAAATCCAATCTTCCAGGAATACAAATTGTAATAGTCATAAGCTTCTCCAAGTGAATGAGACGTGCTTCCTACTGCAGGCACTATTACAGTGTCAGTTTTCTTCTCAGCATATCTTCTCAATGCTTTTTCAAGAGCACTCATTCTGCCAGCACACGGAGGGCGTTCTTCAGGACTTCAGGTGCATGCCCAACAAGCAGACTGCACAACGCAGACATACATAATTCAGAAAAAATGAGGTAACTAGCTTAGATTCAGAAAAATACATCATAACTGCATTTAAAATGTGACTGTCTGCCGTATATTGTAAAGACCAGCATAGATCGATATGATACAGGAGGAAAAAAATTATCAGTCCAGTCGAATTTACAGGTTTACTGAGCCTACAAATGTGGCGTATACCTCTTGGTCCAGCCCGGCGCCTGAGGATCGTCTTTGCCCGTCAACTGCTCTGAGTTCGGCGCCGACAGAGCCACTCCATTGCATTCGCTCTGCAAATCTAGTTCCAATATCACCGCCGCATTGCCCACATCACAGATACTGGATTCGGTAGCCGTGCATACGAAAGTTTGGTTGCCTCCGCCGCTTAGCAGCGATTCATCGGCGGCGAGATCTGGCAGAGGAAACCTACGGAAACGAAGGCGCGCACTAATAAGATGCGAGTCTGCTTACATCCGCCGGCGGCCAGAACAAAAAACGGCGGCAGCAAAACATACCTGTCAACTGGATCCAATAGGAACTCCAAGCCCTCGCCTGTCGCCTCCGCCGTCGCCATAGCTATGCGTCCCTGCCGTCGTGCAGCGTCTCGAAGGATAGTTTTTTTTTCTCTAAAGCATTGCCGCCGGAGTATGGACCCACAATGTCATAGCACAGCTATCCCCTTTTGTTTTTTTTTCGGAGGAAGACGCTTATCCGATAAGGTTACGCCATTTTTGCGCACCGTGATTGATCTGACGACATGGCTTATGTACCGTGGGAAACAGAAATGAGCAAGCGGCACATATGCAACTTGTACCATCCAGGGAACTGTGATCGTTGACGGACCCGTCTCCGTATTCTACTGCTTAGTTGTCGTATCTGGCGCCTCTGACCGAACGCACTTAATACACATCTCAACGCGGCAACGTCCCATTGGTACATATACCAGGAGCGCGCGAGCTCGTCCATACCATCGCTGCTCTCCTTCTGCAAGGCCGTAACTCCTAGCAGCTTTTATACCCTTGTTACATGAATGCTCTAAAAGTTGCTCTGAGTTGTTGTATGTACACCTAAAATTCCATTACTACATATATAGACATGTTAATGATTAATTTGCCACCTTCCTCGTTGGCCCGTCATCCGTCAACCAGGTTGCAACCACAACCTCCCTCCTTTCCCTCCAACACAATTCACCGTTGCACA
Source organism: Aegilops sharonensis (assembly GCA_904067115.1). NCBI lineage: Eukaryota > Viridiplantae > Streptophyta > Magnoliopsida > Poales > Poaceae > Aegilops > Aegilops sharonensis. The sequence continues at coordinate 905,816,219 of LR880968.1, forward strand.
CCACCCTTGAATTGTTTCCATGGAGCGCAACCCACACAGAATGGATTAGCAACAATATGCTAAGTCACTATAAAAACACACAATTGTTAGTAACGAAAATCCTCATGAAGGGAAAGGAACTGTCACCTAAAATCATTTTCTGTGACGGTGGCCGTCACAAACTAATGCCCGCCCGGGCATCTTAGGTGATGGTTCGGGCAAATTTTAGGTGACGCTTTTCTGTGTCACAAGACATATGCATGTTCAATGAAGATTTTTAGTGTCACCAATATCTTGGACGGGTTAGTGAAGGAAATATATAAATACAAAAAGAATTGGTCTATGAGATTCGAACCCGTGAACTCGCACATTTGTACGTGTTGGACTCAAAGTTTGGCCGCTAGGATAGTGTTTTAATTAGTGATAATACTGTGTAGCTCTATTTCTTAGTATGTATATTGGCACTACTTGTACAGTTCAACAAAATAAATAAAATAAAAAACACCTTACCTTGAGACTAGTCTAATTAAAAAGAAGACCCCACATGTCATGTCTTATTCTGAAACCTCCAAAGGAAAAATAGGTGTTATTAATGAGACCTGAACCATGGCCTTGGGCCTCATATGGAGAGAGAGAGAGAGAGAGAGAGAGAGAGAGAGAGAGAGAGAGAGAGAGAGAGAGAGGTTTACTACTGGGCTAGTGTTTTATGAGTGGTAACTTTGCATCTCAATTTTTTGTAGTATGTCCAATGGCACTACATGTGCATTTCCGTGAGAAATAAATGAAAAGCATCTTTACTTGAAACTATTCAAATTAAAAAGTGGACGCCATCTGTCATGTTTTATTTTGAATAATGCGAAAGAAAAGTAGGTGCTACATATGGTATATGAAACCTTGTCATGGGGCTCGTGTGGAGAGACAAAACACTAGCCAATTTTTATATGTTGCCTCCGTGTTCAAATAAATGAAGTTGCCCTACTTGGGTGCATATGTTATTAAGACTTGCAGGGTTTCGGCCTCAAGGCGGCTTCAAAATGAAAAGTTTTCAACATGAAAGTTTTTCACCTCGTCGAAGCAAACAATAGAGCTTTTCAATAACCTTAATATGATATCACATGCAATCTCCACAACCGATACAATGTGATAACCTTTGATCTACGTGAAATTCTGGACACACTTGTCCGAATTTGAAAAACATTTGCGTACACAATATCGATACTTTTGCATGTGCTCATCTTATGGGCTTAGGAATAAGTGAAAAGTCACATGGGAGTTATAGAAACTCATGTGTACTTTTGTTTGAGTGGGTGGATCTACTATGATGTTTCTTAGACATTCAAAACAAATTATGAGGTTTCCAATGACCAATTGTTCCATTTGTACATGTAACTTTAAAAATGGACTAGACAATGTACTTCATCATTACTACTGATAAATTTAGCTTCATATTTCCATTTGTCATGTCACACAATGATTTTCCTACTTTGTAAATACCTAAAAATGAGTATGTTGCGAAGCACAATGTAAAAATGTTTATCCAACATACTCTAGAATTTCCTACATGAACTAAACCATGTATTAGAGATACTTTCAAGTTTTGATATTTTCTAGATCTCAATTTCAACTTTTAAGGCTTTAAATGCATTTTCATCAAAAATAGCAATCACCCAAGTTCTGAAAAAATGTGAACTTTTGCATGGACTGCTATTATTGGTTTAGGATATAGGTGAAAAAGTTTGGTGATATTTAAAAAAGTTTTCTTGTACTTTGCTTTGCAATCGGTCGATCTACTAGGATGTTTCTCAGACATTCTAGTCAAATTATGAGGTTTCTAATGACAAATGATTTTATATGTACATGTAACTTGATTTTATAGTGGACCATGCCATGAAGTTCAACAATAGTATTGAGAAACTTAACTTCATATTGCCACTTGTCATGTCCTAATTCCTTTGTCCTACTTCACAAATACTTAGAAACTGATACCTTGTGAAGCACCATGCACGGATATTTATCCAATATGTTCTATACTTTTTGTACATGAACTAAACAGCAAATTAGAGATAATTTTAAATTTATGACTTTTAGATCCCATTTGCTACATTTTAGATTTGAAATGCACTCTTTGAGTATTTTAGTCAGAAAATAGAAACCAACCAAAAAATGCTCGAAAAGTGGTAAACTTTGCATGGGATCATGTCATGTGTTTAGGAGTTAGGTGATAAAGTCTCACAAGATTTAACAAAAGTTTGCTTCTTCTTTACTTTGTAATGGGTGGATCTGCTAGGATATTCCTTAGACATTCAGGTCAAACTATGATCTTTTAATGGCATATCATTTTATATGTACATGCACCTTTAAAAATTGACTATACCATATATAGTTCATCGAGAGTATTGAGAAATTTAAATTCATATTGCCACTTGTCATGTCAAAATATTTTCCTACTTTGAAAATACTTACAAATAGATACATTGTGGAGAACCTTGAACAAACATTTATCCACCATGCTCTATACTTAAAAAATGGACTAGACCATGAACTTTACCATTAGTCTTTTTTAAGATGCTCCACATCATTAGACTTAACCATTCGTCTTGAAAGACATAACTTCATATTATCACTATCATGTCATAATATGTTTTTTGTGCTTTGCAGATACCTAAAAACTGGTACCTTGTGAAGCACCTTTCAAAAGTATATCCATGTGAAACACTCATCTGCCTTCACGCATCTTCCTATGCCTTCATGTATCCGCCGCTCTCATCTTCCTCTGCCTTCGCGCATGAGAGCCCGGGCCTCCAGCCTAGCGTTTCCTCCTTCACCTCTTCGTGTGTTCGTCAACCACGGAGAAGGCTCTCACCCATGGATCTGGTGTTCTGGTTCAGATCCAGCTGGGAGAGGCCTCGAGGCTGCATGCCGGTGAGGTCCCCTTCTTTGTGCGGCAGGGTTGGCCTCGTCCTCGCCATATCCATCTCCGCCATCCCTCCTCTCTCACCACGGCTTCATCCCCCGCGTCCTGATCCTCGGCAACGGCTTGCAGGATCTGTCACCTGGGCATGGAAGTTTCCATCTCATGCGGCCATGGGCTTCGTGTTTGACGGCGGGGTAGCAGTCGGCATGAAAAAAATGGCCTCTCTGGCGCATGCGGATCCGGCGTGGAGCTCGACGTCCAGTGGTCGCACCATGCGTGAGTGGGGTCATTCTGTGGTCGTGCGGTGCAAGAACCACGATGGGCCAGCGAGGAGATTCGATTTTGTAGGCTTTTCTATTTGATATTTTCTCCATGTATAAACTACTGTTCAACTTATTTATGTAATGATTCTTCAGATTATATATATGATAACGGTGGAATGATAGTATTAGATAATGGCTGTTGGGGAACGTAGTAATTTCAAAAATTTTTCTACGATCACGCAAGACCATGGTGATGGCATAGCAACGAGAGGGAAGAGTGTCCGTCCACGTACCCTCGTAGACCGAAAGCGGAAGCGTTATAACAACGCGGTTGATGTAGTCGTACGTCTCCACGATCCGACCGATCCAAGCACCGAACGTACGGCACCTCCGAGTTCTGCACACGTTCAGCTCGATGACGATCCCCGGACTCCGATCCAGCAAAGTGTCGGGGATGAGTTCCGTCAGCACGACGGCGTGGTGACGGTGATGATGCTCCACCGACGCAGGGCTTCGCCTAAGCTCCGCGACGATATGACTTCTCCCGCGCAGGGCTTCGCCTAAGCTCCGGGACGATATGAGTTCGCCCGCGCAGGGCTTCGCCTAAGCTCCGGGACGATATGAGTTCGCCCGCGCAGGGCTTCGCCTAAGCTCCGGGACGATATGAGTTCGCCCGCGCAGGGCTTCGCCTAAGCTCCGGGACGATATGAGTTCGCCCGCGCAGGGCTTCGCCTAAGCTCCGGGACGATATGAGTTCGCCCGCGCAGGGCTTCGCCTAAGCTCCGGGACGATATGAGTTCGCCCGCGCAGGGCTTCGCCTAAGCTCCGGGACGATATGAGTTCGCCCGCGCAGGGCTTCGCCTAAGCTCCGGGACGATATGAGTTCGCCCGCGCAGGGCTTCGCCTAAGCTCCGGGACGATATGAGTTCGCCCGCGCAGGGCTTCGCCTAAGCTCCGGGACGATATGAGTTCGCCCGCGCAGGGCTTCGCCTAAGCTCCGGGACGATATGAGTTCGCCCGCGCAGGGCTTCGCCTAAGCTCCGGGACGATATGAGTTCGCCCGCGCAGGGCTTCGCCTAAGCTCCGGGACGATATGAGTTCGCCCGCGCAGGGCTTCGCCTAAGCTCCGGGACGATATGAGTTCGCCCGCGCAGGGCTTCGCCTAAGCTCCGGGACGATATGAGTTCGCCCGCGCAGGGCTTCGCCTAAGCTCCGGGACGATATGAGTTCGCCCGCGCAGGGCTTCGCCTAAGCTCCGGGACGATATGAGTTCGCCCGCGCAGGGCTTCGCCTAAGCTCCGGGACGATATGAGTTCGCCCGCGCAGGGCTTCGCCTAAGCTCCGGGACGATATGAGTTCGCCCGCGCAGGGCTTCGCCTAAGCTCCGGGACGATATGAGTTCGCCCGCGCAGGGCTTCGCCTAAGCTCCGGGACGATATGAGTTCGCCCGCGCAGGGCTTCGCCTAAGCTCCGCGACGATATGACCGCAGTGGAATATGGTGGAAGGGGGCACCGCACACGGCTAAGGAAAGATCTGTAGATCGACTTGTGTGTCTTGGGGTGGCTCCTGCCCCCGTATATAAAGGAGACAAGGGGGAGGTGGCCGGCCCTATAGGAGGCGCACCAAGGAGGAGTCCTACTCCCACCGGGAGTAGGACTCCCCCCCCTTTCCTAGTTGGACTAGGTTTGGAGGAGGGGAGAAGGGGGAAGGGGCGCCGCCCCCCCCTTCCTTGTCCTATTCGGACTAGAGGGGGGAGGGGGGCGCGCAGCCCACCTTGGGCTGCCCTTCCTCTTCTCCTATGGCCCATTAAGGCCCATTGACCTCCCGGGGGGTTCCGGTAACCTCCCGGTACTCCGGTAAAATCCCGATTTCACCCGGAACATTTCCGATGTCCAAATGTAGGCTTCCACTATATCAATCTTTATGTCTCGACCATTTCGAGACTCCTCGTCATGTCCGTGATCACATCCGGGACTCCGAACAACCTTCGGTGCATCAATACTGATTACCTCATTATGAACTGTCATCGATACGTTAAGCGTGCGGACCCTACGGGTTCGAGAACTATGTAGACATGACCTAGAACCATTCTCGGTCAATAACCAATAGCGGAACCTGGATGCCCATATTGGTTCCTACATATTCTACGAAGATCTTTATCGGTGAAACCGCACAACGACATACGTTGTTCCCTTTGTCATCGGTATGTTACTTACCCGAGATTTGATCGTCGGTATCCAATACCTAGTGCAATCTCGTTACCGGTAAGTCTCTTTACTCGTTCCGTAATACATCATCTCACAACTAACTCATTAGTTGTAATGCTTGCAAGGCTTAGGTGATGTGTATTACCGAGAAGGCCTAGAGATACCTCTCCGACGATCGGAGTGACAAAACCTAATCTCGAAATACGCCAACCCAACAAGTACCTTTGGTGACACCTGTAGTACTCCTTTATAATCACCCAGTTACGTTGTGACGTTTGGTAGTACCCAAAGTGTTCCTCCGGTACACGGGAGTTGCATAATCTCATAGTTACAGGAACATGTATGGGTCATGAAGAAAGCATTAACATACTAACCGATCAAGTGTTAAGCTAACGGAATGGGTCATGTCAATCAGATCATTCAACCAATGATGTGACCTTGTTAATCAAATAACAACTCCTTGTTCATGGTTAGGAAACATAACCATCTTTGATTAACAAGCTAGTCAAGTAGAGGCATACTAGTGACATACTGTTTGTCTATATATTCACACATGTATTATGTTTCCGGTTAATACAATTCTAGCATGAATAATAAACATTTATCATGATATAAGGAAATAAATAATAACTTTATTATTGCCTCTAGGGCATATTTCCTTCAGTCTCCCACTTGCACTAGAGTCAATAATCTAGATTACAAAGTAATGATCCTTACACCCATGGAGTCTTGGTGCTGATCATGTTTTGCTCGAGGAAGAGGCTTAGTCAACGGGTCTGCAACATTCAGATCCGTATGTATTTTGCAAATCTCTATGTCTCCCACTTGGACTTGGTCCCGAATGGAATTGAAGCGTCTCTTGATGTGCTTGGTCCTCTTGTGAAATCTGGATTCCTTTGCCAAGGCAATTGCACCAGTATTGTCACAGAAGATCTTCATCGGTCCCGATGCACTAGGTATGACACCTAGATCGGAAATGAACTCTTTCATCCAGACTCCTTCATTCGCTGCTTCCGAAGCAGCTATGTACTCCGCTTCACATGTAGATCCTGCCACGACGCTTTGTTTAGAACTGCACCAACTGACAGCTCCACCGTTTAATAAAAACACGTATCCGGTTTGCGATTTAGAATCGTCCGGATCAGTGTCAAAGCTTGCATCGACGTAACCATTTACGACTAGCTCTTTGTCACCTCCATATACGAGAAACATATCCTTAGTCCTTTTCAGGTATTTCAGGATGTTCTTGACCGCTGTCCAGTGATCCACTCCTGGATTACTTTGGTACCTTCCTGCCAAGCTTACAGCTAAGCATACGTCAGGTCTGGTACACAGCATTGCATACATGATAGAGCCTATGGCTGAAGCATAGGGAACATCTTTCATTTTCTCTCTATCTTCTGCTGTGGTCGGGCATTGAGTCTGACTCAATCTTACACCTTGTAATACAGGTAAAAAACCTTTCTTTGCCTGATCCATTTTGAACTTCTTCAAAACTTTATCAAGGTATGTGCTTTGCGAAAGTCCAATTAAGCGTCTTGATCTATCTCTATAGATCTTGATGCCCAATATGTAAGCAGCTTCACCGAGGTCTTTCATTGAAAAACTTTTATTCAAGTATCCTTTTATGCTATCCAGAAATTCTATATCATTTCCAATTAATAATATGTCGTCCACATATAATATTAGAAATGCTACAGAGCTCCCACTCACTTTCTTGTAAATACAGGCTTCTCCAAAAGTCTGTACAAACCCATATGCTTTGATCACGCTATCAAAACGTTTATTCCAACTCCGAGAGGCTTGCACCAGACCATAAATTGATCGTTGGAGCTTGCACACTTTGTTAGCACCCTTTGGATCGACAAAACCTTCTGGTTGCATCATATACAACTCTTCTTCCAGAAATCCATTCAAGAATGCGGTTTTTACATCCATTTGCCAAATTTCATAATCATAAAATGCGGCAATTGCTAACATGATTCGGACAGACTTAAGCATCGCTACGGGTGAGAAGGTCTCATCGTAGTCAACCCCTTGAACTTGTCGAAAACCTTTTGCAACAAGTCGAGCTTTGTAGACAGTTATATTACCATCGGCGTCAGTCTTCTTCTTAAAGATCCATTTATTTTCAATGGCTTGCCGATCATCGGGCAAGTCAACCAAAGTCCATACTTTGTTCTCATACATGGATCCCATCTCAGATTTCATGGCTTCCAGCCATTTTGCGGAATCTGGGCTCACCATCGCTTCTTCATAGTTCGTAGGTTCGCCATGGTCAAGTAACAT
>LR880968.1:905864981-905875617 GCA_904067115.1 Aegilops sharonensis
GGGTCGGCGGCTCAGGCGAAACCCTAGCTGCCCCCACCATCTCACTTCCTTTCCCCTCCTCCACCGTCACCTTCAAAGGACACATGTGGGAAATGCCCTCTTGCCAGTGATAATGGCGGCGATGGCTTCATGTGTGGCAATATCTCGCACAAGGAGTTCTCCAGTCATGCAGCGCGATGATCTCGGAGGTTGTGACATATTCAATGAAGCTTGGGTTTTGGAGCAACGTCCCGAGGTGCCCTAGGTGGTTGCAATGTTGTTGTTTTGTATGGGCGGCGGCGGACGGCGCGGGAGCCGCATGTGGTGATGGGCCTTTGTGATCTGATCTAGCAACGACACCTCGGGGACTAGTTGGTGGTGGCAACAACAAAGTGATAATGGTGGTGGCAACACGAGCATGTGCATATGAAGGTTGGGGTTATGTGGCTAAGGCTTGTCGTAGCCACAAAGTTATCGCCATGTCTCTGCACTATTGTCCCCATCGCCTCAGCACCTGATTTTTGAAGCAAGTGCGTGTGAGATGGATTTTGGTGATGTTCGGCTCTCTATGTTTTGTGACAGTTCTATGCTCGCATTCATAGATTGGACTGTGAGGCGATATCCACGCTAAGGATGTGCACATGAGCGGCTACCTTCGGGCGTGAGTTCCATGGAATGGTTTGGATATCGATTTCTCGTGACCATGGTGTGTCGATGCCTTTCCATGCAGTTTCTTATTCCGCAAAGGGTGTCTGCAACATGGTGTCTTCGGATTTGTGAACTACAAAAAGGGACACATCTGTGATTGATACATCTTTCTCATAGTACGTAACATTTTCTGTCACTCATGTATATCTGTGACATTTTTATGAAAAATCAAGATAGTCATACATGTGTTCTCGGGGATGTGTTAGACGGCAAAATTACTTTATTATCACGGAAGTGTCCACTTCCATGATGTTATGGCGCGTCATGAAAGTATTTGTGTCAAGGGTAACCAACAAGTGGCAAGCACCATAACGGGTCATCGTTAAGCTATCAGGTGCCGGTTCCAGATCCGATACTCGTTAACAGCCCCGACGAATGGCAATTTTCCACATGTTGGCTTCTCATTCGTCAAGGAGCCACGCATCAACTCTTCCTTGTGATAGCTGTCAATCATCCAATGGACGATATGCACCTATGGAACGATGACATGTGGCACGACCCAACAGTGACCCGTTTAGTTAAAAAGGCCGACCCAATCAGATGCACACAAGATTTAGGCACAAGTTAGCGGTTCAGCCCATTAACAACATGCTTGCAGATAGTTCAATTAGGCCAATCCATACAGCCTAGTGCCAATTCGGCCCGTCACCAGACCGATGGGTTTTTGGCATCATTATGGCCCTTCGGTAGTTTCGGCCCATTAATAGCTCGTTGTATCTTTGAACTTGTGTCTTCTGGCCTGTTAAAGGCCTGTGGTAGAATTGAACTCATTTTCTGCCCAATGTTTCTTTCACTCTGTTAGTGGCTCGTGGTGGAATTGGACCCTTTTTCTACCTGATGTATCTTTTGGCCTATTTAACGACTCATCGTACACTTGGGCCCATTTACAACCTGATGTGTCTTTTGGCCTGTTAATTGCCTGAGGTACACTTGGGACCATTAGTGTTCCAACGTGACTTTTGGCCCGTTAATTGCACGTGGTATATTTCAGCCTATTAATGACATGAGTTGGCTTTTGGCCTATGATGTAATTGGGCCAATTAAGACCCGATGTTATTTTCGACCTATTAATGGTATGTTGTCTTGTTGGCATGATTTCGGCCCCAATATGCCTTTTGGCCTGTTAAAGGCCCATGGTATCTTCTGGAGCATTTACAATCCGAGTTGTCTTTCGTCCTGTTAATGGCCTTGGTGTGTTTGGGCCAAATGTGGCCAGAGGTTTATTTTGGTTTGGTCCACACATGTCCCAATGATTTTTTGGGCCTGTTAGCAACCCATAGTTATTTTGGGTCGGCCATACCTTTCCTCCTGCTAATGGTTCAAATTGATATGGGCTCTTTTAAAGCCCATAGACCATTCCGGCCCATTAATGGACCGTGATGATTTTGGCCCGGTTAGGTCGACCCATACTATTTCTTAGTTGCATTAGGATAATCCAAACTAATTATGGGCCCATCTAAATTTCCCACTTCAAGTTCATACGATAACACATCGACCTTCCGATTGTTAGTTTACCAAAATTGTGGCGGTCGTGCCCTTGTTTGTGTGTTCAACACTTTCTAATTTCTCTTCCAATTTGTTTCTATTAGGGGTGGTGGTGCAAACTCATTAATGGCAATGTCGATCATTCACTGGGGTGATAGTGTTCTTAGTTTTATGCTTTTTGTCATGTTTCTTAGATTTTCAATTTCTTGATGCCGATTACCCATTAGTTTTTTAGTTCGTTAATCATTTAGTGATACTTTTTCAGTTCCATTTAGTGTATTAGTTTGTAAGATGATTAATAGTTTTTCATATTTTCTTATTTCAGTCTGTGTCATCAGTTATCAGCTAATCTAGTTTTTAGTTTGCAATGTTTCACTTTTGACTTTTAGTCTTTGTTTATTTTTTAGTCTTAATTTTTAGGCTTGTATGTCTATGTTTTAGACATAGTTTCTTATTTCAGTTAGCGAGCAGAAGAATACTGAGTTAGTTTTCAATTTAGGATAGTAGTCATTACTTATTAGTCATGTTTAGTCATCTATTAGTTAGTTCATCAATATCTTTAGTTAGTCTGGTGTATTCAAATTATCATCTCATTTCATTTAGTCTATCCTTGAGTCATTGTAAGGTTATCATTGTATTTATTTCCGGTCTTTCATCTTCTTTGAGTTGGTTAGTCCATATTGTCTCCCTTAATAGTTAAGTTATTAGTCACTAGTCCTATTTAGTCATCTATCAATTAGTTCATCAATATCTTTAGTTAGTTCAGTGTGTTCTGTTCATTAGTTCAATTTCTTTGGTATTCATGTATTTATTCACTTCTCCTTTTAGTTTACATTGCATCATTAATTCTTATAGTTATCATTTTTTTGTTCTTTTCACATTCTCGTTTTGTGCACTATCTTGCTAGGACGAACACTGAACTACCATACGTCGTATAGGGTTTTCACTATTTCCTAGATATGTAATCTTCACAAATCTTTATTTCATTATTCATGCATGTCTATATATGTATCTTCACTCTTCACTCATTCTATATTTTGTGACTCGTTCATCACTATTCACTTATCAGGACCTTTGTTTGGTCCTTTAAGTATTTTGTTCAGGCCATTCCGTTTTCCTTAGTCATTTATTTCCATTTAATTTGATAGCGCAACATTTTATCATCGATTGGAACACCTTTTTTTGTTAATATGTAGTTCTGCCCAGCTAATCAATGATGGTCACTGCCTAGAACTGTACGTACCTATGTTCTGATTCCAATTGTTCAAATTATCATCAATACATTTTCCTTTTTTTTTATTTTTTTCTATCATTCAAAGATCAGCACACTTTCATATTCCCTAATTTTTGGTGGAGTGTTGATGAATGGTGTGTGTGTGTGTGTGTGAGGGGGAGAGAGAGAGAGAGAGAGAGATCTCACTTCATTTATATGTTTGGTCAGATAGTTGTCTATTATTTTTCCTAGAAGAGGTTGTGAATGCACTTTCTTTGTGTGTAATTTGTGGGTATCCAGAAAATACTAGAGGAAGTTTTTACGACCGTGTTAGCCTCGTGTTGGCAGAAGCTGCAACCGGCCGTGGCAGAGCTAACCGACTTCGACCCGTGTCATCACCGACGGCGGCAAAAGCTACAAGTAGCGTCACCTCGTGCTATGACTGTCGACGGTGGTGGCAAAGCCGTGACCAGCGACGTCATTTGCTGAACTGGCAACATTGAGTGTTGGCACTGGGCGACACTTGGATGATGCGACGGGTATGGCCATTTGCTAGAACCAACCACATCGATTGTCAGGACTGACGCAAATACTGGAACCGGCGGCAAAGTTTGTTGGAATCGGTGTTGCTGGATGCTGCAACTGGCTACTGAAGTGCGTACAAGCGCCAATGAAGGGGGTGATAATGTGACGATAACGACTGCTAGGGGCGAGGACTGTGATCCACGACAGCTGCAAGGTTGCTGGCGAGGATTCGTGTCGGAACCGACGGGGAGAGGGTGCTACAAAGCTCCATGAGCGAAGAGCGGCGGTGCTTCGTGCTCGGCCGCCTCGCACGTGTCCATGGCGGGGGCCGTCGATGCTCACCGCAGCCTCTGTTTCCCATACGCAGTTTCGTGATTTTTGAGAGAGAGAGAAAAAAAAAACGGAAGGACGAAGCAAGCGGAGCAGATCGGACGGTTCACATGAGCCGCATCGTACGGCGTAGATGCGGCCGATCGAGGCTGCCCCCGGTCGACCGGCGCCTGGCACTAGCCTAAACCAAAACGCACGTGCTTCTCGCAGTGAGGAGGGGAAAAATGGCGTCGGTGAGCAGTTGACCACTCGATCTATCCTCCTCACTTTTCCTATTTCCACTCCACCACGCGGTTCGGGCGCGCTCCAACTCCCAGCTCCATAAACTCCAGATCCATAGGAGACGGCGCGCTGCTGCTCGTCCGCCGCCGGCAGCCCTCCCCACCGCCGCAACCTGCCTTGCCCCGCCTTGAACCGCCTTTCACCGCCGGGCCCCTCCTTGTCTGCCGCCGCCGTCGACCATCTCGGCCGCCGTCCCCGACCGCCGGACTCCCTCCTTGTCTGCCGCCGTCGTCCCCCTCCTCCACCGCCGTCCCCGACCACCGGACCGCGCAGGCTGTGCGCCTCCTCTGCCTCCCCGACCACCTCGCATCTCAACTGAATCACAGTAGGTGAGTGAAGAAAATTGCATTTTTTTCTTTGATTGGTTAGTATTTTGCTGTGATGTGCTATGGTGATGTGCTGCTGCTAGACTCGTGGATGGTCTGTAGGACTAATGATGTGCGAGGGTGCTCGCTTGGGGTTTGGGGGCTGGGGATTTGGGGTTTGGAGTATCAGATCTCTGCGCGATCTGGTCCGGCGCTGGTGGTTGGTGGTGAATGCCGCAGGTTTTCGGTTAAGATCTCGCGAGCTTGGTGAACCGTTCGGATTTTTTAGATTCACATCTCTTTTCTGACCGAGATCTGAGCCTGCTCACTCAAATCTTAGGATCAGACGATCAGCGCAAATGTGTCGGCATTGTGTGTTCCTCTGCTTACTCAAATCTCTAGAATCAGTGCAAGTGTGTGGGCATTGTGTGTTTCGTTGGGAACCACATGATTACTTGATTTATTGGGACCAGGGGTTTAGTTTGTTCTTGCTTGCAGTTGAGTTGTGCGTCCAAGCTTGGTGTCGTCATGCCTGTGGAAAACACTTAGCATTACGATTTGGTACAAGGATATGTGTAAGATCAAGCTCAATCCGTATACAATATAGGTCTCGATGGGCCTGTTCAACCATCTAGATTAGCATGTTTCCTTAAACGGTGCAAAAAATTCTGAGCATCTTGGAATGCTTTCTTTCTTTTTCTTGCAATGTAAAGGTTGTGACAGTGTAAACCATGTGTCCTGCAAATTGCAGTTTGCATTTCAACAATATTTGATGATAGTGTAGGATTCTAAATCTTTTTCTCACATTGCATAATGGTAAATGCAATATTCATGCCTTGATTCATCTAAGATCTAACTGAGCGATGTTGGTTTTTTCCATCTCCATTAGCAGGTCGCTTGAGTTAATGTGCACCATATAGTGATTTGTCTCTGTTAAATTGCTTATGTGAGATCAGTAAACTGCTATGGATATATGAAGCAGAGCTGAAGAAGCCCATATTGTTTCATACCAGTGAATGATCAGTATTTTGTCTGTTTCAGATCTTAGTACCCCTAGAGATGGAAGGAAGAAAGACAGGTTTATGTTAAACCCTGGTAAATATTCGTGGGAGGTCAGCAAGTGGCGCCCTGATTAAGACTGCTGCAACACTTTGTGGTTCATCTCTAATTAGTGATGGCGAGAATGAAGATCCCAAAGCGTTATGTCATAGTATTGCTGACATTCATCTGCACAAATGTTTGTTACGTTGAGCGTGTGGGTTTCTCGATTGCGTACACCGTAGCAGCTGATGCAATCAACGTGAATCAAGCAAACAAGGGCCTGATACTCTCCATGTTCTATTATGGTTATGTTTTGTCGCAAATTCCTGGTGGATGGGCAGCTCAGAGATTGGGAGGGAGACGTGTTCTGCTGCTGTCATTCCTGTTGTGGTCCTTGATATGCGGTCTAATTCCACTGGACCCCAACAGAGCAGTCATTCTGGTCCTTTCTCGCCTTTTTGTTGGTGTAGCACAAGGTTTCATATTTCCTGCCATTCACACAGTCCTGGCACAATGGGTGCCACCGCAGGAGCGCTCTCGCTCAGTGTCATTAACAACCTCAGGGATGTACCTCGGGGCAGCTTGTGGCATGTTGTTTTTTCCAAGTCTGGTGAAGCACATGGGACCCCAATCTGTATGTTTAGTGGAAGCAGTACTTGGAGTAGCATGGTCTGTAATATGGTTGAAGTTCTCCAGTGAGCCACCTCGCACCGACCTTCCAAAAGTGGCAATGCCAAAAGTAGCATCTCGGGAGAAGATTAAGGCGCAATCAGTAGGGGTTGTTGCACCTCGTACTGTAAAGATACCATGGCGAAGGATTATCTTCAGTCTACCTGTTTGGGCAATTGTCGTGAACAACTTCACCTTCCACTATGCCTTGTATGTCATCATGAACTGGCTGCCTACCTATTTCGAACTAGCCCTTAAGCTTAGCCTCCAGGACATGGGATCGTCAAAGATGCTTCCCTATTTCAACATGTTTATATTCTCCAACATTGGTGGAGTGGTTGCTGATCACTTGATTACAAAGAGGATCTTATCAGTTACCAAGACAAGGAAGCTCCTTAACACCATTGGGTTTGTTGTCTCGGCTGTTGCACTCATGGCCCTCCCTTCATTCGGGACGCCCTCAGGGACTGTGATATGTTCATCGGTGTCCCTTGGCTTTCTGGCTCTAGGAAGAGCAGGGTTTGCCGTGAACCACATGGATGTTGCTCCAAAGTTCGCCGGCATAGTGATGGGGGTTTCAAATACAGCTGGGACATTGGCTGGGATAGTTGGCGTTGGCCTCACAGGAAACATTCTGGAGGCTGCAAAGGCTTCTAACATGGATCTAACAAACTCCGAAACCTGGAAAACTGTCTTCTTTGTTCCAGCATACCTCTGTATTTTTAGTTCAGTCATTTTCTTGGTCTTCTCAACTGGTGAGAAGATTTTCGAATAGATGATGATTATTTTTGCCTGTTCTTTTCTTGTCATTTACGGGTGGCGAGGCAGGATAGAAACACGGGAATCTCACATGTATTTTATTCATTATATCTGTCAGATTTCAGAGCTCAGACTGCATCCCACACATATTAAGAGTTATGTTATGTTAGGAGGAATAACACTTGTCTGTAGTAAATTGTGTTATCTGGAATGATCCTATGACTGTTATTCCAGCTGGCTGGTTGGCCTATTTACAACCAGTATTCCATTGTGTAATTTGTTGGGCATAAATCATCTCTGTTTTATAAGTAATTTCCCTGGATAGGAAATTTTTTTTTTTTTGAACCGGGCCTCACCCCTTTCCATTACTTCAACATAACGGAAATACAACAGTCCAAGAAAGGAGAAAAGGGGAAGCGAGTTCAACGCATCGTCGGGAAACCCACTGCAAGCACTCGCCATCGAGATTACTCGCTGTGGGGCGAAAACCCGACGACACCATACATCTACAGCTAGGAACCAGGGCCAACAACCCCAAAAGTCACAGCAGCACAAGCTCATAACAGTCGGGCGGCATAAATTCAAGCCCACACAGGGGAGACCAATTCAAACATCAAGTAAGACCACAAGGGAACATCTCCATCAGGATCAACGGGTCGCCTCTTCGTGTTTTGCAGCACAGATCCTCATCATCATCGACGCATTCTCCTTCAGCATCTTCGCCCCGTCCCTCATGGCAGCTGCATCCTCTTGCTTCATCATTCCTGCCCAGTAGCAAATTAAAGCACAGGCAGAGAATATACATTCAAATGGGTTTGTAAGCGGTTTGAACTCAAAAGTAACCCTGTTACGACACGACCAGATCGCCCAGCACATAGCAGCAATCCCTGCCGTATAAAACTTTTCCCACCAGGGAAGAAAGTATAACACCACGAATAAGCTTGCCAGATGTTATCAGGGCACAAAGCAGTGCCAAACATACATGCCACTGTCCTCCAGGATACCCTGGCAACAGGGCAAGCAAAGAACAGGTGCTGTGCGGTCTCTCTCCTTCCACAAAAGGAACATTTTGGGTTCCCTTTCCAACCTCGATGTTTCATCACATCCCTAGTCAGGACAGCATCCTGAAAAAGTTGCCACAAGAATATTTGAATTTTGAGAGGGATTCTGGCACCCCAGATCCATCTATAATCGCACCCTGCAATATTCTATTCCAAGAATGAATAAACAGATTTAGTGGTAAAAGAGGTTTTCCCACCCAGACCCCATTTGACCACATCAGCAGCGTCTGAAACACGTGCTTCTCTAGCCAATTTACTCACAACAACCCACTGGTCATTAAGCTCACTATTCAACCTCCTCCTAAAGAATGAGGAGGGATCAGCATTCAAGCATTTATCAATAGTGCACTCAGGATAGTTGCAAATAGAGAAAAGACGAGGAAACTGCTCAGCCAGAGGGATATTGTCCCCAATGGGATCAACCCACAGTCTGGCAATGTTTCCAGACTGTACAATTACTCTCCTTCCTGCCATATAAAGATATTTCACCTTCATAATGGCTTTCCAGCATGGCGAGTCATTGCACTTCATTTTAATGTCAGCCACAGTAGCCCTACTGAAGTACTTGGCTTTTACAATATTCTGCCAAAGACCAGATTGTTGGGGAACGTAGTAATTTCAAAAAATTTCCTACGCACACGCAAGATCATGGTGATGGCATAGCAACGAGAGGGGAGAGTATTGTCCACGTACCCTCGTAGACCGTAAGCGGAAGCGTTATGACAACGCGGTTGATGTAGTCGTACGTCTTCACGATCCGACCGATCCAAGCACCGAACGTACGGCACCTCCGAGTTCAGCACACGTTCAGCTCGATGACGATCCCCGGACTCCGATCCAGCAAAGTGTCGGGGATGAGTTCCGTCAGCACGACGGCGTGGTGACGACGATGATGCTCTACCGGCGCAGGGCTTCGCCTAAACTCTGCGACGATAAGACCGAGGTGGAATATGGTGGAAGGGGGCACCGCACACGGCTAAGAGATCCAAGGGATCAATTGTTGTGTCTTTGGTGCTAGCCCCGCCCCTCTATTTATATGTTGAGCCCCGGGGTCGAAACTTGGAGCAAAAGCCTCCTCAAAGTCGGTTTTGCCCGAAAGGCAAGAGTCCCACTCGGACTCTAGGACCAAACGCCACAATCCTTGGCGTCTGGCCCAGACGCCATGGGCCTCGGCGTCTGGCCCAGGACCAGACGCCAGGGTCTCCGTTGTTTGGCCCCCTGGCCTCCGCAAAACTCCTTTTGCACCGACCTAAAGCCTCATGGGCTTGACCCCTTGGCCTAACCATATCATCCAATATATGAATCTTTACGTCTCGACCATTTCGAGACTCCTCGTCATGTCCCCGATCTCATCCGGGACTCCGAACTCCTTCGGTACATCAAAACATGTAAACTCATAATATAACTGTCATCGAAACCTTAAGCGTGCGGACCCTACGGGTTCGAGAACTATGTAGACATGACCTAGAACTATTCTCGATCAATAACCAATAGCGGAACCTGGATGCCCATATTGGTTCCTACATATTCTACGAAGATCTTTATCGGTCAAACCGCATAACGACATACGTTGTTCCCTTTGTCATCGGTATGTTACTTGCCCGAGATTCGATCGTCGGTATCTAATACCTAGTTCAATCTCGTTACCGGCAAGTCTCTTTACTCGTTCTGTAATACATCATCTCGCAACTAACTTATTAGTTGCAATGCTTGCAAGGCTTATGTGATGTGTATTACCGAGAAGGCCCAGAGATACCTCTCCGACAATCGGAGTGACAAAACCTAATCTCGAAATACGCCAACCCAACATGTACCTTTGGAAACACCTGTAGTACTCCTTTATAATCACCCAGTTACGTTGTGACGTTTGGTAGCACCCAAAGTGTTCCTCCGGTAAACGGGAGTTGCATAATCTCATAGTTACAGGAACATGTATAAGTCATGAAGAAAGCAATAGCAACATACTAAACGATCAAGTGCTAGGCTAACGGAATGGGTCAAGTCAATCACATCATTCTCCTAATGATGTGATCCCGTTTAATCAAATGACAACTCATGTCTATGGCTAGAAAACTTAACCATCTTTGATTCATCGAGCTAGTCAAGTAGAGGCATACTAGTGACACTATGTTTGTCTATGTATTCACACATGTATTATGTTTCCGGTTAATACAATTCTAGCATGAATAATAAACATTTATCATGAAATAAGGAAATAAATAATAACTTTATTATTGCCTCTAGGGCATATTTCCTTCAGTCTCCCACTTGCACTAGAG
>LR880968.1:905887023-905946056 GCA_904067115.1 Aegilops sharonensis
CGCCAACTATTGCTTCTACGACTATCGCTACCGCTTAGTGATAAAGTAAAGCAATTACATGGCTTTTGCATTTCATACAATAAAGCGACAACCATATGGCTCCTGCCAGTTGCCGATAACTCGGTTACAAAACATGATCATCTCATACAATAAAATATAGCATCACGTCTTGACCATATCACATCACAACATGCCCTGCAAAAACAAGTTAGACGTCCTCTACTTTGTTGTTGCAAGTTTTACGTGGCTGCTACGGGCTGAGCAAGAACCGTTCTTACCTACGCATCAAAACCACAACGATAGTTTGTCAAGTTGGTGCTGTTTTAACCTTCGCAAGGACCGGGCATAGTCACACTCGGTTCAACTAAAGTGAGAGAGACAGACACCCGCCAGTCACCTTTAAGCAACGAGTGCTCGCAGCGGTGAAACTAGTCTCGCGTAAGCGTACGCGTAATGTCGGTCCGGGCCGCTTCATCTCACAATGCCGCCGAACCAAAGTATGACATGCTGGTAAGCAGTATGACTTGTATCGCCCACAACTCACTTGTGTTCTACTCGTGCATATAACATCAACGCATAAAACCAGGCTCGGATGCCACTGTTGGGGAACGTAGTAATTTCAAAAAATTTCCTACGCACACGCAAGATCATGGTGATGGCATAGCAACGAGAGGGGAGAGTATTGTCCACGTACCCTCGTAGACCGTAAGCGGAAGCGTTATGACAACGCGGTTGATGTAGTCGTACGTCTTCACGATCCGACCGATCCAAGCACCGAACGTACGGCACCTCCGAGTTCAGCACACGTTCAGCTCGATGACGATTCCCGGACTCCGATCCAGCAAAGTGTCGGGGATGAGTTCCGTCAGCACGACGGCGTGGTGACGATGATGATGCTCTACCGGCGCAGGGCTTCGCCTAAACTCTGCGACGATATGACCGAGGTGGAATATGGTGGAAGGGGGCACCGCACACGGCTAAGAGATCCAAGGGATCAATTGTTGTGTCTTTGGTGCTAGCCCTGCCCCTCTATTTATATGTTGAGCCCCGGGGTCGAAACTTGGAGCAAAAGCCTCCTCAAAGTCGGTTTTGCCCGAAAGGCAAGAGTCCCACTCGGACTCCAGGACCAAACGCCACAATCCTTGGCGTCTGGCCCAGACGCCATGGGCCTCGGCGTCTGGCCCTGGGCCAGACGCTAGGGTCTCCGGCGTTTGGCCCCCTGGCCTCCGCAAAACTCCTTTTGCACCGACCTAAAGCCTCATGGGCTTGACCCCTTGGCCTAACCATATCATCCAATATATGAATCTTTACGTCTCGACCATTTCGAGACTCCTCGTCATGTCCCCGATCTCATCCGGGACTCCGAACTCCTTCGGTACATCAAAACATGTAAACTCATAATATAACTGTCATCGAAACCTTAAGCGTGCGGACCCTACGGGTTCGAGAACTATGTAGACATGACCTAGAACTATTCTCGGTCAATAACCAATAGCGGGACCTGGATGCCCATATTGGCTCCTACATATTCTACGAAGATTTTCATCGGTCAAACCGCATAACAACATACGTTGTTCCCTTTGTCATCGGTATGTTACTTGCCCGAGATTCGATCGTCGGTATCCAATACCTAGTTCAATCTCGTCACCGACAAGTCTCTTTACTCGTTCCGTAATACATCATCTCGCAACTAACTTATTAGTTGCAATGCTTGCAAGGCTTATGTGATGTGTATTACCGAGAAGGCCCAGAGATACCTCTCCGACAATCGGAGTGACAAAACCTAATCTCGAAATACGCCAACCCAACATGTACCTTTGGAGACACCTGTAGTACTCCTTTATAATCACCCAGTTAAGTTGTGACGTTTGGTAGCACCCAAAGTGTTCCTCCGGTAAACGGGAGTTGCATAATCTCATAGTTACAGGAACATGTATAAGTCATGAAGAAAGCAATAGCAACATACTAAACGATCAAGTGCTAGGCTAACGGAATGGGTCAAGTCAATCACATCATTCTCCTAATGATGTGATCCCGTTTAATCAAATGACAACTCATGTCTATGGCTAGAAAACTTAACCATCTTTGATTCAACGAGCTAGTCAAGTAGAGGCATACTAGTGACACTATGTTTGTCTATGTATTCACACATGTATTATGTTTCCGGTTAATACAATTCTAGCATGAATAATAAACATTTATCATGAAATAAGGAAATNGGGTCAAGTCAATCACATCATTCTCCTAATGATGTGATCCCGTTTAATCAAATGACAACTCATGTCTATGGCTAGAAAACTTAACCATCTTTGATTCAACGAGCTAGTCAAGTAGAGGCATACTAGTGACACTATGTTTGTCTATGTATTCACACATGTATTATGTTTCCGGTTAATACAATTCTAGCATGAATAATAAACATTTATCATGAAATAAGGAAATAAATAATAACTTTATTATTGCCTCTAGGGCATATTTCCTTCACATATTTAGTTTCTAACTTCCACCACCATTTAGTAAGCAGGCTGAGGTTCTGCTTATGCAAATCTTTCACACCCAGCCCCCCTTTATTCTTGGATCTACAAATTCTAGTCCACTTAACCAGGTAGTATCGTTTTTTGTTCTGAGTCACATGCCAGAAGAATCTCCTTCTGCACTTGTCAATCCTTGCAAGTATCGCTTTGGATAAAAGGTACATGGACATATAATAAAAAGCAATGCTAGAAATATTAGCATTAAGCAATGTTAAACGTCCCCCAGATGAGGCATTGCCCCCCAGGCCAGAGTCACACCTTTTAATGAATCTGGACTCTAAAAAGTCCCAGTCAGCTACTCGCAAAGAAGAAAAGGTCACTGGCACCCCAAGATATTTCATGGGGAAGTGCCCTATTTGACAATAAAAAATATCAGCATATGCTTTAAGGATCTCATCATCCCCCCCTACACACAGAATCTCACTTTTCTGGAAATTGATTTTGAGCCCAGACATGAGCTCAAATATGTATAACAGTAACTTCATATTCACAGCTTTATCCAAATCATGGTCTATGCAAAGGACTGTATCATCTGCATATTGCAGAATTGCCACTCCATTTTCAACAAGATCCGGAGCGAGTCCCACAACCAAATTATTTTTCTGCGCCTGCAGCACCATTTTACACAAGCATTCAACAGCAATGTTAAAAAGGAAGGGCGACACAGGATCCCCCTGTCTAACCCCTTTAAAGCTCTTGAAATATGGCCCCATCACATTGTTCAGCTTCACACTGACAGTGCCATCAACCAGGACACTTTTAATCCACCCACACCATGTGGGACTAAACCCTCTCATCTCAAGACATTCTAAAAGAAAGTCCCANCAGCTTTATCCAAATCATGGTCTATGCAAAGGACTGTATCATCTGCATATTGCAGAATTGCCACTCCATTTTCAACAAGATCCGGAGCGAGTCCCACAACCAAATTATTTTTCTGCGCC
The DNA here is from genome assembly GCA_904067115.1 of Aegilops sharonensis. NCBI lineage: Eukaryota > Viridiplantae > Streptophyta > Magnoliopsida > Poales > Poaceae > Aegilops > Aegilops sharonensis. The sequence goes on from LR880968.1 coordinate 905,890,502, forward strand.
TGCAGCACCATTTTACACAAGCATTCAACAGCAATGTTAAAAAGGAAGGGCGACACAGGATCCCCCTGTCTAACCCCTTTAAAGCTCTTGAAATATGGCCCCATCACATTGTTCAGCTTCACACTGACAGTGCCATCAACCAGGACACTTTTAATCCACCCACACCATGTGGGACTAAACCCTCTCATCTCAAGACATTCTAAAAGAAAGTCCCAGTTCACTTTGTCATAGGCCTTCTCGAAATCAAGTTTGATGACAACCCCCACCTTCTTCTTGCTATAAGTATGATGCAGAATTTCGTGTAACGACAAAACTTCATCCATGATGTTTCTATGCTTGATAAAGGCATTTTGATGCCTACTAAACAATTTATCAGCAAAAGGGGCCACCCTATTATCAAGCACTTTAGTTATCAACTTGTAGGGACATCTCAGCAAGCAGATTGGCCTAAACTGTTGGATCTTATTGGCCCCATTGATTTTAGGCAATAAAGTAATAATGCCATAATTCAGTCTACAAACGTCAAGCTCTCCTGCGTGGAAAGCAGTAAATAATCTCATGATATCATCCTTCACTATCTCCCAGCACTGCTGGTAAAATTCAGCGGGGATATTGTCCGGGCCAGGGGTCCTGTTGCTTTTCATGGAAAATAAGGCTCTCTTCACTTCTTCCTCCGTGAAAGGTCTATTAAGAATCTCATTGTCCAGCTCATCGAGCTTTTCCTCTGCCCCCCAAATCCCAGGGTCAAGATGAAACATGTTTCCCTGAGCCGGTCCAAAGAGATTTTTTGTAGAAATCAGTGGCATGCTCCAGCAGGTTTTTAGTTCCCTCAATCACTGCATCCCCCACATGAAGTGAATGAATAGTGTTTTTCCGCTTATTACCGTTAGCAATTTTTTGGTAATAAGCGGTGTTACGGTCCCCCCCAAGCAGCCACCTCTCATTCGATTGCTGTAGCAGAAAAAGCTCCTCATTGACAAGAATTTCATTCATCTCCACAAGGAGATCAGTCTTCCTGCAAAACATCTCATGGTCTACAGTTCCTTCCTCCTCTGCTTTTTCAATGAGAGTAAGTTCTTCTCTAATCTCTTGCTTCCTTTTCTTTTCATGACCATATTTGCTCGAACCCCAGCCTTTGAAAAACTTCTTAAACCTTTTTAGTTTGATATTTAGAATATCAACAGGGTCGGTAGGACTCACATTCTGATTCCAGATCTTGCTAACTAGAGGGATAAAGTCCTCAGATTTTAGCCAGCTCATTTCAAATCGGAACTCTCTTTTTTGTGGGGCTCTGATAACATGATTATCAGAGTACAATAAGAGAGCATTGTGATCAGACACCTCCCGAACGAGTTTCTTCATATTAACCATAGGAAACATATCCTCCCATTCATTACTCATAAGAACACGATCCAATTTCTCCAGGGTAGGATGCGCTTGGTTATTAGACCAAGTGTAAGTCCCCCCCCCCACTCATATAAATCTCACTCAAACACATAGTGTTGATGATCGAATTGAACAAGTCAGAATGTGCTGTTCGACGCCATCTTTTATTCTTCTCTTCACTGTGTCTGAGGATATTGAAATCTCCCCCAATCAACAAAGGTGTTTGAATATGGCAACAGAAATCAGCCAACTCACTAAGGAAATCACTTTTATCCCCCTCATGGGCTGCTCCATAAACACTGCAAAGTGTCCAAATCTTCTTCATACTAATATCATAGAGAGATACCTGGAGAATGAACCTGCCTTTTCTCCAAGCAACTACTTCAAACTTCTCCTTCCGAACCCCACACAGGATGCCTCCAGCCTTGCCAATTGAGGGGATCCATTCCCACTCAAACAAATTGTATGGATCGAGTTTTCTAAAGTAACTATCCAAAAAATTCTTCTTAAGTGTTTATTGCAGACAAAGAAAATCAAGGGAATGGTCCTTAATCATATGGGAAAGACAAGTTTTCATCCCTTTTTTCCCTGCCCCCCTACAATTCCAAAAAAGACCTATCATTTATGTCTTTTCCCTTTTCGTCCCCCTCTGGTGGCCCTGGTATTATGGGCAGGGCTGCCAGCTTGTGCTTTTTCTACAGGACTCTTCTGACTCCTAGTGATGGGTCTGGAAATAGCCACTTTCACTTTTGGGCTTTTCCTTTTCCTAGACCGCACCAAGGTAAATTGCTCTTCCATGTCCTCATCCCCATCCCCCCAATCAGTAGTAACAGGGGTTTGGTCTCCCTTCCCATTAGTAATATACATCATTTCTTCCTCTACCCTCACATTTTGTCCCCTCTCTGATTTGGACATTTCCCCCCTGACTATTTCCAGTTCTCTAATAATATCCACATTAGAGAAGTTATTATCAGGGAACGCTACCCCCATTTTCACAGCACGAATCATAAGTTCAGGATTAGATAGCGCATCAAAGGAGTTATGGTTAGCTGAATTACCTTCCAAATTTCTCTTCTTGGATATGGCAATAGCTCTTTCTTGCATTCTTCCTTCCATATTCTGCAAGTTCCTCAAGCTAAACCTCTGAACCTCTTCAGATAAAAGGGGAGGGGTAGGAATCACCTCTCCCATATCCTCAGAAGGGGAGGCAGGGTATTGTACCAGGTAGTCTGATTTCTCCAGCTTGGAAAGGTCCTCTCCTTCCATTTCCACCACCTGCTCATAGTTCATAGCCACATCCAAATGAGCTATATCATCATGAGACATAACAGCTACAGGTGAGCATGTGCCAGCATTGTTTTCTACCTGAATCTCATCAGCATTATGCTTGGTGTCAGCAACACCCAGCATTGCCTGAGAAGCCCGCGCATTTTCTTTGTTGTATGCCTCCACAGCCATGGTTTCAATTAGTAACGTGTTATCCTCAGACTCCTCAGACTCCGCACTTTCTTCCTCCCTTTCCTCGACAGGATCATCAACCCCACCATTACCATTCTTACTGCATCCAACATCTTTCTCTTTTGCGCCAGAATTGGGATCACGCTTGCCCCATGTGGAAGTTCTCACAAAAGGGGATTTGTTAACATCTGCCTCTGTCTGCACATCCTTTTTTTCTCTTTCTGGGTCACGAACCAACACCTTCTCGATTTCATAGAAGAAATCAAAGAAGTGTGTGCCCAACACTGCCTCAGCAACCCCAGGGAGCTCATCCACATTGCGACATCCCAGCCGGACCCTGACAAATTCAGGTTTGTGCAGGGTGGCCATGTCAATCTCGAGCGGGACGCCCACCAGGGAAGAAACATAAGCAACATAACTCTCATTTCTTCTTTCCAGAGGGATATTAGCAACTTTCACCCATGCCATCTCCATAACCCCTTTGGCCCCAATGTTGGCCGACCAAGGAACAATCTTAACTACCACACCACAGGATCTGAGTATCATCCTATCGTTATAACATGCTTTTTTCACATCCCTTTGATTAGGAAATCTCATCACATAAGTGTCAGGGCCAATGATACGGGCAGTGCAATGCCATTTGGTCCCTATGTAATCAGAAAACGCTTCCTCAAGTTCCTTAACACTAGCAGTCCCCTCTATGACAGTAATCACGATGCTAGTAGATCTCTCCTTGAGTTGTTTAGCAGTGCAAGAATCAGGAATGTAAAGGAACCCCTGCCCTTTGGCCTGGAAGGCACACATGGGAGCAATGCACTCCCATGGCAGGAATGTAACGCAAATCGAAGCTAGGTGACCCAATTTACTGCATCTCTCACAGAAAGCTTGCGGACAACTAGTAGGAGCATGACTAGTAGCCTTGCAAATAGGACATGCATCATAAGCCTTGGAAGGGAGCACCTGATTGGTAGGGATTGCCCGAGGTGTGTTCTCTGGCATCTGCTTCTTCTTGAACGCGAGTGCAGCTTCAGATCCGGAGGTGTTAGGGTTCTTCTCCACCCACACCCCCCAGATCTCGCCCTCTTGGCGTGCTCCGCCGCCTCATCCCAGCGCTCGGTGTCATCGGAGGCCGACGCCGTCTTCCTGTTGGTGGAGATGTCGTCGCCGTCCGCTTCTCTGGACCAGGAGAAGCGCCCGCGTCCCCGGCCGCGATCGAAGCGACCGGCCCCGCGCCCCATCCGGCCAGATCCGAACCCCTCGCGTCTCCCTCCGCGGAAACTCCGGTCGCCGAACCCCTCCATCGTCTTGGGCTCGCTCGGGGAGGACGAAACAACCTCCGCAAACGATCGAGGATCACTGCCAACCTTCCCCTCCCACCACCGGAATGAGGATGGAATTTCAGATCTAGGTTTTTTGGGCGCCGCCCATAGATGGGAGAGAGCGGCGTCTAGGTCAAGAATGGGGCGAGCCGCACGGGCACGGGCTTTAGTACCCCGCGCGGCCAGCGCCCGCGCCATGGATGCTCCGATCTCCATCCACGTGGCTAGCATCATGTGCTAGTACTCCCTCTGTAAACTAATCTAAGAGCGTTTAGATGACTATTTTAGTGATCTAAACACTCTTATATTAGTTTACGGAGGGAGTACTTATTAAGGCCTTTGCCTTGTTCTGCATGCATATGAATGTAAAAGAGAAATTTCAATGCTTTGAATCAAATGGATAAAAAGTGGGAATTTTTTCCCTGTAGCGTATGCAGTCTTCCTTTTCTGAATTTCTTTTTGTAGCGTAGAGTTCAGACATGACTTGCTCTCTTGTACGTCCGTTCACTGCGGCACTAACCTAGTTGCTGATGGCATTACTGGATACAGTATTTTCACCCGCAAAAGTATTGCTGCGAGCGCTGCCTTCAAGTTTCGGTTAGTCAATGTGTTCCAAGGTGCCTCCCATTCCTAATGAACTACAAACGTACTTCTACTAACTTCTTTTATTTACCATTCCTCTCACCCTCTCTCGTGGCTCTCAGCTCTATCCTTGTTAACTAGGAGCTACTTGCTTCATAAGAAGAGCTAACATATGAGGTGGGAGGAAGACTACAGTCAAAATTTGGGTATGCAAGTATTGATCAGGAGAAGGCATTGCATCCTTATATAAAGGCACGTGCCATAGGCCGAGAGTGTTCACCTCTTTTCTGAAAGAAGTATAGGAAGACACATGTACAAGAAAATAAAGTTGATACCTATGTGTGTTGCTTCAACTTTATAATGCGACCACAAGCACCTTACATAGTAGTATTGCTAGAATCCTCAAAAAAAAAAACTACTATAGCTAGAAAAAATACTCACTTCATTTCTTTATGTAAGGTGTATTATTTTTGGCACAGTGACCATGGCATAAAATTATAGACAATTTCAGACAAAACTACCCTTGACAGATCATTGGTTAGTGGCAAGTAAATCAATTAGTCCAGGAAATAAAGAGGTATACACAATCGAGAGAGAGATATTTTCCTTCTTTTGCTAGAAGGAGATATACATGCAATCATGAGAGAGATACTTTCTTATTTTCTGGAGGGCTAAGAACGGAATAAGGAGGAATTAGAACAAATGCACCTTAATTGTGAAATTTTATCAAAAAACAAATACAATTTTTTTTGATCGGTAAAAAATACACCTTATATTTTATATTATAAGGAACGGAGGGAGTATATAACAATAGTAAAAGAAACAGGCCCAGCCCATTAAGAGAGGCAAGTCACGAACGAACGCGATCTCTTTCTTTCGTTCTCTCCGATAAACACGCCGCTGCAATCTCATTCGTCTCCCAGTCTCTCCATATTTCTCTCCCCCAATTGATTGCCCCGAATTCCTAAGAGACTCCAACTCCCCAAGCTAATCAATTAATTTGTGTCACTGTCCCATGGATTTCTTGGGTGTCTTTCATCATATAACTAACCCCAAAGCCATTAGTGGGCCGGAGAAGAGAAGCCGACGAGGACGCCAACCCGCGGCGTGCCCGTCCATCGTCAAGGCTCTGCCAGGGTCCGAGCCTCCGAGGGTAGTAGGCGGTGGAGTATTATGCTATATGACCGAATTGATGCAATGATATTTGACCGGCTTGATCTTTTCTTTTACGTCAGTAAGTACAATGAGGTAGGTTCTGCTGTTGATGACATTGCTTGCATTTGGATTATTGGATAGCTGGAGCATGGGATTTCTTCCAATGTACTCCAAAATGAGTAAATTAACTGTTGGCCTAACTTATTACAAGTACCAGAGGAGTCTCGGGCAGAATAAAAGCTTTCATTACATTGGCCCAACTTGTTACAAGTACAAATGTTTACATTTGTTTTGTTGATTCTCATCTACCTCGTGTGTTTTGCTCAAAGAAGTTTTTTTAACCCATGTGTCATATAATTTTACACGGAAATTCACGGATATTTTTATTGTTGTATCTATTTTTTATTTTCGATAAACTTTCAAATTCCACAAAAAATAAAAATTTTAAAAATGTTTCATTTGAAAATATTTTCTCAAATGAAAAAAATGTTTGTGGTTTTTAAAAATATATTCACAAACTAAAAAAATCGCTTTTAAAAATATGTTCAAAATTTAGAAACAATTTGCATTTAAAAAATGCTCATGTTCTCCTAATATTTTGCATTTTCAAAAAATATTATTTTTTTCTAATTTTTTATCGCTTTTGTAAAATGTTCGCAAATTGGAAAAAGCTTTCACGTTTTCAAAGTAATGTCGTACAATTTGAAAAGATTGTTCATGTTTGCCAAAAAAGTGTAAAATTTGAAACACAATTCGCGTTTACAAAAATGTTCATTTGAAAAATTCTCTCATTTTCAAAATTTTACATTTTTGCAAAATGTGCAGAAATTTTAAATAATTGTTTCCGTTTTTGCAAAAAAAAATTCTAAAAAATTTCAATTTATAAGCTACAGTAGTCGCGTTCGTTACAGAATCCAGTTTCCTACAGTTCGGGTTGCTATAGTATCGGGTTGCTATAAGAAACTGGTGCGCTATATAAAACCCGATCCGCTACAATGTGTCTAGAGAAAATACCAAGTAGCCCCTTGAAGAAATTGGGGTCGCTACATGTTTTTCTTTTTTTTTTTTGAGAATTGGGGTCACTGCACGTGAGCGCGCCTCCGTGAGAGTGGGCTGGCCCAGGCGGGGCAGAGGGCACCTGTTTTGCACTGGCATTCATGTTTTTTTTTTTGCTTGTGATTGTGCTCAAAAGGAACTGTGCTAATTTCATGGATATTTCACAACAAATCGAGTTACAATTTGCGTTTTCCCATCCTGTTTGATTTGATCTCACAAGGTCTTATGGCCTTAACCTTCACATATGTTCAGCATGTGGTGGTGAACTGGTGATAGGAAGCAACCGAGGCCTCCATTGCAACGGCAATTGCAGGGACGTATTTCCGGATGCTTCCCATTGCCAACGCATCTGACCCCTCCTGTTGTCATGTCATTCCCGTTTATCACTTTCTTCTTTCCATGTCCTACTCTCATTTGTGTCGGTTTGGCGGCTTCAAATTGAGAAGCAGAGCTAGCTAAGATGGGTAGTAGGCTAAAGGAAAAAGAGTGCCTATCAATTGGATATATACTCAGCTGGGTTTGGAAGTATCAGGTAGAACCATATACTTAATATATACGTGTAAATGGTGTGGGCCCGTGTTAAGGTACTCATATTTTGTAGTACAAAAAAAGATCTCACCTGTGTGCTACAACTCGTCAATGATCTCTTGCTCTGATAAAGCAGAGGATAGGTATCTGAGTGGCAGCAGTGATATCTCAACTCATCAATAGTTTCTTGTTTCCATTCCATCTCCATGAACGTAGCAATAAACCCGCAGACACTTACAGGGTTCTTTTTCTCATTGCTCTGCTATTGGGTGGAAGCAATATTTGCGCTCCTCTTCCTGTTCTATGATGGAAGAATAACACGGAATTAAATGTACAGTGCAAATGAGTTTGTACGTTCTGTACCTAGGTGTTTAGGGCCAATGAATGTGCAGATAATTTGTGTGTACTTTTATGTTCAGTGTTGATGAATTTGAGACCCAGTGTGTAAAAAATGTATCTTATTGAGTGGTAGCAATAAGTATAAAACATACATCGTCTAGATGGACAGACAGTAGAGCCATCAGTTTATATTGTTTGACAAGTGCAGATTTTACATAAGATAGCATTAGCATTGTTCTGACCAAGCAGTATGAGTTCATCAGAGAGTCTGTTGTCGTGCTTTGCTTTTCAGCGGGGAGCACCCAGTCAGAGATAAGCCGAGATATGATCAACCAAAGCAAGCTTCTCGCCATTTGTTAAAAATCAACAAACCAAACGTAAAATCTTCCCTTCATGCAGGTTTAGGATAAGCATTAGGAGTTCAGATGGATTGTGGCAGGTACGTAGATAGTTGTTGGTGTCCAAGCTAATGATCCTTGTAGTAGACAAGATGTGTTTCCGCATGCCTTTCCCAAAGCACAACACAGGTCGAGTTCCAAATTGATATATAATATACTAGTCTGTGTTTCACTCATGTTGGCTCGACTATGATGTCCAGGCAAGGAGAGCAGCGTTTCTGCTACGGTGCTCCCGTGACTGAACTCTGGGCGCGAGAAACACAAGGAAGGCTTAGATCTTTCAGAAACGATTCGGAAAGAGGGGCAAGATCGTCCTATTATGTCGTTGTAGAGCGCGCATAGAGCCCTGTACGAGCCCGCACCGACCCGTTTACTTTTGTATGGTGAGGGTATACAGGTATTCTACGTGTGCGTTTCGTTTTCCCGTGTACTAAACCTCGGTCGCGGGCTAGCACGTGTCGATGAAAACTTCCAAAAACGTTCCATCGTATAAGAGGAGGGGAACCATCACCGGGCGCATCGCCCCCACCATTTCCCCCCAAATCGCTTCCCTCCCTCCTTGCCGCATCGTCTCCCAATCATCTCCCTCACCCCGCCACCGCACCTACTCGCTCAGCCCCACCGCCTCCCTCTCTCCGGACGGTTCTTTCCGGCTCCGATGGAGCAAGCTCATGGTGCTGCCGCCGCTGCGCACGGAGATGTGCTCGACAAGAAGGGCGCGGGGACCGCGCCAGATGCCGTCCAGGAAGTGGCCTGCATCGGCGGTGCGGGAGATGCTGCAACCGCAGTCGCTAGATCGGTCGCTGCGGCGGCGGATCTGGAGGAGAAGGGGGTGGCGGGCTCCGACTCCGCCGTGCCGGACCTAAAGGTGAAGGCGTCTGGCGGCAGACTGCATGTACGTGCGGAGGCCGGTGACAAGTAGGTGGTCGAGGTGGTAATGCTTCTCAAATAATTTTGTATTTGTGAATGAAGTGAGTCAAAGTTAAAAACTTCCCCTCCTTTCGTAGTTAGTGTTGATAAGTGGAAGATATAGTACATAGGTTTTTTTAGTAGATTTGTGGTTGAATGTTGCACCCCCTTCTGCTTGTTGGTAAATCATAATGAAGTTAGGGTTTTTTCTATTAGGTTCGTGCTTGAATGCTATTGAGATCATAATGAGAGTTATGTTTTTTTTATTAGAATCTTGATCATAATTAGTGGTTCTGATCTGTTTAAAACATAACTCAATGCAATTCTAGATGCACTTGGAGTAGAGTTCCTCAGTTTATATCATGGATCAAAGCAAAAATTTCAGACAGAGCCGTAATATTGTTCTCTGATATATTTCCATTGAAGGGGAGCTTAAGTTGATGTAGAAAAATAAGGCCAGCACCCTGAATGGTAATTTCAGTATATCGAAATATGGACCGGCAGCAACGGCACCGTCCCACTGTCCCCTTCGCTGAGCTCGCGGCCACCCTGAGTGCAGCGGAATGTTTTAAATAGCGGGCTATGGAAAATAGCGGCGGGCCTCTAAAAACAACTATAGCGGAGTTATAACAGGCTATAGCGGGATATAGCGGGCTATTTGTGGAGGCGACCATTTAGTGGCACCCTGCTGAAAAGGTTATAGCCGAGCTATAGCGGAGCTATAGCCGGCTATTTAAAACATTGGTGCAGCCCCAATTGCACCCGCGAGATGAAAGCCGAGTTCCCTCTAGCCTTTAACCCTTCACATCCTCGTCTCTACATGTTCCACATGTGGTGGTGAAAGGCAGCAACCGATGCCTCCTTTGCAACGGCAAGTGGAGGGACGTTTTTCCGGATGCCTCACATTTCCAACACATTGCACACCCATCTAACCCATCCTGTTGTCATGCCATTCCCATTTATCGCTTTCTTCTTTCCATGTCTTAATCTCATTTGTATCGATTTGGCGGCTTCAAATTGAGAAGCAGAGCTTGCTAAGATGGGTAGTAGGCTAAAGGAAAAGGAGTGCCCATCAATTGGATATATACTCAGCTGGGTTTGGAAGTATGAAGACGAGCCATATACTTTATATATATGTGTAAATGGTGTGGTCCCGTGTAAAGATCGTCATAGTTTCTAGTTAAAAAGAAAATATCTCCTGTGTACTAGAACTCATCAATGATCTCTTGCTCTAATAAAGTAGAGGTAGGTATCTCAGTGGCAGCAGTGATATCTCAACTCATCAATTGTTTCTTATTTCCATCTCCATGAATGTAGCAAGAAACCAGTTTCAAAAAGAAAACGTAGCAATAAACCTGCAGACACTTCCAAAGTTGTTTTTCTCACTACTCTGCTATTGAGAGTAAATAGAAAAAACTACCACATTGCAGGCTAGGGTTACAAAAAACTTCCTCTTTTCTTAATTTTCCAAAATGCTAGCACAAATTTGGTTTGCTGTTCCAAAAAACACTAGTGAGTGAAGCGTTAACTCTAAACTACGGTTATGACAACCCTGGCCCACCCGTCAGGTCTAATGTGTCATAAAACTCAACACCGTTAGCTTTGGACGTTATGACAGGTGGAACCCACATGTCATTCACTCCTAGAAAAATAAAAAAACAATCAAGACCCTGTAACTTTCTAGAAAAAGCAATCGGATCACTGTAAATGTCTAGAAAAAGCAATCAAGTCTCTGTAACTTTCTAGAAAAAAAGCAATCGGGTCCTGTAAAAAAATTAATCGGGTCTTGCTTGGCTGTCGGCGAGCTCATCCCTGCTTCGGCTGTCGTGGCCTAGGGTCGCCGCGCACGCCGATCCTGGCTGCGCACCTTCCACTCGCCAGTGAGGAGAGCCAGAGAAGTGATGGGATGGCGAGGGAGCTCCAGCTAGGGCTGGACTAACGAGCAGCTCGGCTCGTTAAGCTCGTACTCGTTAAGCTCGTGCTCGTTAAGGCTCGGCTCGTTAAGCTTGTTAAGATTAACGAGCAGAAAACCCTGCTCGGCTCGGCTCGTTTGAAGCTCGTTAAGCTCGTGAGCGCTCGCGAGCGCTCGTTAACAGATTATAATGTGTTACGATATATATGATGAATGTGTAGGTATGGTTTTCAAGATGAAATATGGTGACTACAAAAAGAAATAAAGTAGTTTGTTGCCTCATATATCGATTAGATTAAATAGATGGGCTGATGTGCTACAAAAAGTTTGTCACGTAATATGAAAATATGTGTTGTGTTGTTACTAACGAGCTTAACGAGCTACTCGTGAAACTCGTTAGCTCGCTCGTTAAGCTCATTAAGCTTAACGAGCTAAAATCAATGATTGGCTCTGTTCATTAAGAAGCGAGCTACGAGCTTAACGAGCCGAACTATTGAGCGCTCTTTAAGCTCGCGAGCTACGAGCTTTTGGTCCAGCCCTAGCTCCAGCTCTCCCTTCCTTGGCCTCCTCCGCCACTCCCGTGTCTGTCCCTTCCCTTGCGCTTGACCGGGGAGTCCCTCTTCTCCGGCACCGGTGATGCCAGCCCGGCCCGCTCACCCTCGCTTCCATGCTCTCCCCTTCCGATGTCGACGCAACAGTGAGTAGCATCACGCAACGGTGGCGGCAACAGCAGCAACACTTAGCAGCGGTGGCGGCAGCGGCATGCAACAACGGAGAACAGCGGCGGCGGCGGTGGAGAGCAGTGGAAAGCAACAGCAACAACAACACACATCAACAATGGTAGCTTCTGCCCATGGTGTTGGGGCTACGGGAGAGAGACAGAGCGAGGCGCATAGGGTGCGTGTCGTGATACAGAGAAGAGAAGAGAGAGAAGAAGCTGACATGTGGGCCCCACCCGGTCATAATTGTCAACTTATCTGTTTATATAACGGTGTTGACTTTTTTGCCACGTGGAACTGACGAGCGGGCCCTCCATGTCATAAACCAGATTAAACCATTCAGTCACTAGTGATTTTTGGAACAACAAACCAAATTTGTGGTAGCATTTGGGAAGTTAAGAAAAATTGTTAGTTTTTCGTAACCCTATCCCATAATGTGGTAGTTTTATGCTATCTACTCTCTGTTTAAAAGGGGAAGTTAAGAAATTGGCATCTATGTAATATTTTTTTTTTGAAAAAGGGAATATATTAATATCACGAATATGCCAATTTCTCTGTTTAAAATTTGCTCTAAAAGCCAAATCAAAATACACACATATTGTTTGAATGGATTACAATTTCCTCGTGGGCGCTGGAGCTCCACTCAGATCTACCCACACTCAGTCATACGAAGCCAAGGTCGGAATGCTGCACCGTTGTAGGATCACAGCAATGACGCATGCTAAGGTTGAGCCTGTGTGTTGGTCCGGCTCCAGTTGATCCTCTGTGTCGCCATCCAAACCCGGGACGGTCATGTGCCCACTGCCACCATCACAACTCACATCATTGAGCGCCTACACGCCTCCAAGTACAAACATCATTGAGCGCCCAGTCAGACGAAGCCAAGGTCGGGATACTGCTCCATTTATAGGATCTGTCAGACCAGAGCCCTCCATCTCCTTCTCCATGGTAGCTCACTCGATCACATGGTAGCTCACTCGATCACAGCTGTGGCGCACGCAAAGGTTGGATTTGACCCTACATGTTGCTCCAGCTCCAGTTGACCCCCTGTGTTGCCATCCAAACCCGGGACAGTGATGCACCCTCTGCTACCACCAAAGATTACATCATTGAGGGCCTCCACTGATTGCATCTGCCCGCTATGATATCAGCGACCGATCGCCATTAACCCATCCCCACAATGCCGATGTCCCCTCCCACTAAACCATCTCATGCCAACCCCAACACAAGCACCGAGAAGAATTAGTTCTCAGAGTTCGGTGAGGATAGCGAGCAGTATAGGGGAATAGGGCATAGTGCTAAATCACTCTTTGCATTATTTGTCGTAGGTGTAAATTATACCACGAGTGATTGTCTTTCTTCCTGTTCATGTAGCTGGTCATTGGTACTTATCTTTACCACGCGTGGTAGTCTGTTATCTTGTTCTACAATTTGGTGTTTGCCAACTTGGTATACTGATCGTTGTGGCATTGCGCTCTGCTTCTCTTTAGTGAAATACGTGCACTGTGTGTTCTCGAAATCAGCATTGTACTCCGCTTCTCCTGGATTAAATATGTGTTCTTAGAAGAAATATCGGACTACTTTAAGTATTGCAATATATTTTATCAACATGGTAAACAGGTCGAAAAAATCCAGTTAGTAGCCAAATTTAGTAAAATCAAATATTGAGGAGGTAATTTTCTTTCAGTTGGTTTTGGATGAAGATCTATTTCAGATTAAGTACTACTCATCTTATCAACTTGTAGGTTCATGATTTTTTAATTGTATTCATAGACGTTGAATAGTTTTTTTTCAATAATACAGGAGATAACAGGAGTCTTCATTAAAAGCTACATGATTAGTAACTCCCAGTACAGGAACATCTTCCCAATTTGGTGTGACAGCCTGGTTTTTGCCCTCTCTCATTTGCTTGATTTCCATTTGAAATTTGGAGTTTTTGAATCTTTTCATATGGACTTAAACACTTGGGTACCCTTAACTTTCACCCAAGTGCTTCATTTCCCTCCCTAATCATCATTCCCCTTCTGATCCACCCCAAATTAATCCTTGGAATATTTTTTCTTAAATGAAAAATATTCATTTCTCTCTCAAAAACCCTAGCCAGTTCAATATGCTCCTAAGCAACCCCAATTTTTATGACCCAGAAAAATCTGAGATAATTCACAAATATTCTTTAAACCTAGGGCACCTTCCTGAGCAAAAATATTTCATCACCTTTTGGAATATTTTTGCTACATAAAATATTTTCTGTTCTGGACAGAAATGGTGGTTTCTACAACAACTACCATTTTACTTGCTCCATTGTGCCTGGTTTTTCTTGTGAATCTTCACCTTAGTAGATCATGGCTAACCTCCAAAGCATAGCCCCCAACTCCTAGCCGTTTGACCTCAGTAACCTCTCAAAGTTACTGACCAGAAACTTACTTGGCATGTAAAAACTCCTCTACTGCACCTGGATCCAAACCAAAGCGTGGTAAACTTCAAAACCACCACGAAAAACTAGTAGACATGATTTTTGGACGTAGGCTGGCCTGAGGGAAGAGTTCGTGCGGTGACCACGCGTGTCCACCATGTCATGCCTGCGTGTCGACGCGCTCTGAGTGCCGCCGAGCGCTCTGTTCACGCGTGCTCGCTTCCCCCGTCTGCCCGAGCGTGCCAAACCTCGCCACCATCCTCGTCTCAACTCCATTAACTCCTCCCTGGCGCTCGCCGACGCCGGAGCTCGCCGCAGCGAGCACGGGCACGGACGGGCCAACCCAACAATGCGGTGCGCACTGTGCTCATCTTCTTCTCCTCGTTCCTATGCTCGTCCCCGTTCGCCAATAGTCGCCGCGTGAGCTGCCTCGCCTTCTCCCCCTCTCACTGACGCCGCTCGTCGCCGGGCGCCGTGGACAGGTCTCCACCGGCGGAGCCCGAACCACCCTTTCCGCTCGCCTATAAATGGAGCCGCCCCCAGCCTCCTCGAGCACCATCCACCACTCCCACACATCCCACAAGCGCGTAGGAAGCTGTAGCCCGACTGGGCAGGCCGCGGGCCGCCGTCCTCGAGCTCGAGCTCGCCGGCGATTTCCTCTGGTCATCGCGGTAGCTCCAGCCCCTCCCAGGCCAGGGAGACCCTTCCAGGGCCTCCGCCTCTCTCCAGTGAAGCCATCCCATCCCCCTGGAGCCCCTGGAGTTGCCTCTGCTCGCCGTCTTCCTCATCTCCGACGACCACCGCGTTCTGCATCCGCTTGCGAGGTCGATTCCGACACCGCCGACCACCCCTAGCTACGCTACGGGTACGGGCAGGTGCGCCTCCGTCCCCTCTCTCCATCCCTCCCTCTCGTTTTGGCCAAGGAGCCCTCGTCGCCGGCGAGAGCTCCGGCGAAGCCGCGACTTCCTCTGTTTCCTTCTCCCCCTCCTCCTCACCTGACTAGCGGGGCCCGCTAGTTAGAAACTCTGTACGCGCGTGAAGCGGTACGAGTGGTGGCGCCCCTGGGCTTTACGCCTTCGATGTCACCCCCTCCCCCCAGTTTGTTTATTTTTATTCAAATTCATTTGAATTTATAGAACACTTCAAACAGCCATAACTCTTCAACCATAAGTCCAAATGAATTGATTCTTTTTGCATTCTGTTCTTTGCAAAGAAATCTAGCAGCTCACCAAAGATGAGATTTTTCTGAGCTGCTTAGAATTTCTGGTGATTTTCAGAAGTGTTCTAGATATTTTCTTTTTGTGCTTAAAATTATTTTCAGAGGGTGAGGCTTGTCTTGAGGATCACCAGAAGGCTTGTGAACCTCATCTGCACTAAGGCAAGCAACAACAACATTTTCATGGTGTCATTTCGATATTTATGATTTTATTACTTGAATGAAATGATTAATCCATGCATTTAAATAACTATTGTGTTATTTATATTCTGTTAAGTGGTTGTTAGTTATTATGCTTGATTTGCAGAATGTTGAAACTAGCTTAGTTGGTAAAGCAAAGCTAAGATCTATTTGTGGTGATGATAAAAATAATTTTGTTATGCATGTTAGTAATTACTCAAAGTTATTTCCTTGCATAAGATAAAATATTAAAATTTGCTAGAAAATATTCTGTTAAGTACTTATTTAGCCATTTTACTTGACTTACAGAATGTTTGAACCTAACTTGGTTGGTAAAGAAATTAGGAATTGTTTGTGGTATGATCTTTGCTATGCATGTAAGAAATTAATCGAAGTACTTTCTTGCTTGAGAAAATAATAAAACTTGCTGCAAAATATTTTGGTTAAAGTGTGAGTTACCCTGACCAGAAAAGTAATATAAGTTGTTGATGTTTATACTTAGTGTGAATATGGTTGACATCAGTCATTTTCGTTAATATGTAATGCATGTGTAGTTTTGCATTTGATGGCATGCTATGACACCGGTCATTTTCGTTTAAGTTGAACCTGAATATAACTCCACTTGAATATATCGTTGACTGGGTCATGGTGCCGCTGAATCGAGTTTTTCCCAGTGCAACCACATTTTCCTTTGTGGAAGGCCTTGATTCGGTCCATTGACATTGCCTCTAGTCGGTGCCTCCAACTTGGGAAGGTTATGGCATGCTTACCCTGGCCCGGTAAGCAGGCATAACCTTGTGTGCTCGTTGTTGAGATTATGGTACCGGGTCCCCGAGTGGGATCATTTTGGCCACGATGGTGGTCGTTGTGTATTTTGTAGACACGGGGCCACTTAGGACTAGCCCGTTGGGGATTGGGTCGGAGTGGCCAGGAGAGTGTCATGGCAATGGAAGGGTTTTGTCGGAATGCCGTTGGTCCACCCGAATGGGAGTGCGAGGCCATGGGTTCCGTGGTGTGGGTACAGTGTGCTACCTCTGCAGAGTGTATAATCTATCGATAGCCGAGTCCACGGTCACGGACACCTCGTAGTAGGTCCCACCATGAGTCAACGTTTAATAAAACTTGCACACTAAGCTATGAAATTTGCACTATTGATGATGGCTGAAAGGCCATCGAGATGTTCGGGACCAAATATTGGTCGTGGTTGTGATCGCCGTAAGGATCACGAGTTACTCTTGTCAAGACCATGATGGTGGTTGTTGTGATCTGAGAATGATCACGGTTGGTAAGTCCGTCCCGAGGGACGTTCGAGCATGATCACAACATGTTGGACATATAGTGTTGCATTATTATGTATTGGTTAATTATCATGATATTGTTTGCCATTATGATTATGCCTGTTGTGAGCTTGCAAGTACATTCAATGTACTGACCTGGCGTGTCATGCCAGATTTCAGGAAAGTCTCGTTGGAAAGGAGTGCTGCTCGAGTCTAGATCGTGTCCACATCGGTGTCCCTGTGATATGGAGTTTCCACTACGATGTTGTTCCGCTGTCGCGTAGTTGTTATGATCGAGGGCCCCTTTATGTTCACTAAATAACGTACATATTGTTCAGCCTCATCGGGCGTGCTGCTTGGCCTCGACCTCTGTTGTAATATAAACTCTGATTCGCTAGCATCAATAAAGCGGTTGTTTTCTGTACCAAGATGTTGTGTGTTGCTAGAAGACATGGTCTCTGGGCTGGCAATGGATGGTAAACCGGTCGCTCTGAGCCGGGGTGCCACAATGCTTGGTATCAGAGACGCGCTGACTGTAGGCCATGCTAGACTACGACGTGTTAACTGGACGTTAGATACGAGTTTAAGTTGAGTGCCGGTAGCAATTGTAGCTGGTTGTTGCATTGCATGCATTTGGTTTATATTTTTATGCTAACCTGCTATTGGTTGTGAGTGTAGATGGCTCTGGTGCCGTATCCGTCCCAGTTGCAGCTGATGCCATACATGTCGCCGCACCTCCTTCACAACATGTGGCGTCGGCTGTACCCTCTCAGAGACGGCCCAGTCTATCGTGTGTACAGGGAGCGTCAAGCTGATTCAGTGTATGAGTATCACGCAGTGGTCACTCTGTGCACTAGTTCCGATTCCAGCTCTTACACTCGTACTTCTCGGTGCGGTTACGCCTCCACCGCTTCTCAGGCTGTCCAGTTTGCTGCATTCGAGGTCCTTGTTGAGCTTCGCTACAACGAGGTCCGAATGCAGAACCACCCAGGTTTCTATTACTACCCTTCTCTGCACGACAATGGTCGTGTCCGTTTCCCTATCATTGATCCGGAGTCTGATAGTGTTTCTAGCCACCTTGCTCATTATGTCACGGCTAGGTATCTTATGATCCACGAGCTAGCTCGAGAGCTGACTCGTGCCCGTACTGCTTTAGCCGCTGCTTTAGTCACTACCAGATCTGCCACTACTCTGTCTTCTCTGGGATATACCCCTTATATTCCAGCCAGTTCTAGTTCCCCTATTTCACCGGTTACTCCTCCGAGTAGCACGGGCGTCTCGGCCGTGAATCCTCTCAGTACTCCTGCCGAGTGGGTTTCACTTCTCGCTACTCCTGTAGCCCCGATGCTTCATCCTACCCCTGCCCCTGAGGGAGAGCCCTCGAGGTAGCGCCATCGTGTTACCTTTAACCCGGAGGTTTCCGTTAACCACGTCAGTTCAGGATCCGAGACCGCTTCAGGGGAGGACACCGCAGCACGAGCAGAGCAGTAGTATCTGTGAGTATTCGCAGTCGTCTGAATGATGTACGGATGTAGTCGTACGAGTCATGATGTTTCATTGCATGTATGAGAGTACTTGAACCTTTCGTGTTGTTTATCTTTCATGTATGAGTCTATGTATAATTATGTTGGGACTTTATTCACCGTATTTTCTTCGCTCTTTTGTTTTCTTCCGGGATTTGTTGCTGGCTTTTCCCCAAATTTATTCTTGGATGTTTCTCATCTCGATTGCGTTGTCTTGGGAAAACTCCACAATAGGATGGCGCGGGGAGGTAGCAGTAGCAACGTTCGTGAGGGAACTCCTGTTCGTCGTTCCGCACGACAGGCAGGGCATTCTCCCGAGCCGTACGTTCCGCCACCGCCTCCACCACCAAATCCGCCCTCCACCGAGCAAATTATGCGTATGTTTGAGGAAAGAAGGAACAATGATCTGGTCGAAATATTAAGAAGTGTGCAAGCTATGGTTGGACATAATGGAAATCAAAACGGTCATCACTCCAAGCTGTCATATTTTCAAAGGACCAAGCCACCTAGTTTCAGTCAGATTGTTGACCCATTGGATGCAGACGATTGGTTGCGTACCATTGAGATAAAGTTCCATTTGCAACTCATTACCTTGAAGGCGCAGCTGCCATATGGTGGGAAAATGCAAAAGCCATGTGGCCCATTGATGAAGAAATCACCTGGGAAAAGTTCATGTTCCGGAAATATCATATCCCTACTAGAGTTATGAAGACTAAGCAACGTGAATTTCTCGCACTCGTCCAAGGAAATCAGTCTGTAGGTGAATATTTGCAAAAATTCAATCATCTGGCCCGTTACTCTCTTTATGACGTGGCCACCGAAGAAAGGAAGATTGACAGATTTCTTGAAGGCTTAAATCCGCAACTCCGGTGCACTCTCAGTATGCTTGATTTCCCAGATTTCCAAACTCTGGTAAACAAGGCTTTCATTGCTGAACGGGAGCACAAGCTTATATCAGATAATAGGCCTGTTAACAACGACAACAAGCGTAAGTTTGAGCCAAAGAAGGATGGGCAACCAGTGCAAAAGGCTCGTACCTGGCAGCAGACTCAGGTGGAATACAAGCCAAATTGGCAACAGAATGTTAACAAGACCACCACTCAAGTCAAGAATGTCGTGACCAACCCAATGCATGAGGAGCGTCAGCGCAATAATTCTTGCTTCAGTTGTGGGCAGAACGGACATTATGCCAGACAGTGCCCCAAGAACAACAAGGCGAATGCCCTAATCAGACCATAAGTCAACTTTATGGAGTCATGCCCGACCCACCAAAACTTCACTGGGCATGTGCATCATATCTCAGCCGATGAAGCCCAAGAGAACCCAGAAGTCGTCATTGGTATGTTTTCTGTTAATGACATACCTGCCGTAATTTTATTTGACTCTGGGGCTTCCCATTCTTTTATTTCTCGGAGTTTTGCTGCCCAAAACAAATTTCCTTGTACTCTTTTGGGCAAAAATATGCTGGTACAAACCCCGGCATCTTTAATCAAGAGCAATCTGGTCTGCCGTGATCTGGAAATCAATATCAACGGAGTCTACTTTCCAACCTCTCTGATAATCATTGAGTCTGAAAAGTTGGATATTATATTGGGTATGAATTGGTTGACCCAATATCAAGTTTGCATAAACTGCGCAACACGAGAAGTCACTTTGACCAGTTTGAATGGGCAGACTACAAAATTATGTGCTTGTAAGAAAATACCCAAGCAAGAATTGGTTTTCACCGCTGTGGCTGAGTTGGATCTAATCCCTGTGGTCAGCAAGTACCCTGATGTATTTCCAGAAGAACTGCCAGGCATGCCACCAGATCGGGAGCTGGAATTTGCGATAGATCTTGTGCCCGGAACTGCACCGTTATACAAGAAGTACTACCGGATGCCCTCCTCGAAATTAGTGGAGCTAAAGAAACAGCTTGATGAACTGCTCCAGAAAGGATATATTCATCCCAGCTCTTCATCATGGGGATCACCTGCTATTTTCGTGGACAAAAAGGATGGCAGTCTCCGCATGTGCGTAGATTACCGCCAGCTGAATGAGGTCACCATCAAAAATGAATATCCGCTGCCAAGGATTGATGATCTGTTTGATCAGCTCAGTGGGGCTAAAGTATTATCTAAGATCGATTTACGGACCGGATATCATCAGCTCAAGATTAAAAAGGAAGATATTCCTAAGACCGCATTCACTACTCGGTACGGTCTTTATGAATATACCGTGATGTCCTTTGGTTTCACCAATGCCCCTGCTTTCTTCATGCATATGATGAAAAAAGTATTCATGGACTTCCTCGACAAATTCGTGGTAGTCTTCATCGATGACATCCTCATTTACTCCAAGGGTGAAGAAGAGCACAAGGATCACCTCCGAGCAGCGCTACAACGACTCCGTGACCATCAGCTATACGCCAAATTCAGTAAATGCGAATTTTGGCTCAAGCAAGTTGGGTTTCTCGGACATGTACTATCCGCCGAAGGTATAGCCGTGGACCCGAGCAAAGTAAAGGATGTGCTCGATTGGGTGCCGCCCACGACCGTGACACAGATCTGGAGTTTTCTCGGATTAGCTGGATATTACCATCGTTTCATTGAAGGGTTTTCCAAGATTGCTAAACCCATGACGGAGCTGCTCAAAAAGGATAAGAAGTTTGAATGGACGGAGGACTGTGAGAAAAGTTTTAACGAGCTAAAGATCCGGCTGACAACCGCACCTGTATTGACCCTTCCCGACATTTATCGCAGTTTTGATGTGTATTGTGACGCCTCCAGGCAAGGCATTGGTTGCGTACTTATGCAAGACAGCAAGGTAGTAGCATATGCATCGCGATAGCTACGACCCCACGAGGGAAATTATCCTACTCATGACTTGGAATTGGCTGCGGTGGTTCATGCGCTAAAAATTTGGAGACACTACCTCCTTGGAAAAAGGTGCCAAATTTTTACCGACCACAAAAGTCTCAAATACATCTTTACTCAGCCAGATTTAAACCTCAATCAACGAAGATGGCTGGAGTTGGTCAAGGATTATGACCTTGGAATAAATTACCACCCGTGTAAGGTCAATGTGGTTGCTGATGCACTCAGTCGAAAGCCCGTCAGCTTAAATGTCATATTGAAATCATTGTCTCCCGAACTCCAAGAGGAGATCGCTTAGCTCAACCTGGTCATAGTGGATGCTGGCCTCGCCAATATTTTGGAAGTTACCCCCACACTGGAGACGAGATCCGCAAGGCCCAGCCAGCTGACACCAAGCTGCAAAAACATGCCAAGGGCCAGCTGGCAGAGCAGACCCCAGATTTCTCCAAGGACAAATTCGGTACCCTCCGATTCCGTGGACGGATTTGCGTACCCAATCAACTGGACTTAAAGAAGAAAATCCTGTCATAAGCACATGAATCCTCATATTCCATTCACCCGGGAGGTACGAAAATGTATGAGGACCTTAGACAAATATTCTGGTGGGATGGAATGAAGAAAGACATTGCCTATTTTGTGGCCTATTGCGACATATGTAACAAGGTGAAGGCAGAGCATCAGAAGCCAGCCGGACTCCTCCAACCGCTGTCGGTTTCACAATGGAAATGGGATGACGTTTGTATGGATTTCATTACGGGATTGCCTAAGACTCAGCGAGGCAATGATGCAATCTGGGTCATAGTGGACACCCTAACCAAGGTTGCTCACTTCATTCCGATCAGCACCAGATACAGAGCAGATCAACTTGCATAGCTGTATGTATCCAGAATAGTCCGTCTGCATGGAGTACCCCGAACTATCACTTCCGACCGAGGTTCCCTGTTTACCTCCGCTTTTTGGTCACGCCTCCATCAAGCCTTGGAGACCGCACTGAAATATAGTACTGCTTATCATCCTCAGACGGATGGACAGACAGAACGGGTAAATCAAATACTCGAAGATATGTTGCGAGCTTGTGCTTTAGCACAAGGACCTAAATGGGAAGACTGGTTGCCATATGCCGAGTTTTCCTATAACAACAGTTTTCAGACCAGTCTAAAAATGTCACCGTATGAAGCTCTCTATGGCCGTAAGTGCCGCACTCCTTTAAATTGGTCTCAAACTGGAGATAGCCGTATCTTCGGAACAGATCTCATGATGGAAGCTGAGAAACAAGTTAAGGAAATCAGAGACAGATTGCAATTGGCCAAATTTCGACAGAAAAGTTATTATGATGCAAAGCACCGACAGATAAAGTTTGAACCCGGAGAACACGTATACCTCGGAGTCACTCCTATGAAAGGAGTCAGGAGATTTCAGACTCGTGGAAAGTTGGCACCCAGATTTATTGGTCCGTTCCCGGTTATGTCTCGAGTGGGTACTGTTGCATATCAATTGGAACTACCCGCTGAATTGGAAGACGTGCACAACGTGTTTCATGTTTCACAATTGAGAGGATGCATATCCCCGCCTGAGAAAAGTACTGCTATGGCTGAGGTAGAGTTGGCAAATGGTTTAACTTATGAAGAGAGACCGTTTAGAATTTTGGATCAGATGGAAAGGGTCACTCACAATAACGTAAGGAAATTTTACAAAGTTCACTGGGAGCATCACACAGAGTCAGAATCAACTTGGGAGCGGGAAGAATTTCTATAGTCACATTATCCAGAGTGGTTTTCCCAAGCAACCGAATCTCGAGGACGAGATTCATTCTAAGTGGGGAGGTTTGTGACAGCCTGGTTTTTCCCCTCTCTCATTTGCTTGATTTCCATTTGAAATTTGGATTTTCTGAATCTTTTCATATGGACTTAAACACTTGGGTACCCTTGACTTTCACCCAAGTGCTTCATTTCCCTCCCTAATCATCATTCCCCTTCTGATCCACTCCAAAATAATCCTTGGAATATTTTTTCTTAAATGAAAAATATTCATTTCTCTCTCAAAAACCCTAGCCAGTTCAATATGCTCCAAAGCAACCCCAATTTTTATGGCCCAGAAATATTCTTTGAAACCTAGGGCACTTTCCCGAGGAAAAATATTTCATCACTTTTTGGAATGTTTTTGCTACAGAACATATTTTCGGTTCTGGACAGAAATGGTGGTTTCTACAGCAACTACCATTTTACTTGCTCCAATGTGCCTGGTTTTTCTTGTGCGTCTTCACCTTAGTAGATCATGGGTAACCTCCAAAGCACAGCCCCCAACTCCCAGCCGTTTGA
The DNA here is from genome assembly GCA_904067115.1 of Aegilops sharonensis. Lineage (NCBI taxonomy): Eukaryota > Viridiplantae > Streptophyta > Magnoliopsida > Poales > Poaceae > Aegilops > Aegilops sharonensis. Next base: position 905,914,045 of record LR880968.1, read on the forward strand.
CCTCAGTAACCTCTCAAAGTTACTGACCAGAAACTTACTTAGCATGTAAAAACTCCTCTACTGCACCTGGATCTAAACCAAAACGTGGTAAACTTCAAAACCACCACGAACAACATGCCAGACATGATTTTTGGACGTAGGCTGGACTGAGAGAAGAGTTCGCACGGTGACCACGCGTGTCCACCATGTCATGCCTGCGTGTCGACGCGCTCTGAGTGCCGCCGAGCGCTCTGTTCGCTCGTGCTCGCTTCCCTCGTCTGCCCGAGCGTGCCAAACCTCGCCACCATCCTCGTCTCAACGCCATTAACTCCCCCCTGGCGCTCGCCGACGCCGGAGCTCGCCGCAGCGAGCACGGGCACGGTCCGGCCAACCGAACAGTGCGGTGCGCACTGTGCTCGTCGCCTTCTCCTCGTTCCTGTGCTCGTCCCCGTTCGCTAACAGTCGTCGCGTAAACTGCGTCGCCTTCTCCCCCTCTCAGTGACGCCGCTCGTCGCCGGGCGCCGTGGACAGGTGTCCACCGGCGGAGCCCGAACCCCCCTTTCCGCTCGCCTATAAATGGAGCCGCCCCCAGCCTCCTCGAGCACCATCCACCACTCCCACACATCCCACAAGCGCGTAGGAAACCGTAGCCCGGCCGGGCAGGCCGTGGGCCGCCGTCCTCGAGCTCGAGCTCGCCGGCGATCCCCTCTGGTCGTTGCGGTAGCTCCAGCCCCTCCCAGGCCAGGGCGACCCTTCCAGGGCCTCCGCTCTCTCCGGTGAAGCCATCCCATCCCCCTGGAGCCCCTGGAGTTGCCTCTACTCACCGTCTTCCTCATCTCCGGCGACCACCGCATTCTGCCTCCGCTTGCGAGGTCGATTCCGACGTCGTCCGACCACCCCTAGCTACGCTACGGGTATGGGCAGGTGCGCCTCCGTCCCCTCTCTCCATCCCTTCCTCTCGTTTTGGCCAAGGAGCCCTCGTCGCCGGTGAGAGCTCCGGCGAAGCCGCGACTCCCTCTGTTTCCTTCTCCCCCTCATGCTCACTTGACTAGCAGGGCCCGCTAGTCAGTCACTCTGTACACACGCGAAGCGGTACGAGTGGTGGCGCCCCTGGGGTTTACGCCTTCGACGTCACCCGCCCCCCCAGTTTGTTTATTTTTATTCAAATTCATTTGAATTTACAGAACACTTCAAACAGCCATAACTCTTCAACCATAAGTCCAAATGAATTGATTCTTTTTGCATTTTGTTCTTTGCAAAGAAATCTAGCAGCCCACCAAAGATGAGATTTTTCTGAGTTGTTTAGAATTTCTGGTGATTTTCAGAAGTGTTCTTGATATTTTCTTTTTGTGCTTAAAATTATTTTCAAAGGGTGAGGCTTGTCTTGAGGATCACCAGAAGGCTTGTGAACCTCATCTGCACTAAGGCAAGCCACAACAACCTTTTTGTGGTGTCATTTCAATATTTATGATTTTCTTACTTGAATGAAATGATTAATCCATGCATTTAAATAACTATTGTGTTATTTATATTCTGTTAAGTGGTTGTTAGTTATTATGCTTGATTTGCAGAATGTTGAAACTAGCTTAGTTGGTAAAGCAAAGCTAAGATCTATTTGTGGTGATGATAAAATAATTTTGTTATGCATGTTAGTAATTACTCAAAGTTATTTCCTTGCATAAGATAAAATATTAAAATTTGCTAGAAAATATTCTGTTAAGTACTTATTTAGCCATTTTACTTGACTTACAGAATGTTTGAACCCAACTTGGTTGGTAAAGAAATTAGGAATTGTTTGTGGTATGATCTTTGCTATGCATGTAAGAAATTTATCGGAGTACTTTCTCGCTTGAGAAAATAATAAAACTTGCTGCAAAATATTTTGGTTAAAGTGTGAGTTACCCTGACCAGGAAAGTAATATAATTTGTTGATGTTTATACTTAGTGGGAATATGGTTGACATCAGTCATTTTCGTTAATATGTAATGCATGTGTAGTTTTGCATTTCATGGCATGCTATGACACCAGTCATTTTCGTTTAAGTTGAACCTGAATATAACTCCACTTGAATATATCGTTGACTGGGTCATGGTGCCGCTGAATCGAGTTTTTCCCAGTGCAACCACATTTTCCTTTGTGGGAAGGCCTTGATTCGGTCCATTGACATTGCCTCTGGTCGGTGCCTCCAACAAGGGAAGGTTATGGCATGCTTACCCTGGCCCGGTGAGTAGGCATAACCTTGTGTTCCCGTTGTTGAGATTATGGTACCGGGTCCCCGAGTGGGATCGTTTTGGCCACGATGGTGGTCGTTGTGTCTTTGGTAGACACGGGGCCACCCAGGACTAGCCCGTTGGGGATTGGGTCGGAGTGGCCGGGAGAGTGTCATGGCAATGGAAGGGTTTTGTCAGAATGCCGTTGGTCCACCCGAATGGAAGTGCGAGGCCATGGGTTCCGTGGTGTGGGTACAATGTGCTACCTCTGCAGAGTGTATAATATATCGATAGCTGAGTCCACGGTTACGGAGACCTCATAGTAGGTCCCACCATGAGTCAACGTTTAATAAAACTTACACACTAAGCTATGAACTTTGCACTGTTGATGATGGCTGAAAGGCCATCGAGATGTTCGGGACCAAATATTGGTCGTGGTTGTGATCGCCGTAAGGATCACGAGTTACTCTTGTCAAGACCACGATGGTGGTTTTTGTGATCCGAGAATGATCACGGTTGGTAAGTTCGTCCCGAGGGACGTTCGAGCATGATCACAGCATGTTGGACATATAGTGTTGCATTATTATTTATTGGTTAATTATCATGATATTGTTTGCCATTATGATTATGCCTGTTGTGAGCTTGCAAGTACATTTAACGTACTGACCTGGCGTGTCATGCCAGATTTCAGGAAAGTCTCGTTGGAAAGGAGTGCTGCTCGAGTCTAGATCGTGTCCACATCGGTGTCCCTGTGATATGGAGTTTCCGCTACGACGTTGTTCCACTGCCGCATAGTTGTTATGATCGAGGCCCCCTTTATGTTCACTAAATAATGTACATATTGTTCAGCCGTACCTGGCGTGCTGCTTGGCCTCGACCTTTGTTGTAATATAAACTCTGATCCGCTAGCATCAATAAACCGGTTGTTTTCTGTACCAAGATGTTGTGTGTTGTCAGAAGACATGGTCTCTGTGCTGGCAATGCATGATAAACCAGTCGTTCTGAGCCGGGGTGCCACATTTGGGCACTCGCAGAGTACTGGCGCCGAGTCTTGGCTGGTGGCAGCTAGTACTTATGTGTTTAGGGGCAATGAATTTGTGCAGTCTGTAAGAATCCGCAGATCATTTATTTATTTATGTGTATGTTCATTGTTGATGAATATATAACCCAGTATGTAAAACATATATTTTTGTGAGGGGTTCCCATCTCTTTAAAACATAAATCAATGCAATTCTAGATGGACAGATAGTAGAGTTCGTCGGTTTATATCATTGATAAAAGCGATCTTTTCAGAGTGCAGTAGTAATTTTCTGTAGATATATTTCCACCAAAGGGCAAATTCGGTTAATGCCGAAAAACAAAATCAAGTCCTCTGAACGGAAATTTCAGTATATCGAAATGTGGGCTTGTAGCAATGGTACCGTCCTATGCACAATCCAGATCAAAGCAATGCACTGTCCCCTTCGCCGAGCTCGCGGCCACCCCTAGTTGTGCCCAACCTGCACCCGCGAGATGAAAGCCGAGTTCCCTCAAGCCTTTAACCTTCACATCCTGGTCTCTACATATTCTGCATGTGGTGGCGAAAGGTAGCAATCGACGCCTCCTTTGCAACAGCAAGTGGAGGGATGTTTTTCCGGATGCCTCACATTTCCAACACATTGCACACCCATCTAACCTCTCCTATTGCCATGTCATTCCCATTTATCACTTTCTTCTTTCCATGTCTTAGTCTCATTTGTGTTGGTTTGGCGGCTTCAAATTGAGAAGCAGAGCTAGCTAAGATGGGTAGTAGGCTAAAGGAAAAGGAGTGCCCATATACTTTATACATGTGTGTAAATGGTGTGGGCCCGAGTAAAGATCGTCATAGTTTCTAGTAAAAAAGAAAATATCTCCTGTGAAGTACAACTCATCAATGATCTCAGTGGCAGCAGTGATATCTCAACTCATCAATTGTTTCTTGTTTCCATCTCCATGAACGTAGCAATAAACCAGTTTCAAACGGAAAAAAATCCGTAGCAATAAACCTGCAGACACTTGCAGAGTTCTTTTTCTCTGTTATTAGGGAGGTTAGGGTACTGAAAAAAGGAAAAGGAGGATCAGCCAGCGTAATGTACGTATATACCAGCCTAAAATTTGGTAAAGCTCAGTTGGTGTTTGATTATTAGAACAATTGCAAAAAATTGGAGCCTAATAAATCGGCTGCCAATTTATTAAAAAAATTGCCAAAAATTGAATCCCAGCCACCTATATATATCCACCCCCTGACCACACCACAACCCAGCCCGCCTCGCCGCCGCTCCCTCCATCTATCTCGATCTCAAATTCTCAATCTCCAGGTCCAGAAGAGACATGTTGGCATTGTACGCCCAGGTAAAGGTAGTCAAATCGATCATCTTTACTGCGGTATACTGATCGTTGTAGCATTGCACTCTGCTTCTCGTTAGTGAAATACTTGCACTGTGTGTTCTTGAAATCAGCATTGTACTCGCTTCTCCTGGATTAAATATGTGTTCTTGGAAGAAACATCGGACTACTTTAAGTATTGCAATATATTTTATCAACAAGGTAAACAGGTTGAAAAAATTCAGTCAGTAGCCAAATTTAGTAAAATCAAATATTGATGAGGTAATTTTCTTTCAATTGGTTTTGGATGACGATCTATTTCAGATCAAGTACTGCTTATCTGATTAACGTGTAGTTCATGATTTTTAATTGTATTCATAGACGTTGAATAACTTTTTTTCAATAATACAGGAGATAATAAGAGTCTTCAGTAAGAGCTGCATGATTAGTGACTCCCAGTATAGGAACATCTTCCCAATTTGGGCACTCGGAGAATACCGGCGTCGAGTATTGGCTTGTGGCAGCTAGAACTTATGTGTTTAGGGGTAACGAATTTGTGCAGTGTGTAAGAATCTGCAGATCATTTATTTATTTATTTATGTGTATGTTCATTGTTGATGAATATATAACCCAGTATGTAAAACATATATTTTTGTGAGGGGTTCTGATCTCTTTAATAAAACATAAATCAATGCAATTCTAGATGGACAAATAGTAGAGTTCATCAGTTTATATCATTGATAAGAGCGATTTTTTCAGACCTGTAGTAATTTTCTGTAGATATACTTCCACCAAAGGGCAAATTAGGTTAATGCCGAAAAACAAATCAAGTTCTCTGAATGGAAATTTCAGTATATCGAAATGTGGGCTTGCAGAAATGGTACCGTTCTACGCACAATCCAGATCAAAGCAGCCCACTGTCCCCTTCGCTGAGCTCGCGGCAACTCCTAGTGGTGCCCAACCTGCACCAGCGAGATGAAAGCCGAGGTCCCTCTGTAAAAACGAATGAGGTTTTGGTGTGAAGCGTATACCTCCTGGCAGGGACGCGTGCGCGTTTATATCATCAACAGAAGATATATGATCGGCAGGTGGGTTTAGGGCTTGGCCCCTAATCCAAGCTATACATGGGATTGGGCTCGCTGCTAACCAACTTCCTTGGTTTACAAGAAACACAAGCACACACAAATTACAATCGTGATCATGTCATGTTACAACTTAAGCCTATCGTCTAACATCCTCCCTCAATCTAAACATGTCAAGGTTAAGATTGTTCCTGAAGGCTTGAAGTTGTCGAGCTTGTAGGGGCTTCGTGAAGCCATCAACAACTTGGTCTCCAGTTGGTATAAACCTGATTTCCAAAAGCTTTCTTGCAACTCTTTCTCGAACAAAATGAAAATCAATATCTATGTGTTTTGTCCGTGCATGAAACACAGGATTGGCAGAAAGATATGTTGCTGCAAGATTATCACACCATAGACAAGAGACATGTGGTCTTTCAACTCCTAGTTCATCTAGCAAAGTTTCTACCCACATTACCTCAGTAGTTGCATTTGTCAGTGACTTATATTCTGCCTCTGTACTAGATCGAGAGACAGTTGCTTGTTTCTTGGCATTCCATGAAATGAGATTAGAGCCAAGGAAAACAGCAAATCCACCAGTAGATCTGCTGTTATCAAGACATCCTGCCCAGTCTGCATCAGAAAAGGCACTTACTATGGTTGATGGTGACTTACATATCCTATTGCAGCGCTCCCTTGAACATATCTCAGTATCCTTTTAATAGCTGTCCAACGCAAGGAAGTAGGAGCATGCAAAAATTGACAAACCTTTTAACAGAGAAGGGTATATCAGGTCTTGTCAATGATAGATATTGGAGTGCACCAACAACACTTCTATACTTAGTTCCTTCTTCTGGACTCAATGGCTCCCCTTCATGTAAAGATGGTTTTTCTATAGTAGACAAAGGAGTACTACAAGATTTGCAATCCTTCATGCCTACACGTCTGAGAATATCAGTGGCATACTTCTCTTGAGTTAACAAAATCCCATCGGGTGTCTTTTTAACCTCGATGCCTAAGAAATAATGTATCTCTCCCAAGTCCTTAAGTGCAAATTCATTTTTCAAGTTTTTGAGTAAAGCTGAAGTGGCATCTTGTGAGGAACTAGCAAGAATTATGTCATCTACATAAATGAGCATATAAATAATCACCTTCCTTTCTGAAAGAAGAACAAGGAGGTGTCTCTTTTTGAGGGCCGAAAACCAAGTTGCTGCAATTTTGTGCTCAGTCTTGAGTACCAAGCCCTCGGTGCCTGTTTCAGGCCATACAAAGCTTTGTCCAGTTTGCAAACATGTTGAGGTTGAGTCTTATCGACAAAACCAGGTGGTTGCTTCATATAAACCTCTCCCTCGAGAACGCCATGTAAGAACGCATTCTGTACATCCAGTTGGCGAAAATCCATCCCCTGGTGACAGCAATAGACAAAACAAGTCTAATGGTGGCAGCTTTAACAAACTGGACTAAAGGTGTCCTCATAATCAATGCCATAGCGTTGCTTGAATCCTTTAGCAACTAGCCTAGCTTTATATCTGTCTAAGGTGCCATTAGAGTTTCTTTTAATTTTGTACACCCACTTACGGTCTATAATATTCCTCCCTGACTTAGGTGAAACCAAGTGCCAAGTTCTATTTCATAAGAGCATTATACTCTGTTTCCATAGCATGCTTCCAGTTTTTATCTCCTAGAGCTTCTGTCACGCTCCTAGGTTCTTGAGCAACGACAAGGTTTGCAAATTTAAATTTTTTATTATACCTGACCGTCCCATCTTTAGGAACCAACGGTTTAAAAATACCTTTTTGAGCCCGTGTACTAGGGTGCACAGGGTCAGCCACCATAGACGATCTGCCGTCTGCAGAGGAGGCAGCCCCTCGTGTGGCGATCGGGGGGATCGGCCGATCCCCCTTGACTGCCCTGTAGTCGGGCGTGGGATCACGTGCACGCGCCCGCACAGGCGATAGGTCGGGCTGGCGGTCAAGCAACACACACCCGTGGACCCGCCCACCAGTCATCATTGCATGGGGCGGAGGGAGGACTAGGCGACAGGCCCGCGCCGGTCCCACCAGACCGCGTGTCGCGCGTGGAGATGTCAGTAGCAGACCCGCAAGTCGAGCAGAGCAGCAAATCAGCGCCTGCCGCCGCACGTGCAGGATCCTGCGCCGCTAGATCTCTTGGGATCGGCGTCAACAGCGGGATCTTTCTCGTGTTCTGCGCTGGTCTGGTTTGGACTGATATGCTGCATCAAATCATGTTGCAAACTGCCATTTTCTGCCACATTTTTTTGACTGTTTCCTGCAGCATCATTACTCGGATTAGTAGCACCATTAATCATATGATCAACACCACCATCCCTCTGATCAGTAGGGTTTAGAAGCTCCGGTGGTAACAAAAGAATTTCGGCTCTCAGCCGTGCACCTACATTAGGATGCAAGGTGGAAAAATTGAAAATGTTATCATCAAACACTACGTCTCTAGAGATATAAACTCTTCCGGTAGAGATATCTAGGCACTTATACCCCTTATGAAGATTGCTATATCCTAGGAAGGCACATTGTTTGGATCTGAATTGGAGTTTATGAGTATTGTAGGGTCTTAGGTTCGGCCAACATGCACATCCAAATATGTGAAGAGAAGAATAATTCGGAGTTTCACCGAGTAACCTAGTGAGGGGAGTCTCAAAGTTTATGACTTTGCTTGGCATCCTATTAATTAAATAGGTAGCAGCAATGAAGGCCTCATCCCAAAATTTCAAAGGCATGGAGGCTTGAGCAAGTAAAGATAGACCTACTTCAAAGATGTGACGATGTTTACGTTCAACTGACCATTTTGCTGATGAGCATGGGGGCAAGAAACATGGTGAGAAATTCCTATTTTGGTAAAAAAGGAATTCAACTTTTCGTACTCCCCTCCCCAGTCTTTCAACAAGATTCTGGAAGTCATGAAATTTTTGGAAAACTTCAGACTTATGTTTGATAAGGTAGATCCATGTGAATTTACTGAAATCATCTATGAAACTCACATAGTATTTTTTTTCTACCTACGGTTTCAATGGCAGGAACCCACACATCAGAAAAGATAAGTTCCAAAGGAAATTTTGATTCACTCATAGATTGAGGATATGGTAGCTGGTGACTTTTGCCTTTTTGGCAGGCGTCACATACAAGTTTATTATCATCATTGCTAACACACGGGAGCTTATTTCACTAATGATCTTCCTAACAACAGTGGAAGACGGGTGACCTAAACGTCGGTGCCACCAATCCGAAGATGGCTTGGTGACACTTAGCACGTGCTTCTTGACGTTTCTCTCGATGTGTTTGACGGGATAGAGACCTCTCCTACCCCTGTCGCGAAGTAGAACCCTCTTCGTTTCTAGATCCCTGACAAGAAAAAAAATGAGGGTGAATTTCAACGAAAGTGTCATTATCATTGGAAGTTTACTTGCTGAGATCAAACTTTTAGTGGCCTCCGAAACGTGAAGAACATCGTTTAGGTGAAGATCACGATCTGGGGTAGAGATAGTTGTATGACCAATATGATTAATTGCCATACCTGATCCGTTGGCGGTGTGAATCTGCTCATTGCCGGTGTACCTCTCCCGGACTGTGAGCTTCTCCAAGTCACCGGTGATATGGTCAGTTGCACCACTGTCCATATACCAGTTAGTATCTACGCCGTATTGAGGAGCAGCAATGTTCGCCGAGCGGTCTTCTCCTTCCTAGTAGGAGGAGTCGTAGCGCTTCCAGCACTTCCACGCCATGTGTCCAACTTTGCCACATATCTGGCATGTTGTTTTGGCGGCAGAATTGTTGTTGAAGCCGCCGCCGTTTCCTCGTGAGTTGCCACGGCTGCCACCGCAGTTGGGCTTGTTGTTGAAGTTCCGGCCGTGGTTACCACCGCCGCCACCTTGTTTGTTTTTGTTGTTGAAAACACGATCACGGTCACCACCGCTGCCGCCATTGCCGTTATGCTTGTTGTTGAAGTTGTTGAAGCGCCCACGTGATGCAGTGTTGGTCGAGGACTGAGAGGCTCCCCCACGAAGATTGATGCGAGTCTCGAAGCTCAAAAGCTGCGAGTACAACACCGGGACATGTTGGGTTCTACGGTAGGGTGCGTCGACTGCAAATTAAAATTTTCCTACGCGTAGAACATCCAGGAACATGCTACGGGAGATGGATCACAATTGGTTACCACTAGACGCGCAGTGTCATGCAGCGGAAGAAGAGTTGGGGCAGCGCGTCCGCGTGGATCGTCTCCTCCTCGTTCGATCTCCCTCGAACAGCCGGTCGTCCGATCCCACGTACAAGTTCGCCGGAGCGGCGCAAGTGCACCGCCTCTAACGGTATCCACGCGTGCAGGAGGAACACCGTGCGGCGGACTGCTAGGTCCGATCACACAGTCGGCGGCGAGTGGAGGTGGCTATTCGCAACACATGCAAACCCTAGTCGCAACGCCGAAGCGATCAGCCTCCTGAGGCCGAAGCGATCAACCTCCTGAGGCCGAAGTGATCAACCTCCTGAGGACGAAGCGTTCTCTCTTCTGAGTGTGCCGCACCTCCACTTTATATAGGCGTCCGTCGCGGGCTCAACACTTGGGCCTCACACAGACCCTAAAGCCCAAAGTCTACTCGGTCACATTCCTAGTCCAGTTCGGATCACATCCGACCAGTGTCCTACGAACCGACCTCGTAGGTTCCTTCCCTTAAGCGCGCGACCCCTTAGGTTCAAGTCGGCTTGGTCACAGTTCGGATCACCTCCGACCTGCACGGTTGGTAGCGGCCTCTAGCAAGGCGTGCCGACCACCAAGCAGACTATGAAGCTGGTTAGGCGAACCTGTACAACGTGTCACACTTCTGTTCCTTTTGCCACATGATATATGTTTTCGGGCTCAAGGCGAGACTGTCATCCTTGTGCTAACCCGACCTCTTTCTCGTTCCAGTGATACCGACCACTATCCGGATTATCTCATAATCCTTGTCGCATGGCCATGCTGTTCTTGGTCGGATCACACGAGGGGCCCAGAGTATATCTCTCCTGATCGGAGGGGCAAATCCTATCTTGCTCGACCATGTCTCGCAACATGGGACTGGACAAACCCGAAACCTACCTTTGTAACTACCCAGTCACGGAGTAGCGTTTGGTCGGCCCAAAGCAAGTCTGTCACCATCCCGAGTACATGCGTCAGCTCAGGTCTTAGGACATAGAACGTATGTTGTACTAGAGACTCACAGATGACATATCCCTGCGTCTCATAGTTGGGTCTGTCCGACTCGGACCTTATCTCGACTCGGATCCGACTATGTCGAATCCGACCAGACCTTTCCAAGTCCATATTATCCGGTTAGCATCCAATGCTCCATGGCTAGTGAGACCAAGCCATCGACCGTGTCATATGCTAGTCTAGTCGGCTGCGCGTCCACACAACCCTTTCGACTAGGGACCTTTTAGGACAGTCATCATACAATGCATAGTTCCACAAACAAGTCACGTACTTGCTGATACACATCATTGATAATGTCCAAGGACTATCTTTATTCATAAACACATAGAAAATATCATCATACATGATTGCCTCTAGGGCATATCTCCAACAGTCTCCCACTTGCACTAGAGTCAATCAAATAGACATCGAATGCCCATAGCTCTAACGTGCCCCTCATGCTTGGGTTGTGGAAGAGTCTTAGTCAACGGATCTGCAACATTTGCATCCGTGTGAATCTTGCATAACTCTACATCACCATTCTTTACGATCTTTCGTATCAGGTGATATTTCCGGTCTATGTGTCTAACCTTGTGGTGATTCCTCGGCTCCTTGGCTTGTGCGATGGCACCAGAATTATCACAATAAAGGTCCAACGGTTTCACCGAGGCTGGGAAAATACCAAGATCATCCAGAAAATGCCGGATCCAAACACCTTCCTTTGCAGCTTCACAAGCCGCAATGTATTCGGCTTCCGTGGTAGAATCGGCCACCGTATCCTGCTTGGAACTCATCCAGTGCACTGCTCCTCCATTCAGGACATACACGAATCCGGACTGTGATCGACAATCATCTCTATCGGTTTGGAAACTAGCATCGACGTAACCCCTTACGACGAGCTCTTCCTCACCTCCATAAACTAAGAACATCTCTTTAGTCCTTTTCAGGTACTTCAAAATATTCTTTACCGCTGCCCAGTGACTCTCACCTGGGTTGGCCTGGTATCTACTTGTTAGGCTTATTGCAAAAGCAACATCAGGCCTTGTACATATCATGGCATACATGATGGATCCGATTGCCGAGGCATACGGAATCCTACTCATCCTGCTTCGCTCATCAGATGTCGAAGGACTCTGAGTCTCGCTTAGCCTTATACCATGTGAGAGGGGCAAGAACCCTTTCTTCGCCTCACTCATGTTGAACCGCTTCAACACTTTATCTATGTACGTGCTCTGGCTTAAGCCGAGCATCCTCCTCGATCTATCTCTATAGATCTTGATGCCTAAAATATAGACTGCCTCACCAAGGTCCTTCATCGAAAACTTGCCATTCAATGATTCCTTGACCGAGTTTAGCATCGAAACATTATTTCCGATCAGCAGTATGTCATCCACATACAAGATCAGAAACACTATCGAGCTCCCACTTAACTTCTTGTATAAACAAGAATCCACTTCGCTTTTGATGAAACCGAGACCAGTGACGACCTCATGAAAACGAATGTTCCAACTCCGAGATGCTTGCTTCAACCCATAAATGGATCTCTTGAGCTTGCATACCTTACTAGTGCTAGTCGGATCGACAAAACCCTCGGGCTGCATCATATACACGTCCTCGGTTAAATTTCCGTGAAGGAAAGCCGTTTTGACATCCATCTGCCATATCTCGTAATCGAAATATGCAGCTATAGCTAGTATGATCCTCATCGATTTCAGCATCGCTACCGGCGAGTAAGTCTCGTCGTAGTCAATTCCTTGAACTTGTCCATAACCTTTAGCGACAAGCCGAGCTTTGTGGATCTGAACATTTCCATCCACATCGGTTTTCTTCTTAAAAACCCATTTGCAACCAATGGCAGTTACGCCAGGTGGCGGATCAACCAAGTCCCAGACTTGATTCTCATCCATGGACTTTAACTCGGATCTCATGGCCTCCAGCCATGCCTCGGAATCTAGGCTCACCATCGCTTCCGCATACATGGCCGGCTCGTCGCTTTCTAGCAACAATACATCACGCACTCTGCGCAATCTTTCCGACCTCCGTGGTTCCGGTGCCGCTTCCACTACAGGTTCCCTGACAGACTCCGGTATGATCTCATCACCAGCCGAGCCATCCCCGAGTGGTCCTCGAACTTCTTCGAGTCGTACCGTCCTCCCACTGGCCTCCCGACTGAGAAACTCTTTCTCAAGAAAACCCCGTTCCGAGCAACAAACACTTTGTTCTCTTCCCGGTTGTAGAGGCTATATCCCAAGGTTTCCCTCGGATATCCCACGAATATGCATTTATCCGACTTAGGTGTAAGCTTGTCTGACATAAGTCGCTTGACAAATGCTTCACAACCCCAAATCTTTAGAAAAGACAAACTGGGAGTCTTCCTGGTCCACATCTCATGTGGTGTCTTGTCTACGGATTTTGATGGTACCCTGTTAAGTGTGAAAGCTGCAGTTTCTAGAGCGTATCCCCAAAATGACAAGGGTAAATCTGATTTGCTCATCATAGATGGAACCATGTCCAACAAGGTACGATTCCTCCGTTTCGACACGCCGTTTCTCTGTGGCGTACCCGGAGGTGTGAGCTGAGGTACTATAACTCGACTTTTCAGATGATCGTCAAACTCCTGGCTCATGTACTCACCTCCACGATCAGATCGCAGAAGCTTTATAGTCTTGCCGAGCTGATTCTCAACCTCATTCTAAAACTCTTTGAACTTTTCAAAAGTCTCCGACTTGTGCCTCATCAAATAGATATATCCATATCTACTCAAGTCATCGGTAAAAGTCACGAAGTACTGATAGCCACCTCTGGCAGTTGTGCTCATTGGACCACACACATCACTATGTATAAGTCCCAATAGCTCGAACGCCCTCTCGCAACTCTTTGCGAAAGGAGACTTAGTCATCTTGCCGAGCAAGCATGATTCACATGTCTCAAACGACCCGAAGTCGGACGAAGTTAGGAGCCCATCATCATGGAGCTTCTTCATGCATTTCAGACTAATGTGTCCAAGCCGGCAATGCCAGAAGTATGTCGGATTTATCTCATTAGGCTTATGCCTCTTGACATTCACGTTATAGACCGGTTCCTGTTCTAGATTCAATATAAATAGCCCATCAACAATGGGTGCATAGCCGTGGAACATACCATTCAAAAATATCGAACAACCATTGTCCTTTAAATTGAATTCATAACCTTGACTCATCAAACATGAGGCAGAAATAATGTTCCGACTAAGTGCAGGAATGTAATAACAATTATTTAATTCCATTATGAATCCGGAGGGAGCTGCATCGTGCCGACCTCCAACGCAGCAACTCTTGCTTTGTTGCCGACCCTGATGTCAATCTCCTCTTGTGCCACACGCCTAGTTCTTACCAGCCCCTGCATCGAGTTGCAAATATGAACAACCGATCCGGTATCAAATACCCAAGAGCTGCTAGGTATGTCAGCAAGGTAAATGTCTACAACATATGCAACAAGTGTACCTTTGCCTGAAGCAGCATTCCCGGCCTTCTTGCCATGCTCTGCAAGCCACTTGCTACAGTTCCTCTTCCAGTGACCGGTTTCCTTGCAGTGATAGCAAACGGTCTTCGAGTCCGGTCCAGACTTCGGCGCATCGGCAGAGGTTACCATCTCTGTGCCCTTTGCCTTAGCCTTTTTCTTGGACCAACTCTTCTTGAACTTAGCCGATTTCTGCACCATCAACACTTGATGCGTGCCTTTCTTAATATCCTGCTCTGCCACCTTGAGCATCCCATGCAATTCAGTGAGCTTCTTATCCATGCCATGCATATGATAGTTCGAGATGAACGTCCCATAGCTGGGCGGAAGAGAACCTAGAACAGCATCAGTAGCCAGCTCATCAAAGAGCGGGAAGCCCAAACGATCCAAAGCTTGCACATATCCGATCACCTTGATCACATGTGGGCTCAGTGGATCACCTTCCTTCAGCTTGCAATCCATCAAGGATCGCCAGACGTTGAACCTTTCGGTCCTAGCCTGTGTCTGAAACATGCTCTTGAGACTCTCGATCATATCGTAAGCCTCAACATTTTCGAAATGCTGTTGCAAATCGGGCTCCATACAAGCCAGCATCAGACAGCTGATCTCCGTTGATTCATCAACGAGTTTCTGGTAGGCATTCTTAGCTGTGGCACTAGCATTATCGGCAGGTTCCTCTGGAAGTGGATCCTCTAGAACATGTTCCTTTTTATCGTGCTTGAGAACAATTCTTAGATTTCTATACCAGGTGGTAAAGTTTGTTCCATTTAGTTTATCCTTTTCCAGAATTGATTTCAATGCAAAGTTGGGTTGAGCAGGTGGTGCCATTGATCTACAACAGAAAATATGCAATCACTAAGCAATGTGTTTATGTAGAGTAATTCTAGGCTTAACAGAAATACTCCCACTGAAGTCAGCATCCCTCCGCAAACTCTCAGTGACTCAGGATCCGACTAGCGCATGCGACTAGTGAGCTTTAGCATCACTGCTAGCCAACATACCTATCCGGTAAGCAACTCCTTGCTAATCGTATCTCTATACGACTCCTGTCGGTCGGGAAGGTATCTCATACCCCGGCTCCCAACCTTCTTTGCCACAAGGCCCAAAACCGTTTTGACAGCCTTGTCAAGTTAACCTGATGCAGTGCATGTCCGTGTCCGACACGAACCCTTCAGTTCAAGGACACCCAGCAGCACCCCAATTTTATGAGCCCACTACTAGACATACTTGACGTGCGAAGGTGCAACATCGGGGATGGCAATTCGCTTGATATTCATGAGGGATCATTCTATCATTTTAATATGCATATAAAACAAGAAGCATAACAATCACAAATGAACACATATTGTGAAATAGTATGGCTCCTTCATGGATGTTCTTCCAGGTCGGCTCCGACTCCGATGACCATCTATGAACTCCATCTTGTTTGTCACGCCGGGACGCCAAGCCACCAACATGATCTCTATTATCCAACTACTACTACTAGTAATGAATTTTACATAGAGTCACAAGTCGACACGCAGGTCGTTATACAATATAATGACAGCACATTGGCTCCTGCCGGCTGACAAACATGACACGCAGGCCACGTATAAATTACACACATGCATCACATACACATGAGCCATACTATTCACATCAAACCTGCAAAACAACGTTATGCATAGAATCGCATTCTACTGGTTTGTGTGTCGGGTACGAAATACATGGCGCTACGCATACGGCGGCCCCTCGCGGGTGCGGGCAGCGTCCGACGTCTTCGGAAATCACAGATCACATCTGAACTCCGTTCACGCCGAATTTTCTGATCTGACCGATCTTATCGATCATCGCGAATCCGATTCGGATTTACGTCTCTCTGTTAACCCCGATGGCGGATAACCGACCAGCAGGGGTAGATCGTGTCAAGACCTCATCGATCCCGATTGACAGAAAACATAGCCTCAACGATCCCCATGTGCAGTTGATCACATCAACCTTGCACATAGCCGATCTCTTCAAGGACAACAGATCTCATCTGCCGCCTCCGTATATCTAATATGCATACGATCTGAATCCAAATCCTATAGCAGAGGCTCTGATACCACTGTTGGGTTCTACGGTAGGGTGCGTCGACTGCAAATTAAAATTTTCCTACGCGCAGAACATCCAGGAACATGCTACGGGAGATGGATCACAATTCGTTACCACTAGACGCGTGGTGCCGTGCAGCGGAAGAAGAGTTGGGGCAGCGCGTCCGCGTGGATCGTCTCCTCCTCGTTCGATCTCCCTCGAACAGCCGGTCGTCCGATCCCACGTACAAGTTCGCCGGAGCGGCGCAAGTGCACCGCCTCTAACGGTATCCGCGCGTGCAGGAGGAACACCGTGCGGCGGACTGCTAGGTCCGATCACACAGTCGGCGGCGAGTGGAGGTGGTTATTCGCAACACATGCAAACCCTAGTCGCAACGCCGAAGCGATCAGCCTCCTGAGGCGGAAGCGATCAACCTCCTGAGGCCGAAGTGATCAACCTCCTAAGGCCGAAGCGTTCTCTCTTCTGAGTGTGCCGCACCTCCACTTTATATAGGCGTCCGTCGCGGGCTCAACACTTGGGCCTCGCACGGACCCTAAAGCCCAAAGTCTACTCGGTCACATTCCTAGTCCAGTTCGGATCACATCCGACCAGTGTCCTACGAACCGACCTCGTAGGTTCCTTCCCTTAAGCGCGCGACCCCTTAGGTTCAAGTCGCCAGTTCGGATCACCTCCGACCTGCACGGTTGGTAGCGGCCTCTAGCAAGGCGTGCCGACCACCAAGCAGACTATGAAGCTGGTTAGGCGAACCTGTACAACGTGTCACACTTCTGTTCCTTTTGCCACATGATATATGTTGTCGGGCTCAAGGCGAGACTGTCATCCTTGTGCTAACCCGACCTCTTTCTCTTCCAGTGATACCGACCACTATCCGGATTATCTCATAATCCTTGTCGCATGGCCATGTTGTTCCTGGTCGGATCACACGAGGGGCCCAGAGTATATCTCTCCTAATCGGAGGGGCAAATCCCATCTTGCTCGACCATGTCTCGCAGCATGGGACTGGACAAACCCGAAACCTACCTTTGTAACTACCCAGTCACGGAGTAGCGTTTGGTCGGCCCAAAGCAAGTCTGTCACCATCCCGAGTACATGCGTCAGCTCAGGTCTTAGGACATAGAACGTATGTTGTACTAGAGACTCACAGATGACATATCGCTGCGTCTCATAGTTGGGTCTGTCCGACTCGGACCTTATCTCGACTCGGATCCGACTATGTCGAATTCGACCAGACCTTTCCAAGTCCATATTATCCGGTTAGCATCCAATGCTCCATGGCTAGTGAGACCAAGCCATCGACCGTGTCATATGCTAGTCTAGTCGGCTGCGCGTCCATACAGCCCTTTCGACTAGGGACCTTTTAGGACAGTCATCATACAATGCATAGTCCCATAAACAAGTCACGTACTTGCTGATACACATCATTGATAATGTCCAAGGACTATCTTTGTTCATAAACACATAGGAAATATCATCATACATGATTGCCTCTAGGGCATATCTCCAACAGGACAATCACAGGTTCAACCCGTGAGCACATGGCAGACACCACGGGATCGAATTCTTCCACCAGCCTGGCGAGGATGTGCGAGACCACATCTTCCTCGTCCACCTTTTTTCCTGAGGCAACTAACTCATCACAAAGGGTTCTGATCTTACCAACGTACTCTGTAATGGTGGAATTGCCCTTCTGAAGATTCGCCAGCGCGATCCTGACGTTGACAGACCGTGCTCGGGTATGCGAGGTGAGCATCCCTTGCACGGTGTTCCACAGCTCTGCTGCGGTGTGGCAAGTCGCCACTTGGATGGCCATCTCACGTGGTAGAGTAGTCAGCAGGTAGGAGAAAACCTGCTGATCATGAGCGTACCAGGTGCCAAACTCCGGGTTGGGGGCCTTCGACTTGGTCTTGCCGTCGTCGCTAGTGACCTTGATCGTCATGGGCGGCACCACCTGCTCCAGATCGAGGAAGCCCACCATCTGCATCCCCCTGATGGCAGAGAGGACGGTGGCACGCCAAAGTGCTTCGTTCCCTCTCGAAAGCTTCTCTGTGGCGATGTGTGCAAAAGGAGATGAGGGGAACGTATTTGCGGATGAGCTCGCCATGGATGAATCCGAGGTAGGCTCTGATTACCATGTAAAAACGAATGAGGTTTTGGTGTGAAGCGTATACCTCCTGGCAGGGACACGTGCACGTTTATATCATCAACAGAAGATACAAGATCGGCAGGTGGTTTAGGGCTTGGCCCCTAATCCATGCTATACATGGGATTGGGCTCGCCGCTAACCACCTGCCTTGGTTTACAAGAAACGCACGCACACACAATTACAATCATGATCATGTCACGTTACAACTTAAGCCTATCGTCTAACACCCTCTAGCCTTTAACCTTCACATCCTGGTCTCTACATGCTCTGCATGTGGTGGCAAAAGGCAGCAACCGATGCCTCCTTTGCAACGGCGAGTGGAGGGACGTTTTTCCGGATGCCTCACATTTCCAACACATTGCGCACCCACCTAACCCGTCCTGTTGTCATGTCATTCCCATTTATCACTTTCTTCTTTCCATGTCTTAGTCTCATTTCCTTAAAAAAAATGTCTTAGTCTCATTTGTGTGGGTTTGGCAGCTCCAAATTGAGAAGCAGAGCTAGCTAAGATGGGTAGTAGGCTAAAGGAAAAAGAGTGCCCATCAATTTGATATATACTCAGCTGGGTTTGGAGGCATGAAGAGGAACCATATACTTTATATATGTGTGTGTAAATGGTGTGGGCCTGTGTTAAGATCGTCATATTTTCTAGTACAAAAAGAAAACTCTCCTGTGTACTGCAACTCATCGATGTTCTCTTTCTCTGATAAAGTAGAGGCTAGGCATCTCAGTGGCAGCAATGATATCTTAACTCATCAATTGTTTCTTGTTTCCATCTCCATGAAGGTAGCAATAAACCCGCAGACACTTGCAGAGTTCCTTTTTTCATTGCTCTGCTATTGGGTGGAAGCAATATTTGCACGACTCTTCCTGTGCTATGACGGAAGAATAACACGAATTAAATGTACAGTGCAAATGAGTTTGTACGTTCTGTACCTAGGTGTTTAGGGCCAATGAATTTCTGCAGTTTATAGGAATTTGCAGATAATTTATGTGTACTTGTATGTTCAGTATTGATGAATTTGAGACCCAGTGTGTAAAACATGTGTCTTACTGAGTGGTAGTGATTAGTATAAAACATACATCGATGCAATTCTAGATAGACAGACTGTAGTGGTCATCAGTTTATATTGTTTGATAAGTGCAAATTTTACATAGAGAGCAGCAGTAGCATTGTTCTGAACAAGCAGTATCAGTTCATCAGGCAGTCCATTGCCGTTGCTTTGCTTTTCATTGGGGAGCACCCAGTCAGAGATAAGCCATGATATGTGGAACGAAACTCGTCAACCAGAGCAAGCTTTTCGCCAGGAGTTTTCTACATTCGTTCTGACCACCAGATCTTAACAATCAACAAACGAAGCGTAACATCTTCTCGTGATTAGGGCCGGCCCTGAGGGGGGGCAGGGGGGGCGGCTGCCCCGGGCCCCCCAAAACCAGGGGCCCCCTCCCAGGTATACTCACGTAGACTTCCTCTAGAAAAATTTAGCCCAGAAAAAATAGCCCAGGGATGGAATTAGCAGGAACAGAACGCGGGTATCCCTATTTCCCTTCCAATCGCTAGTCAACGGCGGCAGGTCTCCAGCGCTGGCGCCTCCGATCTCCACGAACGCAGGTACGGGTCCTGATCGTGAGATGCGGGAGTCAGCCGGCCGGTTGGTGTAAGCGCTGGACACAGGGAATCACACCGGCGGACGCGGCATGAGCATCGCCGAGCGCTGCCGCGGTACAGATCCGAGGTAATGCCATATTGCCCTTCCTATTCCCCACACATATGTTACTAATTAAGTTCCAGCATCATGCAGATGCATCGCTTGCATCGTAAAACTTTTGACTGCAATTTTATCTAATTCCAGCGCTACATGTTATGACGTCCTCCAAAATGTAGGCATAGCCTATTGTTATAATGTTTATTTATATGGTAGTAACATAGGGAACAATTGCATAAAATGAAATTTGAGTCTATTTCCTCACCTTAAGCTGAGCACCACATCTTCCTTCATTTGAGTCTTTTTCCAACAGAACTATGGAACGCCCGAGCGGTTGCAGTTTTAACTGTACCACAGGAATAAGAAAACTTGATATCCATTCAATTTATTCCCCCTCCTCTCCATTGACAGAGACACTGCAACGATCAATGCATCCCTTCCCTGCCTCCACAAAGGTTCCCACGAGCATTTAAAAACTTTAAAAGGTTCGAATGAGCCCTCACTAGCCATGACATCCTCGTCTCTAGCTCGTTCGTGGTCTAATCTAAGTTGTGGTAAAAAAAAAAACCCAGCCACATGTGAACCATTCATTCTCTCTTGCATCAGTTATGTCGTGCTAGCCACGATTTTCCTGATCGGCATAGTGAGGACATGTGTCTAGGCCACAGAGTGTTACTATCTTCTCCCTGTTCTCGTAAATCGACCGACACAATTTCTATTGCAAGGCAATTGAGAAATAGCAACCCGCAAAAAAATAGAAAAATAGCAATCAACAAAAAAAACTGAGAATTAGCAAATGTGTGTTCTTCATATTAAGGGCCCCCACATTTTAGTTTCGCCCCGGGCCCCCAAATTCTCAGGACAGGCCCTGCTTGTGATGCTGGTTTAGGATAAGCATTAGACTTCAGATGGATTGTGGCACTTGACTAGACAGTTGTTCCTGTCAAATATCCTGCAACTGTGTCGCAAGCTAATGATCCTTCCAGTGCAAACTGAAAAGTCCTTCAGAATGGTACTGTGCCGCTAATGGTCGCCCTCCCTCTACTGACATTCATGCCTTGCGCTTTTTTCTCGAATACCACACGCAATGTCTTTTGTCTAGAGAGGATATATTTCCGCATGCCTCTCGTTCCAAACGCACAACATAGGTCGAACCCCAAATTGATACATGAAACTAGTTTGTGTTCCACTCATGTTGGCTCGAGTGTGATGTCCTAGCAAAGAGAGCAAGCTAAATTTAAAGGGCTAAAGAAGAAGGCCACGTCTATGTGCAATACTAGTACATGGGCAGTGTGCATTATAAAGGCAAGCAAGCGTTACACCGAAGGTTGGTGGACACATTACCTATCCTTTAATCAATATCAATACTAATACTACGTTTTGTTCCTGTAAAAAACTATGTTTTTTCAGTTCTTGGAAATTTTCTGTGGGGCTTTGTGCAGGACGAAGTCTCCGAAGTACAAATTAGACCACATATTTTGTAGTCTCTGTATATATATCCATACGGCTCAACATGGTAACACTGAAAATACCTTTGAGATAAACATCCACATACGATTCTCAAGTATCTATAGATCCAACTATCCGAGAACACACATCTTTTCAAAGTTTAAAATGTGTAACTATGATACAATGCAGTAGTTTGTGATAGTAATTATAGAGAGAGCCTGGAGTGTCGCTGGGTTCAGCACCGCTTCCGTGTGCAAAGTACATCCAAAAGGAAAGTCAACCAATGGGATGATCGGGGTTTGGGACACACAGGGGCATTTTCTCGTAATTGTAGAAACAAGACACTGGCGACCTGGAGATAAGTGCTATGTGTCCGATTTGTAGCTGTGAAGAGGAAGACTCTTTCCGCACCTTTTGCTCATGCATTAATGCAGGGGGACTATGGAGAGCAATGTCTGTTGAATGGGACCTTCCGGATGTTACAAAAATAATGCCAACAGGAAGAGAATGGTTTGTTCAGATAGTTTCAGATTTGAACGAACATGTACGGCTAAGACTGATGATGCTACTTTGGCGTATTTGGTATGTCCGAAATGAGCTAGTTCATCATAAACCTGCGCCACCAGTGGACGTCTCTTGCCGCTTCCTAGCCAGCTACGTCGCATCGCTACACTCCATTGCTTTAAACCCACAGGCTGACCACTCAAAGGGCAAGTACCCAGCTATGGTGTGTTTTCCTTTGGCTGCTCCTACATGCAATATAAAGCATATTGATCCCAGCCCTTGGGCTCCTCCTGCGGCTGGTAGGTTAAAGCTGAACACCGACGGACCTGTGCTAAATGGAGTAGCAGGTACAGGTATGATTCTTAGAGACCATGACGGCAGTATCATTTTCAGTCCTGAAGATATTTGTTTTCTTGTAATTAATGATGTGCTTGAGACGGAGATCATGGGCATTCGAGAAGGTCTCTCACTAGCATTACAATGGAGCAATTTGCCTGTTGATGTTGAATCAGACAGCCATGAAGCAGTGAAGATGATTCTTACTGGGGACATGAATAGATCAAAATATGCTCTTCTGATAGAGGAGATCAAAGCTAGTTTGATCGAGCGTAATTCTTGTATTACTCATGTTGTGCGCAGCAAAAATAATGCTAGTCACTTTTTGGCAAATTTTGGACGATCACAATGCCGAACTGTTGTGTGGCTTGGATCGGCTCCTGATGAACTCCTCGACATTGCTGGTCGTGATTGTAACCCTGGATAGTTTTGAGTAATACAAGTATTATCCCGAAAAAAAAAAGACACTGGCGTAGTTTTTCTTGTTCCCCTTGAGAAGAGAAACAGTGGCGTAGCTGGTTTGGCACTGGCTTCGCTGGCGAAGTAAGGGGGTGTTTGTTTTCACGGACTTTTTGGTGTAGGGACTAGAAAAAAGTCCATCTTAGAGACTTTTTAACCAAATAGAAGGGACTACTAGGGACTAAAAGTTGCTTTTTGGGACTAAATGAAGAAGACTCTTAAGGAAAGTCTTTTTTGGGACTTTTTGGGACTTTTTCAACAATGCCCCTCCCTGCACCCATTGCCCCGCCGCCCCATGGTGTTGTTTGGTTGTTATTTTCATGTATACTAGGGGTAACATGGTCTTTTATATGTAACTTAATAACCTCTAGGGAGGGATTAAGGACTTTTTAGTCCCTGAAAACAAACAGGGAGGAACTTTTCAGGGGCTAGAGACTTTTTAGTTGGAACTAGAAAAAGTCCTAAGACTTATGAACTAAACAGGGCCTAAGTCCAACGCAAGACCTTCTAATCGGCACCTCCAGCGGCTGTTAGGAGTTAGGGCGCCCACACGCCGGTATCCATGAGCTGGCCCATTAAACGGCCACGAGTCGCTTCGCCAGGGTGCACCTTGGTCCGCTCGGTCAATGATTGACCAATGACGGTCATTGTTGACTTTTAAAAATAACACAAAAAACAAAAAAAAGAAAAAAGTTCATGAATTCAACAAGTTCATAGATTGAAAAATAATTAGCAAAATTCAAAAAATTTATTAATTCAACAAAAGTTTCATGCTTTTGAAAAAAAGTTCATAAAATTAAAAAAATAACCATGGACTTTGAAAAAAAATGTCCATGGATCGGAAAAAGTACATAGATTTTGAAAAAATCATGATTTCTAGAAATTTTTGCAGATTTGAAAAAGTTCATTGTTTTGAAAAAAACCCACAGATTATTAAAAAATGGCCCATAAATTTTTAAAAAAATTTACAGCCATTTTATTTTTTATGAATTTGGAAAAGTTTGTGCTAGAATGTGTTCATGCAATTGAAAAAAAATCACAGATTCAAAAAAAGTTCACGAATTTGAGAAAAGTTCATGTGTTTTAAAAAAATAGTTTTGTCAAATTTTTTAAAAGTTCATGAATTTAAAAAAAGTTTGTAATTTGAAATAAAATAATGCATATAAAAAATAAAAGGGAAAGAAAAAGAAAGGAATAAGAAGAAATAAACAAAAAAAGACAACAAAAGAAAGACAAAAAAATGAATTCTGAAAACCCAAAAAAATCGGTTGGGAGATTTCAGAAGCTTCCCAAAACCAGCATGGGAAGCTTCACAAAACCGGGAACAGGGGAGCTTCTTGCTCGTCTTAGTTGGGACGGTTCATTTAAATAATAACGAAGGGGAAGGGGTGTGTGGCAGTTGCAAAAATAGCCTATAACTCGCGCTTATGCCGTCAAATAGGCGCCAACACCCAATGCTCGGGTTGGCCCATAACACATGAATCGACTTTCGGCCATGGAAAGCTAGCCCAACCAAGCAGATGTTTGGTTGTGCTTCGGCCTTTCCCCACAGATAATTTTCTAGTAAGCCCAACCAAATGGAGGCTAAAACTAGAGATGAGATATTTCTAGGAGATACAATAAAATTTACTCTTTTTTTGGCAAAGGTAAAATTACTTGTTGCTTGATTGTTCCGTACAAAGAACAATAGATGCATGTGCATCTATGCAAGTTAGGCATATTGACCAACTTTGACGTACTTGAAAAAGGAAAAATCTCCTTGAATCATGTTATAGGTAGTTTTGCTCATTAACATGTTATTGAAAACCTAACTTCAAAAAAATCACTTCAATTCGAGTATTTAATTTTC
The DNA here is from genome assembly GCA_904067115.1 of Aegilops sharonensis. NCBI lineage: Eukaryota > Viridiplantae > Streptophyta > Magnoliopsida > Poales > Poaceae > Aegilops > Aegilops sharonensis. Next base: position 905,938,848 of record LR880968.1, read on the forward strand.
CAAATGTATTTTAATTGAAAATAACATTTATTACTTCAAAGTCAAAGTATAAAGCACAACACATTATACTATGAGTTTATTATTACTATGATGATAATAGTGTCTTTTGTTTTGACAATCAAACACTATGACTGCTCGCATTGTGGGCAGTGTGCATTATAAAGGCGAGCAAAAGCGTTCAACAGAAGGTTGATGAACGCATTACCTATCCTTTAATCAATATATATCGATACTAGAAATGTTTTATTCATGTAAAAGAAGCCCTTTTTACGGTACACTGGTACTGGAGTACGACACATCTGGCCATCCATTGAGAAGGACAGCTTCGTCATTTCCCAAAGGGCACCGGATGGGGTTAGCAACTTTTGCGCTGCCATGCTGGATTCCTGATAGAGCTGAGAAGGGTCCGATTGAGAAAAAAAAGTTTCTCAGATTCCTATTGAGTGGTGGAGCCCTCAAGTCCGATTCCTTTTCTTTGCCTCGACCATCACACTCCACTGCCCTGGCCATTCACTCCCACCACTTCCATGCCAACGGATGCATGACCGTATGGCCTCCCCTCGTGGTGCCCCACGCGATCATCCCGCCGCCAGTCGGCACGACTGCCTCTTGTCCACGTGTCGGCAAAAGCAGAGACAACAGAATCATGGCCCCGTTTTTTCTAGTCATCTCACAGAGTTCAATGTAAGATTCATGGCCCCGTTTTTTTCCAGTCACCTCGCACAGTTCGAGGTAAGATTCATGGCCCCGTTTTTTCGAGTCATTTTGCACAGTTCAAGGTTAGAGTATATGCTTGTGGACTCTTACGTAGAATACGAGAAAGGGGAATTATCATTGAAAATCTTTTGTCAAGTCATCAAACAGGTGGAAAGTGAAGTGTTTGGAGGGCCACATGGGGCTCAGATCGATGCAACTTCGATTGGTAGGGAAAGAAAATCCTGCCTAACCCTGGTTGACACTCTCTGGTTTCTTCAATTGTTGTGTGTAGGTTAGGTATTCAGTGTATTTTGATGATGTCAAACTACGTCTGTGATGTCGTGGTTATGATGCTTCTATCATAATAAGATGAAGATGGTTAGGATGCCATGCGAACGTCACTACATATAAAACTTGTCCTTTATAAGAGGTGGTTATGCTTAGAAGAGGAGATGTTTGTGGACGCATTAGCTTTAAATCCAAACTACAAAAACCAACATTAATGTCATTTGATTCAATGTTATTTGCAATTTTCCAGTAATTTTGATGATCGGGGACTACACAAATGCGTCCATGTTGACTCTAGTAACGATTAGTCTTAGGTGTTGGCCCGGACGGATACCAGCCGATCCTCACCATGACGAAGGAACATGTACCTCCTTTATATGCGGGGCACTAGTTAACTTGGGCTGAAATCAAAAGTTGTTTTGGCACATCAGAACATGGTACACATACATGGAATATGATGGACCACATTCCCTTTCTTTTCTCTCTTGGTTGTTTTCCAAGATCAATTCCAACAATTAAATCTTAATGATATGCTTGGTTATTGAAAACAGCAATGGCAGTTACATTTCAGGTTATCATCATTGTTAAACAATGTACATACGGTATTCTATAAACCGTATAGTGTATGTGTGCGTGTAGTTGTTGTACCTGGTTAGGTTGTTGTGATTGCATCTTATCCTAGCCTATGACTTGGAGATCAATCCACAACCTAACAACCTTGTAATCTCGCAGCCCTTAGTGGCTATATTAACACGCACGTGTCCCTGCTAACCGCATACGCTTAAGCCTCATTTTCTACATGGTATACAGAGCCTAACTCTTCCAATCGCATCTAGGTCATGTCTTCCTCCTCCTCTCCCGTCGCCATGGCCTCCCACTCCCTCGCATCGCTTGGCCACACCATCACCGAGAAGCTCACCAGGAGAACTTCCTGGTGTGGAAGGCACAAGTTCTGCCGCACATCAAAGCGGCAGGGATGATGGGCTATCTCGATGGCTCGATCAAGGAGCCAAACGCCGTCTTCCTCTTTGAGAAGGAGATCGCTGAAGGGAAGAAGGAGATCATCAGCACGCCCAACCCGGAGCACGCCATCTGGGTAACGCAGGATCAACAGGTTCTCACGTTCCTGATTGCCTCTCTCTCTCTCTCTCGCGATGTTCTCATGCAAGTTTCTAACCACACCACCGCTGTTGGCATCTGGCAAGCCTTGTGCCAAAGTTTTTCTTCGCAATCCAGGGCCTGCACAATCCAGCTCCGCTCAGCCCTGGGAAACACACGCAAGGGGGATCTCTCGGCCGCTACCTACTTCACCAAGATGAATGGAATCGCCGATGAGCTCGCAGCCGCCGGCAAGCCCCTTGGAGAAGATGACCTCGTCGACCAGATTCTCCAAGGTCTGGTGCATGAGCTGGAATACAACGGCTTTGTATCCGCGATCTCCACCCACGCTGCCATGGACCAGCAGATAGGGCTCTCTGAGCTCTTCTCGTTGCTCTTGGCGGCCGAGTCACGCATCCTCGCCCAGCAGGCGGCCTTCTCCCCCAACAACTCCGCCAATCTCGCTTCCCGTGGCGGTGGCCGCGGTGGTCGTGGAGGCGGCAGCAGTGGCGGACGAGGCGGCTACAACAACAACTCCGGCCCTCCTCGCTACAACGACAACTCCGGCGGTGGCTCCTCTGGCGGTGCGCCGCGCAGGCAAGGTGGTGATCACGGTGACCGTGAACGCTGCCAGATCTTCAAAGAGGATGGCCATGGAGCGTGGCGATGCAGGAAGCCCTACGACAAGGGCTACAACAACAATGTATGAAACCCCGCAGGAGGCGGTGGTGGCGACAACAATGGTGGCAGCGGTGGTGGCAATGGCGGTCAACATCGATCTGCAAACGCTGCGCATTCATACGGTGTAGATACCAATTGGTATCTTGACACCGGAGCGACCGATCACATCACTGGCGAACTCGACAAGCTTGCTTTTTAGGACCGCTACACCAGCAACGAGCAGATACACACCGCTAGCGGGCAAGGTATGGCCATTGCACACATTAGACATTCAGTTTTATCTACTCCCTCCGGCTCATTAAACTTGAACAATATTCTTCATGTTCATAAATCTGAGCAAAGCCTTCTTTCTGCCTATCAACTCATGAAAGATAATGACGTGTTTATTGAACTTCACCCTGAAACTTTTCTTGTCAAGGATCAGGCTTCCCGGAGGATCATACTTCAAAACAAGAGTAGATGGCGTCCGTTCCTGGTCACCGGGCACCACAGTGCTCCCCAACGGCAAGCCCTTGGAGCAATTAAACCATCTACATCCCGGTGGCACAAGCGCCTAGGACATCCCTCCCTTCCGATAGTCCAGAAAATTGTTCGAGATTTTAATCTATCCGTGTCCAATAAACAAGATCATCTTCTAGTGTGTGATGCATATCAGATGGCCAAGAGCCGCCAACTTCCCTATCCTCGCTCAGTTAGTGAATCCAAAGCTCCTTTAGAGCTAATTTTTTTTCAGATGTTTGGGGTCCTGGACCCATCTCTGTAGGCAGACAAAAATATTAGTCAGTTTCATTGATGATTTTAGCAAGTTTAGTTGGATCTATTTGCTTAAGAAAAAGTCTGATGCGTTTGAGAAATTTCATCCTTTTCAAGCTCATGTTGAACGTTTGTTTAATCGCGAAATTATTGCTATGCAAACAGATTGGGGTGGTGAGTACGAGAGTTTGTACTCTTTCTTTGAATGCATTGGTATCACTCACCATGTCTCTTGCCCTCATGCGCACCAACAGAATGGATCTGCCGAGCAAAAACATCGTCACATAGTGGAAGTTGGCCTCTCCCTTCTAGCTCATGCTTTTATGCCTCTCAAGTTCCGGGATGAAGCGTTCCTCACAGCGGTATATCTCATTAATCGTGTTCCTAGTAGAGTTATCAAAAATCAAACTCCACTAGAACGACTCTTTGGCACTAAACCCAACTATAATTTTCTTCGTATCTTTGGTTGTGCTGTTTGGCCTAATTTGCGCCCGTTCAACAAACACAAACTTGAGTTCCATTCAAAGCAATGCGCCTTCTTGGGTTATAGTAGTCTCCACAAGGGTTACAAATAACTACACATCTCCTCCGGGCGTGTCTATATTTCTCGAGATGTTGTCTTCGATGAACAAGTTTTCCCTTTTGCTAGTCTTCATCCCAATGCCGGCGCCCAACTCCGCAAAGAACTTGTTTTGTTACCACCTCATCTTTTGCCTTCACCCAATTTTGTTCCATGGGGAGTCGATGCTACTGGTCCTGTGTCTATGGCTAATACGCTTGATGAAGGGTCTGCTCATAGTGTGTAGGAGACAGGGCCGGAAACTAGCAAAGAAATTGGTGAAAACATGCATGATTTTATGCAGCACACAGATGATCCAGGCGCAGCCTCCAATGCTGATTCTGGCGGGCGAATCTCCTCGGGATCCGGCATTGCAGGCGCGTTAGGCGGATCTCCCGCGGGATCGGAGCCAGCAGACGTGCCAGGCGATCGGCCAGGCGGGCCATCTGTCCCGCTGTCCCCTCGTCGGGCTACCCGCACCTCGGCGGATTCCCCTCCTGCGGCCGAGCCCGCTCCACGTGGCCGGCCTGGCGCGGCGCACACTGGTCCGAGCGAGCCGGGCCCCACCCAGCCGACCGCGCGCACTGGCCCGGGTCGGCGGGGACCCTCCCAGCCAACCGCGTCGAGTCCGCCGCGGCCAAGTGGCGGCTCTGCACCAGGCGCTGCGGCTGGATCGGCCGAATCTTCACAGGAGTTCGCCCTCGGATCTAGTGCGGCTGACTCCGGATCTTCTGTGGCTCATTCGGATTCTGCTGTTTCTTCTTCCTCCAACAGGCTGCAAATTCAAGCCGATCGACCACCTCCGCCCTCTCCTGCTCGTACACACACCAGGTCTCAGAGTGGTATTGCTAAACCAAAAGTTTAGAAAGACGGGTGTATTCGGTGGGGGTCATTTTGTGCTGCAGGTGAACCTAGGAACCTGCAAGATGCTCTTGATGATCCGAAGTGGAGAAAGGCAATGGACGAGGAGTACTCTGCTACTATCCGGTTAATTCTTTCCATTGCAATCTCTCGAAATTAGTGCATGCGTCAACTAGATGTAAAGAACGCGTTTTTGCACGGTGTTCTGGAAGAGGAAGTCTTTATGAGGCAACCTCCTGGTTATGAGAGCTCAGTCTCACCACGCCTTGTCTGCAAGCTTGATAAAGCATTATATGGCTTGAAGCAAGCACCAATAGCCTGGTATTATCGATTGTACTCCAAACTTCGGTCACTTGGTTTCTTTGCCTCAAAAGGAGACATCTCGTTGTTTTTCTATCATCGGCATGGAGTAACTATTTTTATGCTCATATACGTTGATGATATTATTGTTACAAGTTCCTCACCCAAAGCAGTTGCAGCTCTTCTTAAGGATCTGAGTTTGGCTTTTGCTTTAAAAGATTTAGGTGCTTTGCACTTCTTCCTTAGTATTGAGGTGAAAAATGTTGCAAGTGGAGTTCTTCTGTCACAAGAGAAATATGTGCAAGAGATACTTCAACGGATGGGAATGACAGGATGTAAACCTTCTCCTACACCTTTGTCCACCTCCGAAAAGTTATCTCTTCGAGATGGAGATATTCTTACATCTGAAGACTCCACTCGGTATAGGAGTATTGTGGGAGCATTACAATACCTCACATTGACCCGGCTAGACATTGCATATGCTGTTAATAAGGTTTGTCAGTTCTTGCATGCTCCTACTACTGTTCATTGGACTGCTGTAAAAAGGATACTCAGATATCATCAAGGAACACAGAGTCATGGACTTAAGCTTTGCAAGTCAGACTCTATGCTTGTTAGTGCGTTTTCTGATGCAGATTGGGCAGGCTGTCCTGATGATAGGAGGTCCATAGGAGGTTTTTCAGTTTTCCTTGGAGGTAATCTGATTTCATGGAGTGCTCGTAAGCAGGCTACTATCTCCAGATCTAGTACAGAGGCTGATTACAAGGCCCTAGCTAATGCCACTGCTGAAGTAATCTAGGTTCAAACATGTTGGCAGAGTTGGGTGTTCATCATCCCAAGGCAGCATCATTGTGGTGTGACAATTTGGGTGCTACGTATTTATCTGCCAACCCTGTTTTTCGTGCCAGGACGAAGCACATAAAGATAGATTATCACTTTGTTCGAGAACGGGTAGCTAACAAGCTGTTGAATGTTCGCTTTGTTCCTACTGGTGATCAAGTTGCAGATGGGTTTACTAAACCCCTTTCTTTGAGGCAGCTGGAGGCATTTCGACGCAACCTCAACTTAGATAAGTTGTGATTGAGGGGGAGTGTTAAACAATGTACATACAGTATTCTATAAACCGTATAGTGTATGTGTGCGTGTAGTTGTTGTACCTGGTTAGGTTGTTGTGGTTGCATCTTATCCTAGCCTATTACTTGGAGATCAATCCACAACCTAACAACCTTGTAATCTCACAGCCCTTAGTAGCTATATTAACACACACGCGTCCCTGCTAACCGCATACGCTTAAGCCTCATTTTCTACAATCGTATGCCTAGTGGTGATGATCGCTAACATGGTGCACCTGAGGGAGAGTTTCTGGATGATGATGTCACTAGTAGAAAAAGGGCCTATTGTCCCGGTTGGTAAGGGCCTTTAGTCCCGGTTCCTGAACCGGGACTAAAGGGTCGGTACTAATGCCCTGGCCCTTTAGTCCCGGTTCAGTACAGAACCGGGACAGATGGGCCTCCACGTGGCCTGTGCGCCGAGCCCAGGCAGGAGGGCCTTTAGTCCCGGTTGGTGGCACCAACCGGGACCAATAGGCATCCACGTGTCTGCATTTCAGGGGCTTGGTTTTTTTTGAAAGGGGGGGTTGGGGGTTTTGGGGGTTTAATTTAGGTGTTTCATATATTGTGTTAGCTAGCTAATTATAGAGAGAAGTGTCCTCTCTTTTGTCCGTGCTTGGTCGACCTACGTACTATACATACGTATAGAGAGGACTAGCTAGACACGCTAGCTAGCTAGTAAGCAAACGAAGGAAACCGAAGATCGTCATGAACATATATGCATACAGAGAGAAGTGATATCGACCACCTCTCCTTCTCCGAGAGATTGGTCGAACAACAAGTTCTCGTATATCTATCCGACACTACCGGCTACATATATACAATAATTATCTTTTACAAATATAATCTCCTAACATACGGACG
>LR880968.1:905960352-905972145 GCA_904067115.1 Aegilops sharonensis
GTGATGCACACTGAGAAGAATATCGCCGAGGCACTTTTTGGTACATTGTTCGGCATAGATGGGAAGTCAAAGGATAATACTAAGGCTAGAGTCGATCTGGAGGCGCTATGTGATAGGCCGTTACAAAACATGAAAGAACCGAAAGGAAAGCAGAACTGGACGAAGCCAAAGGCATGGTTCAATCTTGGAAGGCCAGCTATGAGGGAAATTCTCTTGTGGGTGCAACAGCAGTTGATGTTCCCCGATGGGTATGCAGCGAATCTAAAGAGGGGAGCGAATCTTGATAAACTGAAGATATTTGGTCTCAAGAGTCATGATTGGCACATATGGATTGAGCGGGTAATGCCGGTGATGTTGCGTGGCTTCATCCCTGAGGATGAATGGCTAGTACTGGCAGAAATCAGCTATTTCTTCCGTGTTCTTTGTGCGAAAGAACTATCGCCTGGCGTGCTAGAAGAAATGGAAGAGTTGGCGCCAGAGTTGATCTGCAAGTTAGAGAAGATCTTTCCACCGGGCTTCTTTAATCCAATGCAGCATTTGATTTTGCATCTCCCGACCGAGGCAAGATTGGGGGGTCCCGTGCAAAATCGTTGGTGCTACCCAACTGAGAGAATGCAGAAGACGCTTCGACAAAAATGTAAAAATAAACGTAGAATTGAAGCATCGATGGCTGAGGCATTCATCACAGAGGAGGCGGCAAACTTCGTAACAGCGCACTACGAAGCCAAAAATCGTCATTTGCATAATCCGAAGCCTCGGTACAATGCTGACGAGCCTAAAAAGGGTGGATCCAACCTCAGCCTATTCAAAGGGAATCTCGCACCAGCTAGTGTTTCACATCCAGTATCTTTGAATAACGAAGAATGGCGGACCATTTCGTTGTATATCTTCAACAACCTGATAGAAGTGCGGCCGTACATCGAGTAAGTTCTCGGTACATTGTTTCGCAACTTCTATTTCCTTTGAACTACTCTTATTCCTGGATATGTCATACAGTCGATACGTCGCCATATTCTCGTATGGAGCGGAGATCCAAAAGGATTCCGTCGAAGAGTATGAGCTTCTCGCAAAGCAAGGAGGTGGCTATCCCGGTTTCATCTCTTGGTTCAAACAAACGGTAATTTCTATTAGACAATTTCATTTCATTCGCTAATTTGTGCATAATGCAACAATCCTTTCATATTAAACTTGTAGGCTAATTCAGAGTCTATGGACGCCGAATTGAGACAAGTCGCTAATGGTTTTGACTATAAGGTCCGTTCATTTGACAAGTACGACATCAACGGGTATCGCTTTCATACCTATGGCAAAGAGCTATCTATAGCCGACCGAAAGTCAACAAATTGTTGTGTATCTGCTATCGGCGAAGGAGGTACCGAGTATTATGGGAGAGTTGAAGCAATTTATGAACTTCTGTTCTATGGTGAAAACTCACCGAATGTCGTAGTCTTCAAATGTTATTGGTTTCAGCCGAAGGAGACTAGAAGGACTCATGAACATGTAGGGCTAGTTGAAATCAACCAAAGCACTCATTTAGATGTTCCTGATGTCTATATTATGGCTCAACAAGCGACCCAAGTATTCTATCTACCGTGGGCCTGCCAAACTAATCCAAATCTGAAAGGTTGGGATGTCGTTTATGAAGTGCCGCCACGTGCTAGACTTTCTCCCCCAAAGGAAGAGGATTATGAACCTCACATTAACCCAGACACATATGAAGGAGAATTCTTCCAAGAGACACGTCTTTCCAAAAAGCATTTCAAGAACCGCTATACTTCACCCCAAAACATTGAAGTAGACAGCGACAATGAATCCGACATCACCCCAGAGGAGGAACAAGAAGAGCCGGAACAAGAAGAGGTTACTGCTGCGGATGACCTGTCAATGCTTGACCGATTACGTCAAGGTGGCCTTGCACATGTTGATGCCAATGAACCCTATGAGCCCGTCATTGATTATAGTGATGATGATGATTATGCATTTATTGATGATACTGATCCAGATTATTAGTAGTGTCAGGTATTACATTTTTTTATGTTGTACTTGATGATAATACACTTAAGTGATACACATATTATTATTCATGTCGGTCTTTTTTTATGTTGTACTAATTTTGTTTACTGTTTGTCATGGCAGGTGTTGAAAGATGGTGGGCGCTGGTCGGGAGCGTGGTCTGAGGTCTTCCATTCCAGACGCACCTCTCCGCCGAGCGTTGCTGGACAGTATGGCCACACCGCCGGGCCCTTCTTCGTCGACCGCGGTGCCCAGCAGGGGACGAGGTAGGAAGAGAGGAGGTAGGGCACGTGGTCGTGGGAGAGGAGGTAGGGTGACTGCTACGGCGCCTTCCTCGCCGCCACCCCCAGCTGTTTCACCCGAGCACGTGACTGCTAGGGTGGACTCGTCCGAGGAGGAGGCTACACGGACTCCGGTCCACGAGCCTGCGGTCCACGGGTCTTGGGCCTCGAGTTCGGCCCACGTGACCCCGGAGGAGCACACGTCCGGATGGGGTACCTGGCCGGATCAGCCCGAGGAGCCGAGTGGCCATGCTGATGATGGCGGGGAGCCGACTGATCTTGAGGAGGAGGGGGGTACCGTCTACCAGCGTGGTGCTACACGGCTCCCGTCCGTGCCGGTGACCCGCGAGCAGAGGTGGTTGATTTTCCCTGATGGGGAGAGGTACGTAAGTGCATTTAATATTTTTGTACCTTGTGCATTCACGTTTTTTCAAATAACTAATGCGTTGGCCTTGTCATGCTGCAGAGGTTGGGACCACCATCATAGTGTCCGCCGGCCCAACTCCGTCCTTGGAGTTCTTTGCCGGCAAAACTTCCCGGGGTTTGTCACGTTGCCTGGTGAGGGTCGGCTTCCAGAGCTTGGATTGAGCTGGGAGCACTACGTGGCTGCCCCGGCCCCGCCGGATGAGATTATCGACGGTGTCGTGTGCGACACGAGGGCAGACATGGTGATCAGAAAGTTCTGGGTAATTTCTCCTACACATTTAAAAATCTTCAACTAGCTAGTTATTAATTGTACTAATCAATATTGTCTCATTTGATTGCAGACATTCTACAGGTGTGAGGAGGGATACGAGGAGGACGCGGCACATGTTATCGAGAACGTCTGCAAGCGCCTACTCCAGAACTTACGACACGAGGCTCGGGTGCAGGCTGTTCGAGACTACTACGCCTTGCGTGGTATCAAGAAGACCAAGCCGGCGTGCCGCGATAAGTTCCTGAGTAAGGAGCAGTACATGAAGGTAATTCTTAAGGCCTTCTCTACTTAAGTTCCTTCATTTAGTAATTCTTAGCCGTAGCGCTCAAGTTTCTATTTGCTAACTTAGGCGCCTCCGAGATGGTGTGCGGATCGGATGGATTGTTGGGAGGTGTTGGTCGATGAGTGGTGCTCAAAACAATGGCTAGCCCTCCACAACGAGGCCAAGGACAAACGTGCCCAAATGGAAGGTGTGCCACACCATCAAGGCAGCTCCAACTTATATCAGTTCGGGCGCAACTGGGTATGTGGTTTGCTTCATGATTCATGCAATTCATTCATCATGCTAGCTTGAGCCCTTTAATTACTAATTTTCATTGTTTCTCTCTTTCAGGCACGCTACAATAAGGCGGATAAGGTGCCAGAGGTGTACGACCTGTATGCCATGGCCCACACTGCCTCTTTCAAGAAAGTCAAGGCTTTCTCTCAGTCTGACCTCGATGATGCAAACAACTTCACCAACATCTCCTCCCACAACAAGCTCGTGAGATATAGAGATGAGGGGAAGGCGAGGAAAGGGGAGGACTTTAACCCGAGCCAGGGTCCCATTGATCCAGAGCTGTTGATGATATCTGGTGGCGGGAGGTCCCATGGCTCCATAGCCATTGGAGATGGACTTATCCGTTGTCCTAGCACTCTCTCGGAGATCAAGGTGCGCCAGTCGAGCTCCGCTCCTGAGATAAGGCCTCGTGAACGGCCAGTGCAACTCGCCATCAAGGTTAGTGATACATACTCAGTTATCTTTCTCCATTACATTGTGTGCGCTTCCATCAATGATTACAAATGGTCATGTGAGTGGTGTTGCAGGCTGCTATACAGAGTGAGAGAGATAGAACGGAGAAACTTCTGGCGGAGGCGGCGGAGAGGCAGCGGGAGTTGGAGGAGAGGACGACAAAGATGATGGAGGAGGAGAGGGCACGGAATGACATGCAGGCAAGGGCCATGTACGAGCTCCTTGTGGTAAGTTTCTTCTGCAGATTAGCCAAAACATTCATGTAGTGTTTGTCTCATTACTAACTAGTATGACTGAGTCGTCAAAACCAAATGTGCAGTCTGTGTGCGAGAAGACAGGTCAGACCGCTCCGCCGATGCCAGTGATTGCTCCTGGGACCACGGTGAGTTTTATTTGAATGGACATTACTTGCTAGTCTTAACATTTGAGTGTCATCATGCTAACAAGACATTGGAAATGATCTTTGGTGCAGCGTAACTCCAGACAAGCATCGCACGATCCTTCTCCAGCTACCGACACGAGCCACCCCGCTTCTACACCTCCTGGATCTTGGTAAGTTTATCTAGTGTTTTGCTTAACACATGCATAAAGACCTAGACTTAGCTTTATTTCCTCCAATGCTTACCATAATGACCTAGACTTAGCTTCTTCTCCTCCAAAATGACTTAATAAGCTTACTGACCTCCAAAACCATCCATTTTACCTAAGTTAGCTCTAAAACGATCTGTACTTAGCTTACTTATGTCAAAAATTGCATAATTAGCTTAGTTAGCTCATAGACGATCCATTTTACCTAAGTTAGCTCTAAAATGACCCATTTTACCTAGGTTAGCTTATAAATGATCCAGTTCATCCAAGTTAGCTCAAAAATGACCCATTTCACCTAAATTAGCTCTTAAATGATCCATTTCACCAAGTTAGCTACAAAATGATCCATTTCACCTAAATTAGCTCTTAAATGATCCATTTCACCTAAGTTAGCTCAAAAAGATCCATTTCAACTAAATTAGCTCATAAATGATCCATTTCACCTAAGTTAGCTCAAAAACGATCCATTTCAACTAAGTTAGCTCATAAAAGATCCATTTCAACTAAATTAGCTCATAAATGATCCATTTCAACTAAGTTAGCTCATAAATGATCCATTTCACCTTAGCTAGCTCATAAACGACCCATTTCAACTTAGTTAGCTCATAAATGATCCATTTCACCTTAGCTAGCTCATAAACGACCCATTTCAACTTAGTTAGCTCATATATGATCCATTTCACGTAAGTTAGCTCATAAATGGCATACTCTTCTTGTTCTAGTCTTCTTCTTGTTCTACTCTTCTTGTTCTAGTCTTCTTCTTGTTCTACTCTTCTTGTTCTAACTTTCTTATTTTTCATTTTGCAGATTTCTTTCACTTGACGAAAGCTTGCATAGATGGAGTGCTCCTTATCCCTTTCTCTGTTTCTTTTGTATCGTTGAACTATGCATGTATCGTTGGATGAAACTATTGTAATATATATGGTTGGATGCCTCTATGTTGAACTTGTTATGTATGATGGAACTATGCATGTAATATATATGTTTGGATGATGAAGTTATGTGTTGGATATCTTATATGTTTGCTCTGTAATGGCCTTTTGAAATATATCTATATATGTCATATATAATTGTGATGAAAATTGTTGGATTTAATAAAAAACAGATAAAAGAGCCAATATGCAGGCTCTTTGCCGTCTGCCACCGACGGCAACGCGCTCTTTGCCGTCATCCGCGGACGGCAAAGAAGACACGTGGCATCTAGCTGTGCTTCCTGGAAGCTGACCCATTTGGTCAGTTTGCCATCAGTGGCAGACGGCAAAGAACCTGCACTTTGCCATCAGTGGCAGACGGCAAAGAACCTGCACTTTGCCATCAGTGGCAGACGGCAAAGAACCTGCACTTTGCCATCAGTGGCAGACGGCAAAGACACTAGAAATTTTGCCGTCCGCGGCGGACGGCAAAGGCCTGCCGTTAGACACTTAACGGACTGACGGCGCAATTATTACCGTCCGCTCTCTTTGCCGTCCGTCGCGGACGGCAAAGGACCTTTGCCGTCAGCCGCCTGGAAGCGGACGGCAAAGTAGCTGTTTACCGTAGCCTACTTTGCCGGAGCCTGTTGCCGTCCGCGGCTGACGGCAAAGGATTTTGCCGTCCGCCATTCGTGCCTTTGCCGTCCGCCACGGCAGACGGCAAAGTAGCTGATTCCTGTAGTGTTTTAGTACGAGCTGGAGTAGCTAATTGGTGTTTCTGATCTTAATTTTGGGCGCCTAGCTTGGTTTCCTTGTAGTACTGTACTAGTGGAGTGTAGGTTTGACTTGCCATGAGGAATTTTTGTTATTTTTGGTTGGGGTTAGATGCACTAGGTTGTGTTTAATTAAAGTATCAGGAATGCTCAGTGACAGATTTGATGATGCTCAATGGCAGATTTGATGAGTGGGGCTACAATATGTTGATCAGTGGGGTTACATTTTGATATACCATCATGGTTTAGGTTGTCTGCTGGCACATTTTGTATTGGATTAGGTTGTGTAAGATTTGTTGGTGTTTGTCTTGATAAGTTTCATTCTTAGTTCGATTCTGAAACTTGGGCCTGTTCTGTTTCATTTTTAGTCGAGATAAGTTTCCTTGTTGGCTGTTTGAAAGCATTAGCTGCTTATTTGAGCAGGGTATATGTTGGGGCTACATTTTTGGTTGGGTTTAGATAGGGATATTTTCTGTCATTTATGTCAGTGTTCAGATATGTTCATTTATGGATATGCAACAATGTCCATTTATAGTAGATATGCTTCTAGTTGTGTTCTGGTCCTTTTATAGTAGATTTTAGTGCTGTTGCTGTTGCTGTTGATGTTTTTTCCACATGTAGTAATTATTCTACTATTTTGAAGTGCTTGTTTCCTATTTCTGTCCAGTCCTGTTGTTTAATTTACAATGCTGCTTTTTAGAGAAGTGAGATGGCTGGCTTGGAAGGTTTCGAGTTCTTCGAGGTCGTAATTGAGAAATCTTGTAGTAGGCAGGTATGTTTATCATCACTCATTTCTTTATCATCACTCTGCTGTCTAGTGCTTGATTGCCACAATTAACCACAGCTTGACCCTCGCTCAGAGGCTGCCTGATACGTTTGTGAAGATGCTCGCCGGCCGTGAGCCCCACAAAGTGAAGCTGCGGGAGGCCGGCAGCGGGCTTCACAGGCTGTGGGACGTGTCGGTGGTGTTCGATGGTGAAGGCCACATGTACCTAGGGCCCAGCTGGGAGCATTTAGCCCGCGCCCATGAGCTACAGCTTGGGTACTTCCTTGTCTTCCGCTACGACGGCGACGTCATGTTCACCGTGAAGATGTTTGACAACACCATGTGCCACATGTACTACCAGCACGACGACGATGCCAGTAAGCTCTCTGCCTCTCTTCTTCCTGTCCTTTTGGCTTCCTCTACCAGCACGATGACAACACCATGTTCACACTTTGTTGCATTTGGCCAGGCAGTGGGAGCAGCAGCGGGGATGACGAGGAGCAGAGCGGGGATGACGAGGAGCAGAGTGGGCAAGAAGACGAGCAGAGCGGGGATGCCGACCTTGCTATGGTGGTGGCTGACGACGACCTTGCTATGGTGGTGGCTGACGACGACCCTCCTATGGTGGTGGCTGACGACGACCTCGCGATTGTGGTGCCTGATGCTGACGTCGCGATGGTGGTGCCTAACGATGACCTCGCGATGGTAGTGGCGCCGGCGATTCCACAGTTGGGCGACAGGACCATGCCAATTGTGGTAGAGGAGTACATCCGCGTTGGGATTCACCACTCTGAGTGCATCAGGTTGATGAAGGAGAAGAAGGAGGAGTGAATATGTTAAGAAAATGAAGTGGCAATGTTAAGCATGTTGGGTTTAAGCTTGTCAATGTTAAGTATGTCAGGTTTAATTTTGTGCATGCTCATGGATGTTGTATGACAGTGTCATCTAAACATGTCAATTTCTTAACAATGAATATTTAGTTTGGTAATTGATGGGAATTGAAATTTTTTATGCATGCTCATGGATGAAAGATAAAATTATGGGTTTTTGTGCATGCTCATCTATGAAACAATATAAGTTTCATTTTTTGAATGCTAAAAACATGACTCAAACCCTAGCCACGGATGACCGCCGTGACGAAATCCGACGGTTTTTGAAAACACCGTAAAAAATTCAAAACCGTTTTTCATTTTTTGAATGCTAAAGACATGCATTTTTCCATGAAGCGGCTACAAGGTAGGCATTTCATCACAGAGTCGACAACAGATTGGCATGGATCAAACCCAAGCCACGGAAGGCCGTCGCGACGAAATCGGCCGGTTTTTGAAAGCACCGTAAAAAATTCAAAAAAAATCAAAAAAATGGAAGACCTCCGCGTCACATTATCAAATGTGGCCTACCAACTAGCAAAAATACTAAACTTGCAATACATATGTTTTCTTGAAAAAGTGTTCTAAAAAACGACCTACCATGAACGAAGATTCATGACTTTCAAGCCAAACTAGCAATGATATGGCCGCATCCGATGAAAAGTTTCTGATAATATGCCCAAATTTGGTGCATGCCTCCGTCTTGTGATGGCAAACAATGTTGCCAAAGTGAGGTTCCAACTTGTTTAACAAGAAAAACCGTTTTTCATTTTTTGAATGCTAAAGACATGCGTTTTTCGTGAAGCGGCTACAAGGAGGGTCACCCCTAACGGCGCCATTCCATGTCTATCTCAAAGTAGACCCTATTTTACAGACGGTCGCCAAAAAGCATGAATTTCCGACCCTCGTAGCTACGCCCGGCAATTCAGACCACCTTCGGCCGATTCAGCTGGAACCGGCTGGAATTTGAACTGCGGGTCCTCCATAGCTTGCTTGTTATTTTTGCCAAAAATGCTTTTTAGCTTCACAGGTAGGCATTTCATCACAGAATTGACAACATATTGGCATGGATCAAACCCTAGCCACGGACGGCCGCCGCGACGAAATCGGCCGGTTTTTGAAATCACCGTAAAAAATTCAAAAAAAAATCAAAAAAAGGGAGACCTCCGCGTCACATCATCAAATGTGGCCTACCAACTAGCAAAAATACTAAACTTGCAATACGGATGTTTTCTTGAAAGATTGTTCTAAAAAACGACCTACCATGAACGAAGATTCATGGCTTTCAAGCCAAACTAGCAATGATATGTCCGCATCCGATGAATAGTTTCTGATAATATGCCCAAATCTGGTGCATGCCTCCGTCTTGTGATGGCAAACAATGTTGCCAAAGCGAGGTTCCAACTTGTTTAACAAGAAAAACCGTTTTTCATTTTTTGAATGCTAAGGACATGCGTTTTTCGTGAAGCGGCTACAAGGAGGGTCACCCCTAACGGCGCCATTCCATGTCTATCTGAAAGTAGACCCTATTTTACGGACGGTCGGCAAAAAGCATGCATTTCTGACCCTCGTAGCTACTCCCGGCAATTCAGACCACCTTCGGCCGATTCAGCTGTAACCGGCTAGAATTTGAACTGCGGGTCCTCCATAGCATACCCGTTATTTTGCCAAAAATGCTTTTTAGCTTCACAGGTAGGCATTTCATCACAGAATCGACAACAGATTGGCATGGATCAAAACCCTAGCCACGGACGGCCGCCGCGACGAAATCGGCCGGTTTCTGAAAACACCGTAAAAAAATCAAAAAAAAATCAAAAAAATGGGAGACCTCCGCGTCACATCATCAAATGTGGCCTACCACCTAGCAAAAATACTAAACTTGCAATACAGATGTTTTCTTGAAAAAGTGTTCTCAAAAACGACCTACCATCAACGAAGATTCATGACTTTCAAGCCAAACTTGCAATGATATGGCCGCATCCGATGAATAGTTTCTTATAATATGCCCAAATTTGGTGCATGCCTCCGTCTTGTTATGGCAAACAATGTTGCCAAAGCGAGGTTCCAACTTGTTTAACAAGAAAACCGTTTTTCATTTTTTGAATGCTAAAGACATGCGTTTTTCATGAAGCGGCTACAAGGAGGGTCACCCCTAACGGCGCCATTCCATGTCTATCTCAAAGTAGACTCTATTTTACGGACGTTCGCCAAAAAGCATGCATTTCCGACCCTCGTAGCTACTCCCGGCAATTCAGACCACCTTCGGCCGATTCAGCTGGAACCGGCTGGAATTTGAACTGCCGGTCCTCCATAGCTTGCCCGTTATTTTTGCCAAAAATGCTTTTTAGCTTCACAGGTAGGCATTTCATCACAGAATCGACAACATATTGGCATGGATCAAACCCTATCCACGGACGGCCGCCATGACGAAATCGGCGAGTTTTTGAAAACACCGTAAAAAATTAAAAAAAATAAAAAAAATGGTAGACCTCCGCGTCACATCATCAAATGTGGCCTACCAACTAGCAAAAATACTAAACTTGCAATACGTATGTTTTCTTGAAAAAGTGTTCTAAAAAACGACCTACCATGAACGAAGATTCATGGCTTTCAAGCCAAACTAGCAATGATATGGCCGCATCCAATGAATAGTTTCTGATAATATGCCCAAATTTGGTGCATGCCTCCGTCTTGTGATGGCAAACAATGTTGCCAAAGCGAGGTTCCAACTGGTTTAACAAGAAAAACCATTTTTCATTTTTTGAATGCTAAAGACATGCGTTTTTCGTGAAGCGGCTACAAGGAGGGTCACCCCTACGGCGCCATTCCATGTCTATCTCAAAGTAGACCCTATTTTACGGACGGTCGCCAAAAAGCATGCATTTCCGACCTTCGTAGCTACTCCCGGCAATTCAGACCACCTTCGGCCGATTCAGCTAGAACCGGCTGGAATTTGAACTGCGGGTCCTCCATAGCATACCCGTTATTTTGCCAAAAATGATTTTTAGCTTCACATGTAGGCATTACATCACAGAATCGACAACAGATTGGAATGGATCAAACCCTAGCCATGGACGGCCGCCGCGACGAAATCGGCCGGTTTTAGAAAACACCGTAAAAAATTCAAAAAAAGTCAAAATAATGGGAGACCTCCGCGTCACATCATCAAATGTGGCCTACCAACTAGCAAAAATACTAAACTTGCAATACAGATGTTTTCTTGAAAAAGTGTTCTCAAAAACGACCTACCATGAACGAAGATTCATGGCTTTCAAGCCAAACTAGCAATGATATGGCCGCATCCGATGAATAGTTTCTTATAATATGCCCAAATTTGGTGCATGCCTCCGTCTTGTGATGGCAAACAATGTTGCCAAAGCGAGGTTCCAACTTGTTTAACAAGAAAACCGTTTTTCATTTTTTGAATGCTAAAGACATGAGTTTTTCGTGAAGCGGCTACAAGGAGGGTCACCCCTAACGGCGCCATTCCATGTCTATCTCAAAGTAGACCCTATTTTACGGACGTTCGCCAAAAAGCATGCATTTCCGACCCTCGTAGCTACTCCCGGCAATTCAGACCACCTTCGGCCGATTCAGCAGGAACCGACTGGAAGTTGAACTGCCGGTCCTCCATAGCTTGCCCTTTATTTTTGCCAAAAATGCTTTTTAGCTTCACAGGTAGGCATTTCATCACAGAATCGACAACATATTGGCATGGATCAAACCCTATCCACGGAAGGCCGCCGCGACGAAATCGGCCGGTTTTTGAAAACACCGTAAAAAAAATCAAAAAAATGGGAGACCTCCGCGTCACATCATCAAATGTGGCCTACCAACTAGCAAAAATACTAAACTTGCAATACGTATGTTTTCTTGAAAAAGT
>LR880968.1:905982689-906046347 GCA_904067115.1 Aegilops sharonensis
GAGGTTCCAACTTGTGTAACAAGAAAAACCGTTTTTCATTTTTTGAATGCTAAAGACATGCGTTTTTCGTGAAGCGGCTACAAGGAGGGTCACCCCTAACGGCGCCATTCCATGTCTATCTCAAAGTAGACCCTATTTTACAGACGGTCGCCAAAAAGCATGCATTTCCGACCCTCGTAGCTACTCCCGGCAATTCAGACCACCTTCGGCCGATTCAGCTGGAACCAGCTGGAATTTGAACTGCCGGTCCTCCATAGCTTGCCGGTTATTTTTGCCAAAAATGCTTTTTAGCTTCACAGGTAGGCATTTCATCACAGAATCGACAACAGATTGGAATGGATCAAACCCTAGCCACGGACGACCGCCGCGACGAAATCGGCCGGTTTTTGAAAAGACCGTAAAAAATTCAAAAAAAATCAAAAAAATGGGAGACCTCCGCGTCACATCATCAAATGTGGCCTACCAACTAGCAAAAATACTAAACTTGCAATACGTATGTTTTCTTGAAAAAGTGTTCTAAAAAACGACCTACCATGAACGAAGATTCATGGCTTTCAAGCCAAACTAGCAACGATATGGCCGCATCCGATGAATAGTTTCTGATAATATGCCCAAATTTGGTGCATGCCTCCGTCTTGTGATGGCAAACAACGTTGCCAAAGCGAGGTTCCAACTTGTTTAACAAGAAAACCGTTTTTCATTTTTTGAATGCTAAAGACATGCGTTTTTCGTGAAGCGGCTACAAGGAGGGTCACCCCTAACGGCGCCATTCCATGTCTATCTCAAAGTAGACCCTATTTTACAGACGGTCGCCAAAAAGCATGCATTTCCGACCCTCGTAGCTACTCCCGGCAATTCAGACCACCTTCGGCCGATTCAGCTGGAACCAGCTGGAATTTGAACTGCCGGTCCTCCATAGCTTGCCGGTTATTTTTGCCAAAAATGCTTTTTAGCTTCACAGGTAGGCATTTCATCACAGAATCGACAACAGATTGGAATGGATCAAACCCTAGCCACGGACGGCCGCCGCGACGAAATCGGCCGGTTTTTGAAAAGACCGTAAAAAATTCAAAAAAAATCAAAAAAATGGGAGACCTCCGCGTCACATCATCAAATGTGGCCTACCAACTAGCAAAAATACTAAACTTGCAATACGTATGTTTTCTTGAAAAAGTGTTCTAAAAAACGACCTACCATGAACGAAGATTCATGGCTTTCAAGCCAAACTAGCAACGATATGGCCGCATCCGATGAATAGTTTCTTATAATATGCCCAAATTTGGCGCATGCCTCCGTCTTGTGATGGCAAACAACGTTGCCAAAGCGAGGTTCCAACTTGTTTAACAAGAAAACCGTTTTTCATTTTTTGAATGCTAAAGACATGCGTTTTTCGTGAAGCGGCCACAAGGAGGGTCACCCCTAACGGCGCCATTCCATGTCTATCTCAAAGTATTCCCTACTTTACGGACGGTCGCCAAAAAGCATGCATTTCCGACCCTCGTAGCTACTCCCGGCAATTCAGACCACCTTCGATGGATTCAGCTGGAACCGGCTTGAATTTGAACTGCGGGTCCTCCACAGCTTGCCCGTTATTTTTGCCAAAAATGATTTTTAGCTTCACAGGTAGGCATTTCATCACAGAATCGACAACATATTGGCATGGATCAAACCCTATCCACGGACGGCCGCCGCGATGAAATCGGCCGGTTTTTGAAAACACTGTAAAAAATTAAAAAAAAATCAAAAAAAGGGAGACCTCCGCGTCACATCAACAAATGTGGCCTACCAACTAGCAAAAATACTAAACTTGCAATATGTATGTTTTCTTGAAAAAGAGTTCTAAAAAACGACCTACCATGAACGAAGATTCATGGCTTTCAAGCCAAAGTAGCAATGATAAGGCCGCATCCGATGAATAGTTTCTGATAATATGCCCAAATTTGGTGCATGCCTCTGTCTTGTGATGGCAAACAATGTTGCCAAAGCGAGGTTCCAACTTGTTTAACAAGAAAAACCGTTTTTCATTTTTTGAATGCTAAAGACACGCGTTTTTCGTGAAGCGGCTACAAGGAGGGTCACCCCTGACGGCGCCATTCCTTGTCTATCTCAAAGTAGACCCTATTTTACGGACGGTCGCCAAAAAGCATGCATTTCCGACCCTCGTAGCTACTCCCGGCAATTCAGACCACCTTCGGCCGATTCAGCTGGAACCGGCTGGAATTTGACCTGCGGGTCCTCCATAGCTTGCCCGTTATTTTTGCAACAAATGCTTTTTAGCTTCACAGGTAGGCATTTCATCACAGAATCGACAACATATTGGCATGGACAAAATCCTAGCCACGGACGGCCGCCGCGACGAAATCGGCCGGTTTTTGAAAACACCATAAAAAATTCAAAAAAAACCAAAAAAATGGGAGACCTCCGCGTCACATCATCAAATGTGGCCTACCAACTAGCAAAAATACTAAACTTGCAATACATATGTTTTCTTGAAAAAGTGTTCTAAAAAACGACCTACCATGAATGAAGATTCATGGCTTTCAAGCCAAACTAGCAATGATATGGCCGCGTTCGATGAATAGTTTCTGATAATATGCCCAAATTTGGTGCATGCCTCTGTCTTGTGATGTCAAACAATGTTGCCAAAGCGAGGTTCCAACTTGTTTAACAAGAAAAACCGTTTTTCATTTTTTGAATGCTAAAGACATGCGTTTTTCGTGAAGCGGCTACAAGGAGGGTCACCCCTAACGGCGCCATTCCATGTCTATCTCAAAGCAGACCTTATTTTACGGACGGTCGCCAAAAAGCATGCATTTCCGACCCTCGTAGCTACTCCCGGCAATTCAGACCACCTTCCGCCGATTCAGCTGGAACCGGCTGGAATTTGAACTGCGGGTCCTCCATAGCTTGCCCGTTATTTTTTCCAAAAATGCTTTTTAGCTTCATAGGTTGGCATTTCATCACAGAATAGACAACATATTGGCATGGATATAACCCTAGCCATGGACGGCCGCCGCGACGAAATTTGCCGGTTTTTGAAAACACCGTAAAAAATTCAAAAAAAAATCAAAAAAATGGGAGCCTCCGCGTCACGTCATCAAATGTGGCCTACCAACTAGCAAAAATACTAAACTTGCAATACGGATGTTTTCTTGAAAAAGTGTTCTAAAAAATGACCTACCATGAACGAAGATTCATGGCTTTCAAGCCAAACTAGCAATGATATGGCCGCATCCGATGAATAGTTTCTGATAATATGCCCAAATTGGGTGCATGCCTCCGTCTTGTGATGGCATACAATGTTGCCAAAGCGAGGTTCCAACTTGTTTAACAAGGAAAACCTTTTTTCATTTTTTGAATACTAAAGACATGCGTTTTTCGTGAAGCGGCTACAAGGAGGGTCACCCCTAACGGCGCCATTCCATGTCTATCTCAAAGTAGACCGTATTTTACGGAAGGTCGCCAAAAAGCATGCATTTCCGACCCTCGTAGCTACTCCCGGCAATTCAGACCACCTTCGGCCGATTCAGCTGGAACCGGCTGGAATTTGAACTGCGGGTCCTCCATAGCTTGCCCATTATTTTTGCCAAAAATGCTTTTTAGCTTCACAGGTAGGCATTTCATCATAGAATCCACAACATATTGGCATGGATCAAACCTTAGCCACAGACGGCCGCCGCGACGAAATCGGCCGGTTTTTTGAAAACACCGTAAAAAATTCAAAAAAAAATCAAAAAAATGGGAGACCTCCGCGTCACATCATCAAATGTGGCCTACCAACTAGCAAAAATACTAAACTTGCAATACGGATGTTTTCTTGAAAAAGTGTTCTAAAAAACGACCTACCATGAACGAACATTCATGGCTTTCAAGCCAAACTAGCAATGATATGGCTGCATCCGACGAATAGTTTCTGATAATATGCCCAAATTTGGTGCATGTCTCCGTCTTGTGATGGCAAACAATGTTGCCAAAGCGACGTTCCAACTTGTTTAACAAGAAAAACCGTTTTTCATTTTTTGAATGCTAAAGACATGCGTTTTTCGTGAAGCGGCTACAAGGAGGGTCACCCCTAACGGCGCCATTCCATGTCTATCTCAAAGTAGACCCTATTTTACGGACGGTCGCCGAAAAGCATGCATTTCCGACCCTCGTAGCTACTCCCGGCAATACAGACCACCTTCGGCCGATTCAGTTGGAATCGGCTGGAATTTGAACTGCGGGTCCTCCATAGCTTGCCCGTTATGTTGCCAAAAATGCTTTTTAGCTTCACAGGTAGGCATTTCATCACAGAATCGACAACAGATTGGCATGGATCAAACCCTCGCCACGGACGACCGCCGTGACGAAATCGGCCGGTTTTTTAAAACACCGTAAAAAATTCAAAAAAATCAAAAAAATGGGAGACCTCCGCGTCACATCATCAAATGTGGCCTACCAACTAGCAAAAATACTAAACTTGCAATACAGATGTTTTCTTGAAAAAGTGTTCTAAAAAATGACCTACCATGAACGAAGATTCATGGCTTTCAAGCCAAACTAGCAATGATATGGCCGCATCCGATGAATAGTTTCTTATAATATGCCCAAATTTGGTGCATGCCTCCGTCTTGTGATGGCAAACAATGTTGCCAAAGCGAGGTTCCAACTTGTTTAACAAGAAAACCGGTTTTCATTTTTTTGAATGCTAAAGACATGCGTTTTTCGTGAAGCGGCTACAAGGAGGGTCTCCCCTGACGGCGCCATTCCATGTCTATCTCAAAGTAGATCCTATTTTAAGGACGGTCGCCAAAAAGCATGCATTTCCGACCCTCGTAGCTACTCCCGGCAATTCAGACCACCTTCGGCCGATTCAGCTGGAACCGGCTGGAATTTGAACTGCGGATCCTCCATAGCTTGCCCGTTATTTTTGCCAAAAATGCTCTTTTAGCTTCACAGGTAGGCATTTCATTACAGAATCGACAACATATTGGCATGGATCAAACCCTATCCACGGACGGCCGCCGCGACAAAATCGGCCGGTCTTTGAAAACACCGTAAAAAATTCAAACAAAATCAAAAAAATGGGAGACCTCCGCGTCACATCATCAAATGTGGCCTACCAACTAGCAAAAATACTAAACTTGCAATACGTATGTTTTCTTGAAAACGTGTTCTCAAAAATGACCTACCATGAACGAAGATTCATGGCTTTCAAGCCAAACTAGCAATGATATGGCCACATCCGATGAATAGTTTCTGATAATATGCCCAAATTTGGTGCATGCCTCCGTCTTGTGATGTCAAACAATGTTGCCAAAGCGAGGTTCCAACTTGTTTAAAAAGAAAAACCGTTTTTCATTTTTTGAATGCTAAAGACATGCGTTTTTCATGAAGCGGCTACAAGGAGGGTCACCCCTAACGGCGCCATTCCATGTCTATCTCAAAGTAGACCTTATTTTACGGACGGTCGCCAAAAAGCAGGCATTTCCGACCCTCGTAGCTACTCCCGGCAATTCGGACCACCTTCCGCCGATTCAGCTGGAACCGGCTGGAATTTGAACTGCGGGTCCTCCACAGCATGCCCGTTATTTTTGCCAAAAATGCTTTTTAGCTTCACAGGTTGGCATTTCATCACAGAATCGACAACATATTGGCATGGATCTAACCCTAGCCACGGACGGCCGCCGCGACGAAATCGGCCGGTTTTTGAAAACACCGTAAAAAATAAAAAAAATCAAAAAAATGGGAGCCTCCGCGTCACATCATCAAATGTGGCCTACCAACTAGCAAATATACTAAACTTGCAATACAGATTTTTTCTTCAAAAAGTGTTCTAAAAAACGACCTACCATGAACGAAGATTCATGGCTTTCAAGCCAAACTAGCAATGATATGGCCGCATCTGATGAATAGTTTCTGATAATATGCCCAAATTTGGTGCATGCCTCCGTCTTGTGATGGCAAACAATGTTTCCAAAGCGACGTTCCAACTTGTTTAACAAGAAAAACCGTTTTTCATTTTTTGAATGCTAAAGACATGCGTTTTTCGTGAAGCGGCTACAAGGAGGGTCACCCCTAACGGCGCCATTCCATGTCTATCTCAAAGTAGACCCTATTTTACGGACGGTCGCCAAAAAGCATGCATTTCCGACCCTCGTAGCTACTCCCGGCAATTCAGACCACCTTCGGCCGATTCAGTTGGAACCGGCTGGAATTTGAACTGCGGGTCCTCCATAGCTTGCCCGTTATGTTGCCAAAAATGCTTTTTAGCTTCACAAGTAGGCATTTCATCACAGAATCGACAACAGATTGGCATGGATCAAACCCTAGCCACGGACGACCGCCGTGACGAAATCGGCCGGTTTTTGAAAACACCATAAAAAATTCAAAAAAAATCAAAAAAATGGGAGACCTCCGCGTCACATCATAAAATGTGGCCTACCA
This sequence comes from Aegilops sharonensis, assembly GCA_904067115.1. Taxonomy (NCBI): domain Eukaryota; kingdom Viridiplantae; phylum Streptophyta; class Magnoliopsida; order Poales; family Poaceae; genus Aegilops; species Aegilops sharonensis. Next base: position 905,989,116 of record LR880968.1, read on the forward strand.
ACTAGCAAAAATACTAAACTTGCAATGCAGATGTTTTCTTGAAAAAGTGTTCTAAAAAACGACCTGCCATGAACGAAGATTCATGGCTTTCAAGCCAAACTAGTAATGATATGGCCGCATCCGATGAATAGTTTCTTATAATATACCCAAATTTGGTGCATGCCTCCGTCTTGTGATGGCAAACATTTTTGCCAAAGCGAGGTTCCAACTTGTTTAACAAGAAAACCGTTTTTCATTTTTTGAATGTTAAAGACATGCGTTTTTCGTGAAGCGGCTACAAGGAGGGTCTCCCCTCATGGCGCCATTCCATGTCTATCTCAAACTAGACCCTATTTTACGGACGGTCGCCAAAAAGCATGCATTTCCGACCCTCATAGCTACTCCTGGCAATTCAGACCACCTTCGGCCGATTCAGCTGGAACCTGCTGGAATTTGAACTACGGATCCTCCATAGCTTGCCCGTTATTTTTGCCAAAAATGCTTTTTAGCTTCACAGGTAGGCATTTCATCACAGAATCGACAACATATTGGCATGCATCAAACCCTATCCACGGACGGTCGCCGCGACGAAATCGGCCAGTTTTTGAAAACACCGTAAAAAATTCAAACAAAATCAAAAAAATGGGAGACCTCCCCGTCACATCATCAAATGTGGCCTACCAACTAGCAAAAATACTAAACTTGCAATACGTATGTTTTCTTGAAAAAGTTTTCTAAAAATTGACCTACCGTGAATGAAGATTCAAGGCTTTCAAGCCAAACTAGCAATGATATGGCCGCATCCGACGAATAGTTTATGATAATATGCCCAAATTTGGTGCATGCCTCCATCTTGTGATGGCAAACAATGTTGCCAAAGCGAGGTTCCAACTTGTTTAACAAGAAAAACCGTTTTTCATTTTTTGAATGCTAAAGACATGCGTTTTTCGTGAAGCGGCTACAAGGAGGGTCACCCCTAACGGCGCCATTCCATGTCTATCTCAAAGTAGACCCTATTTTACGGACGGTCGCCCAAAAGCATGCATTTCCGACCCTCGTAGCTACTCCCGGCAATTCAGACCACCTTCCACCGATTCAGCTGGAACCGGCTGGAATTTGAACTGCGGGTCCTCCATAGCTTGCCCGTTATTTTTGCCAAAAATGCTTTTTAGCTTCACAGGTAGGCATTTCATCACAGAATCGACAACATATTGGCATGCATCAAACCCTAGCCACGGACGGCCGCCGCGACGAAATCGGCCGGTTTTTGAAAACACCGTAAAAAATTCAAAAAAATAAAAAAATGGGAGCCTCCGCGTCACATCATCAAATGTGGCCTACCAACTAGCAAAAATACTAAACTTGCAATACAGATGTTTTCTTGAAAAAGTGTTCTAAAAAACGACCTACCATGAACGAAGATTCATGGCTTTCAAGCCAAACTAGCAATGATATGGTCGCATCCGATGAATAGTTTCTGATAATATGCCCAAATTTGGTGCATGCCTCCGTCTTGTGATGGCAAACAATGTTGCCAAAGCGATGTTCCAACTTGTTTAACAAGAAAAACCGTTTTTCATTTTTTTAATGCTAAAGACATGCGTTTTTCGTGAAGCGGCTACAAGGAGGGTCACCCCTAACGGCGCCATTCCATGTCTATCTCAAAGTAGACCCTATTTTACGGATGGTCGCCAAAAAGCATGCATTTCCGACCCTCGTTGCTACTCCCGGCAATTCAGACTACCTTCGGCCGATTCAATTGGAACCGGCTGGAATTTGAACTGCGGGTCTTCCATAGCTTGCCCGTTATTTTGCCAAAAATGCCTTTTAGCTTCACAGGTAGGCACTTCATCACAGAATCGAAACCAGATTGGCATGGATCAAACCATAGCCACGGACCACCGCCGTGACGAAATCGGCCGGTTTTTGAAAACACCGTAAAAAATTCAAAAAAATCAAAAAATGGGAGACCTCCGCGTCACATCATCAAATGTGGCCTACCAACTAGCAAAAATACTAAACTTGCAATACAGATGTTTTCTTGAAAAAGTGTTCTAAAAAACAACCTACCATGAACTAGCAATGATATGGCCGCATCCGATGAATAGTTTCTTATAATATGCTGAAATTTCATGCATGCCTCCGTCTTGTGATGGAAAACAATGTTGCCAAAGCGAGGTTCCAACTTGTTTAACAAGAAAACCGTTTTTCATTTTTTGAATGCTAAAGACATGCGTTTTTCGTGAAGCGGCTACAAGGAGGGTCACCCCTAACGGCGCCATTCCATGTCTATCTCAAAGTAGACCCTATTTTACGGACGGTCGCCAAAAAGCATGCATTTCCGGCCCTCGTAGCTATTCCCGGCAATTCAGACCACCTTCGGCCGATTCAGCTGGAACCGGCTGGAATTTGAACTGCGGGTCCTCCATAGCTTGCCCGTTATTTTTGCCAAAAATGCTTTTTAGCTTGACAGGTAGGCATTTCATCAGAGAATCGACAACATATTGGCATGGATCAAACCCTATCCACGGACAGCCGCCGCGACGAAATCGGCCGGTTTTTGAACGGACGGCCACCGCGACGAAATCAGCCGGATTTTGAAAACACCGTAAAATATGCAAAAAAATCAAAAAAATGGGAGACCTCCGCGTCACATCATCAAATGTTGCCTACCAACTAGCAAAAATACTAAACTTGCAATACGGATGTTTTCTTGAAAAAGTGTTCTAAAAAATGACCTACCATGAACGAAGATTCATGGCTTTCAAGCTAAACTAGCAATGATATGGCCGCATCCGATGAATAGTTTCTGATAATATGCCCAAATTTGGTTCATGTCTTCGTCTTGTGATGGAAAACAATGTTGCCAAAGCGAGGTTCCAACTTGTTTAACAAGAAAAAACGTTTTTCATTTTTTGAATGCTAAAGACATGCGTTTTTTGTGAAGCGGCTACAAGGAGGGTCACCCCTAATGGCGCCATTCCATGTCTATCTCAAAGTAGACCCTATTTTACGGACGGTCGCCAAAAAGCATGCATTTTCGACCCTCGTAGCTACTCCCGGCAATTCACACCACCTTCGGCCGATTCAGCTGGAACCGGCTGGAATTTGAACTGCGGGTCCTCCATAGCTTGCCCGTTATTTTTGCCAAAAATGCTTTTTAGCTTCACAGGTAGGCATTTCATCACAGAATCGACAACAGATTGGCATGGATCAAACCCTAGCCACGGACGGCCGCCGCGACGAAATCTGCCGGTTTTTGAGAACACTTTAAAAAATTCAAAAAAATCAAAAAAAATGGGAGACCTCCGCGTCACATCATCAAATGTGGCCTACCAACTAGCAAAAATACTAAACTTGCAATACAGATGTTTTCTTGAGCTACTCGGTATGATTTTAACCACGATTTCTACAAAGTTTACAAAAAAACCCTATTTTTTCTGCCTCAAAACCTCTAAAAACTGGTGAAAATTTCCCTCCCACCCTACGAAAATTTCCCTCCTAGCACCAAATTTTCCCTCCCACCCCACGAAAATTTCCCACCACTTCTCTCCCACTACCATTCGGGACCAACCGCCCCTCTCCCACTAAATATGCGGGATCCTCCCCTCCCACTCCCCAAAATTTCCCCATTCCATTCCCCTCCCCGACGAACCCTAGCTTCTCCCCACTCTCTCCCCTGCTCCGCGCCGCCCCGCCGCCCCACTCCCTCCCCTCCTCCGCGCCGCCCCGCCGCCCCACTCCCTCCCTCCCTTGCTCCGTGCCGCCACGCCGCGTCGCGCCGCCCTCCCCGACGACGAATCCCCTCCCCTCGGCTACATCGACTACATCGACTACATCGACGACGACGGCGGCTACATCGACTACATCGACTACATCGACGACGACGGCGGCTACATCGACTACATCGACGACGGCGGCGACTACATCGACGACGACCACCACTGCATCATCAACATCATCCGCCCCTAGGTACTTCTCCATCTCCCCTCGATATTCGATGGATCCATCTCCCTTCATCTGCTGGATCCATCTCCCCTCTGGTTCGGTGGATCTTCTAGGGTTAGGATCTTCTAGGGTTAGGATCTCCGTCTGGTTCATGGGGTTAGGGTTAGGGTTCATGCGGTCAGGGTTAGGTTTCATGGGGTTCGTGGGGATGATCTCCCTCTGGTTCATGGCTAGAACATGATGGGGTTAGGGTTCTTGTTGCACGCCCATCCTGATTGTTCAAGTAGAAGACTTCTTTTATGTTGTTCCCATGGGGTTTGTAGTAGTTTTCTTCTTTTATGATATGTGCAGGAAGCTTGTGTTCTTCTTTCCAGTGAAAAAGAGAATGGTTAGTACTTACTGTGGTATTGGAATTCCTGGTGTGTTAAGGCAGTATGACTAGTTTTAATATATACCATATTGGTGCTAGATAATTTTTGGTGTTTTAATATACTCTTCTAAATTGCCTGCATAAGCATGATTTCAAGGCCTACTATTATTGTTAACACTGCTTGCTTCTTTATTCATCAACTGTTGGGCAATCAGTTGCTCTGAATGCATAAGCTTGCCTCCATTAGGGAAAACAATTGAGTAATTCATTTTCTTATAGATGATTGCAGGTACATGGATAAAATTGCAAGTTAAAACATAAAAGTGATTGTTGTAAATAGTTGTTTTTGCTAATCCACATTACTGAAGTATAATTCGTGTGCACTGTATTTGTATCCAACTATATATAATTGTAATACATGTGAGTTCTGTTCTTGTCTCTGGTACCACAACCTTTATTCACTTAGCTTGATGTAGTTTGCTTCGCATATACTACTGCTAATGCATTGCTTCACATATATAGTTTGCTTCAATTCAGTTGCTTGCTAGCATACATGTGGTTAGGGTTTGCATCAGCAGTACTACTAGCACTTTGCTTGCTTGTTGTGTACTTTATATGAGGCACTAGGAAGATTTCTTGATGTACATTACTACCTCCTGCTTGATGCAGTGAAGATATTAAGAGATGCTTCATATCTTTCCAGTGTACATGCATGCTTGTTTAGTGCACTTACATGTTTTCTTAATTAATAACACTAGATCACTGTATTGTTGATCCATCAAGTTTGTTTCACATGTATTACATGTATGTGCATGATGGTCCAAATGCTTTCCTTTATTGATACAAGTGCATCATTTTACTTTATCCCTGTTGTATCTGACTGTTGTTTATTCTATTTTGCAAGCACCACCTCAAGATCATCCATGGCAAGGATGACAAGGTCAAACGTGAGGCCAACCGTTGGTATGCAACTTGCTCCTTGTGGTTATACTATCAGTTTCATAAAATTTGTGTCTTAATATGCTAAGTGAAATGTATTGCTGCAGTCTGAATAAGCTGGCTTAATTGTGCCTGTGTGCTGTTAGTCTTCCTTACCTGAATAACTAGGATTAAATGATAATAAAATTTCATAAGATATGTATTCCAAACATTCGTGCATTCCAAACATTCCAAACATTCACCTAATAGTTATGTTTCCTTTATCATGCAAAGAAGAGCCTCTCACCGAGTACGAGAATGTTAGGGCTAGAAATATCATGAGGAACAATCGGATGTTCCAGACCCTTGGCATCGGTGCAATAGCGTCGATGATTAGGAAAACAAATGATGTACGAGAAGGTAGAAGTGATGAGGTTCAAGAAGGTAGTGGAGTTATCAATGATGACCCAGAGTACAATCCTAAGGAGGATGAAGTTATTGATGGACAGGAAGTGGATGATGTCGTAGTGATAAAGACTGTTAAGGTGCAAACTCTGTCTTGCTTGGAGGGCTGGGATTCTTTTATGCTATGTTATTCCTTATGCTCACATATTTCTCTTGTGATCTAATGCTTTTTTCCGTGCTGTTTATACGAGGCACTGAAGGAATCTTGGACGAAGAGGCCTGGTGTTAAGAAGACAGTCAGCAAGAAGAAGAGCTCAGAAACATCTGCTGCAATGCCTCCAGGAAGGGTGATGGCCCCAGCTCCAGGACAAAAAAAGAGGATCCTGGAACCTGATGAACTTGCCCTTGATAGAGTCAAAAGGCAGAAAGCAAAGATGGCGACTACGACGGACCATCAGGAAAGTCTGCTGCGCATGGACTCTGAGACCTCGGTGCAAATGGGTGATGAGTTGCCGCCCATGGATGAAGGAACAACTCTCAGCTTGGATGGAAGTGGCACTGTCTCCCTAGATGAAGGAGGAACCATCTGCATTGATGAAGCATGCACTGTCCACACAGACCTTAGCCCTGTTGCACCTTCTATTGGCAGGAATGTTGTCCTCAATGAAGAAGAACAGCAGCTTGTGCTTCAATCAGGCAAGTTGACCTTTGCAATGCTATCTTTTACTAGTGCATTTTCCAAATGGAATGATCATGTATGCTTTTGTCGATTTCTATTCTAATTTATGAGTTCAGTTTCATTTTCAGATGCAATGGCTACCAAGACTAGACATAGAAAGGGCAAAGGGCTAGAGAGGATCACCAAGTCGCTTGGTAGCAAGGTGCCTATCCAAATTGCCGAAGGGATGAAGCGTCCAGAGAAGCCTCTGTAGTCAGCAAATCTTGCTTCTGAGTGTGGACTCGTTGCAAGAAGCCATCTTCCGGTTCTTCCTCACTTCAAGCTATACAAAAAAAATGCTTGTCTATTGGAGAAATACATTGGGAAAGTTGATGTAAGCTACTTGTTTCATAGTTAATGTGCTATCTATTTTTTGTTACACCTATGCATGATCACTAATATTGTTCCTACCTTGTTTGCTGTCTTGGTAGGCAAATTTTGAAATGAACACGGACTCAGAGACCATGAAGATCGCGTGCAAAGATATTCTGCAAAAAAGTTCAAAGAACAGACGCCATCAGATCAAGAAGAAGTATTTTGATACCGTAGCCGCAAATAAAGTCAGCATCAAGTCTCCGGTACCTGATCTGACGGATGGTGAATGGCAAGCTCTGGTGGAGATGTGGTCTACCCCAAGACACAAGGTTTGTCTCTTCTTTGTTTGATGCTTTATGTTCTACACATGATATGCTAGTGCTAGATCATGCTGACAGTATGCTTTTTTGTAGGGAACCTGTGTGTCAAACAAGATGAATCGAGGAAAAGTCGTGTACAATCAGAGAACTGGTTCCAGGCACTACACAGCATACATTTTTTCCACTGTGAGAACTTTTCTCTAGAGACCTTACCGTTTGATCCTCGTTGGATAACATTTCTGATTCTTGCTGAATAACATTTTGATTTTTGTTGAAAAACATTTCAGGAAGAAGAGCGTAAGGGTGAGGAGCTGTCTGTGATTGACTTGTTTAAGGCCACCCACAACAGCAAGAAGCACGGGTTTTCGGAGCCAGTCAAGGCTGCTATAGTAAGTCACTCCATGCTTTGTCCATGCCCTGTTTGATTCACATCCAGCTTTGATGCTTTGACTATTTGATGATGTTTGATTCAGAGCCAGTTCCATGCTTTGGTGCAGTTTGATAGTTCCATGCTTATAGTTCCATGCTAGGCTTAATGAAGATAGTTCCATGCTGTTTGATTCACACACGCTGTGTTCCATGCTCTGATGCTATTTGTTGCATTTTTTATGACATGATGAAATTTGATCTGAATGTTAGTCAGGAAGCCATCTTATATAGAACCACCATTCTAGGCTTAATGAAGCGATCATATTTTTCCAATTGCATGTCTCCAGGTCACTAGACATCATCTTGTATAGATTTTGTGTGCTGGTTTGGTTACTTCAAACAATCCATTTGTGTGCTGGTTTGGTTTCTCCACTAATGCCTATCATTTTCCTCCATATCCTAGCTTGAGATGGAAGAAATGAAGGACGCGCCGGTACCAGAAGGTGAAGAGCCAAAGTCTACTGTTCAAATTGTCGAAGAAGTGCTGTTGAAATTTGTCAAGCAAAGCACATTCCTCACGGATGTTGGGCTCCAGTCATCTAGGAACAACTCCCGCAAAGCAACTGCTGAAGTGTTTGCTCATGTTCGTGACCTTGAGCAGAAGTTGGAGAGGTCCGAGCTTCAAGCTGAACTGGTGCAAGAAGAATTGACGGCAATCAAGATGAAGGCGGAAGAATCTGAAGCTGCACGCGACAAGGAACTTGAGCTGCTGCGCAAGAAGTCTCAAGAACAGGAAGAGAAGTTAGCCCACTTGAGGGCTCTCTTTGGAGCTAAGGTAGTTTGATGGCTGTGCTGTGGTTGAGCTAAGGTAGTTTGATGGCCCTCTTTGTCTTTGAGTTGAGCTAAGGTTGTTGCATTCTGAACTAAGCTGAGCTGAGAGCTGTTGCATTTTGAGCACCTGTGAAGTAATGTGATCTTGTGAACCTGTGAAGTTATGTGAAGTTATGTGGATCATTTTGTGGATCATTTTGTTTATTTTCTGTGAAGTTCCGTGGATCACTTGTGCACCTGGGCCTTTCTGTTTATAGTTATGCAAAATGAGAACTTGGGCTCTAAAAAGGCCAAGGCCCAAACAAGAATTAGACCAAAAAGGCTTGGGCCTAAAAAAAGATATGACCGTAAGAAAAAAAATTATAAAAGGCTGCATAGCAGATAATAAAAAGGCCAAGGCCCAAATTCGAACTAGACCAAAAAGGCTGTGGCCCAAAACAATAGTGGACTATAAAAAAAATTCATCAGAAAAAGGCTCCATTCCCAGAAAATAAAAGGCCAAATTATTAGGCCAGGCCCATACACATAAGAAAAATAAAGAGAAAAAAATAAATTAAACGGGCCGAATTATTGGGCTTGGCCCATGTAGACGGCTGAAATGGACCGGGCTGATTCTATTTTACGACCTTTTCATTTGGTCGTAAATCTGCCACGTCAGCTTGCCACGGTAGATCTGACTGGTGTGGTCGGATTGCTAGTGACCAAAATAATTGGTCGTAAAATCTACGACCTTTTTTTTGGTCATAAACGTCTACGACTATTCCAGAAGAAAGGTCGCTATAGTCAGTTAACGACGCCCCAGCTTTTGACCTTATGTTTTTGGTCACAAAAATGTCACAAATTGAAAACAGTGACCATTTAGTGACCAATAGTGGTGGTCACTAGTTGACATATTTCTTGTAGTGTAGGTTTCCCACTTCACTCGTTTGTCCGGGGGCTCATGTTCTACTACGGCACGGATTTCCATGATCTGGCCCCGAAATTCGTCCTCAACATCTCGGCGTTTATCGTCGTGTGCGAGGCTTTCCTCCGCATCAAGCCCCACTTCGGCTTATGGCTGAAGACCTTCAATGTCAAGCCGAAGGTAGTGGGCGACCAGCAAGCGGAGTGCGGAGGCGCCACGGTGGGCAAGATGCCCAGCGTTACATGGCTCGAGGGCTCCTTCGTGGAGACCATAAAGGGGTGGCAATCGGGGTGGTTCTACATCACCGAGCCGTGTGACCCTGAATGGGCAGCGGCCCCCGAATTCCGATCTGGCATCCCCACACGGCTCACCTCCTGGAAAGAGAAGGGCCTGTCGTGGGGTAATTCGGAAGAGCGGACCGGACTCCAAAACTGCATCCAAGACCTGATGGACAAAGAGGTTAAACTCGTCAACGTAGTCCAGGTCATGCTCATCCTCCGGATCCTCCCGTGTCAACGACGGGCTTTTAACTTATGGGAATTCAACCCGGCCCAGCACCAAACTCTGACTAGGCTCTTTGACGCAACGTACGAGGATGCCTGGAAGGTGCTATTCAAGGGCGCCGAGGTTCCCCCTCCCATCACCGAGGATCGCGGATTCCGCGCAAAGCGCCAAGCCAGTGTAGTAAGCTTATTTTACACTTTACGGGATACTTGTTTTTCATAGTTTAACTCTATGCGGGATCTAAACTCCCGTTTCTTTGACAGGAATGGCAGAAGAAGACCAGACAGATCGACTGTCCGGCTCCTTTGCCCGAAGATCCAGCAGACACCCGCTTGACGGGGCTGCTGGTTCCGGCACCTTACGTGGTGCCGGAGAAGAAGGCCAAGAAGAAGGCCACGGGAACTCGAAAGAGTTCCCGGCGCCCGGTGGTGCCGGATTCATCGTCCGAAGACTCCGAGGCGCACTCCTCTTCCAAAGACGAGGAGGAGGAAGAAGAAGCCTCTCTCCCTCCAGTGGGGGAGGAATGAAAAGGAAGGCCGCCCCAGCTGGGGGGGCGGAGGGTCCAAGAAGGGAAGGACCCTTCCTCCGGACTACTCCGCCAACGCCGACGACGGCGAAGAGGAGTGGCCATCCAGGGCCAAGCCCCTGGCAAAATTGTAAGTACCCTGATACCAGAATAACTCATGGCGTTCCTTTACTGCACAGTATCTTCTGACGCCGAATGTAATCATGCAGTCCGCCTGCGGCCCAGCTCGATGCTTCGTTGAGCGGATCCCTGGATTCGTCGGATGTGAATAGCCTTTCACTTCCGACCGCTACCTCCCCTCGTCCTACGGACGATGCCGAGGTGGAGTCCCAAAAGGGTCCANGGGGGAGAAGAAAAGGAAGGCCGCCCCAACTGGGGGGGCCGGAGGGTCCAAGAAGGGAAGGACCCTTCGTCCGGACTACTCCACCAACGCCGACGACGGCGTAGAAGAGTGGCCACCCAGTGCCAAGCCCCTGGCGAAATTGTAAGTATCCGGATACCAGAATAACTCATGGCGTTCCTTTATTGCACAGTACCTTCTGACGCCGAATATAATCATGCAGTCCGCCCAAGGCCAGGCTCGACGCTTCGTCGAGAGGTTCCCTGGGTTCGTCGGATGTGAATAGCACTTCACTTCCGATCGCCTCCTCTCCTCGCGTTGCGGACGACGCCGAGGTGGCGTCCCAAAAGGGGCCAAGCCAGGAGGAGGTGGTCCTGGAGGCGCCACAAGGCGATCTCCCGGACTCCAGGATAAAAGGGGATAAAACCCCGAAGGGCTCCAAGTCTGGCCCTAGGCCGGGCACCGTCCCGGAACCTTTAGTGGTTCCGGAGTCCGGCGGGCGCCCCCCTAGTAGGAAGGGCAAAACTACGACGCCGGTGACCTCCGTCCAACCGGAGGCGCCGGATAATCTGCTGGAGGTGCTTAACGGCACCTCCATCGACGAGGAGCACCGCACTATTATGAGTGTGGTGATCCAGAAGGTTCAGTCCGCCAAGAGCGGGCTGACCGAGGCCTGTGTCAGCCTTATAACTGGCTTTGAGGTATGTATTTAAGATATGTAAAAATATTACAGCATAGACAGTAGCCCCTGATGCTCAGTTTGGTGTTCGGAAAGAAAAGCCGAACTGAGGATCAAAAAGATATATGCATGAGTCTAACATAAGTATGTCAATATGGGAATGCAGGCTGTGCTGCTGACCTCTGCCGCACTGACTGCGGAGGTCAATGCATTGAAGCAGAGCCTCGAGCGGTCCGAGAACGAGCTCGGCCTTGCCAAGAAGCAGCTCGAGGACAAGGAAGGTAAGTAATACCTTATGTAAGTATATAAAAAATATGTGGTTGCAAAAAATGACAGGACCAATGTGAGTATTGCAGGGGCCACAACCGAGGTGGCGACCCTGAAGGAAGCGCTGTCCAAGGCCGAAAGCAATGCGGCCATGGAGCACACGGAGCGAGAGAAGCAGGAGGCGCGGGTGGCAGCGGTACAGCAAGAGCTCCAGGCTCTCGTGGAAAAACATGAGAGTTTGGAGCTTGACTCAAAGACTCGAGAGTCCGAGCTCGCCTCGGCGCTTGAGAGTGCCAAATCTGCCAAGGCCGAAGCCCAAAAAGCCCTCCAGGAAATTGAGGCGATGAAAAAGATAGCGGCGGGTAAGGCATTCTTTATGCAAAGCAAGCACGTGAAAGTGAATTACGTGTTACTTACCCGAGTCCGGAGCTCTCCAGGAGCATTCGCAGATCTTCCCCGGAGTGTGTCCGACGCTGCCGCATTCGACCGAGCCGAAGAGGGGAGCTCCACAGAGAAGGTGTTCTGGTCTCAGTATGCTGAGGCCGGACAACCGGTGCCCTTGAGCGACCAGCTGAAGCAGCTGGTCGAGCTCCATAAGGTGGCCGAACAGGCCATGAAGGGTCTCTTAGTCCGGCTGTGGCCTAGGGAAGCCTTGCCTGGGAGCTACTTCGGGCTGGTAGGGCAGCTGGTGGATGCCTGTCCAAGGCTTGAAGTCATCAAGCGCTCCGTATGCATCGAAGGTGCCCGTAGGGCCCTTGCCCGTGCTAAAGTGCACTGGGGCAAGATGGACGCTGAGAAGCTTGTGACGGATGGACCACCGCCGGGCAAGGAGCACCGCAAGCCCGCGATGTATTATGAGGGCGTCCTGAAGGGTGCCCGCTGTATAGCGGATGAGTGCTCCAAAGATGTAATTTTTGAATAAACTCACACTTGTAATCCTGTACGCTGAAAACTTGTTCATATGCGCTAAGCAACGCTTTTGAATTTAAAATATTACCTTCTGTGCGGCCGTTTATTAAAATTTGAGAGATGGTGAGTTGTCAGCTTCTGCCCCCATGCCGCGAGTGCTGGGGTGTTCGAGATAAACTTGAGCGCTCTTCTTCCCATTATTGGGTCCTTCGAGGGAGGCGCTCAACACAACGAACAAGGCAATCAGACTATAATGCTTGAACACTCTCACTTAGCCATAGAATTCTATAATTTTAAATTTCGGTGAAGCCCCTAGTATTCAGAAGACCGAGTTCGGGGCGCTATCCACGCCTAGGCCGGACAAAGCCGACTCCTCGCTCTAAGCGGCATAAGTCTTTAGGGACTCGAAAACCTCTCGAACAGCGACCAGCTCTCGCCCTATCATGACAGTCAGTTTTAGCTTTCTCCACTGAGGTGCTTAGCCCAGCTCAACCGGGGCACAATCGCAGTGGTTCTCCCAGTGCTACATCAAACCAGCCCAGCTCACTTAGCCCATATAACGGAACGTAAGGTACCAAAACATGGGAGCCAGGCAAACCCAACTATTGACCCAAGACATGATTCAGAGCCGATGCATATAATGCTATAAGTTCGGGGTGCCGCACTAATGAGAGTGTTCGGACTTCTCACACCATATTCTGGGGTACGTAAGCCCCTGGTGTATTGTCCGTACCAAAGTGTACGGTTGCATAATGTCATAACTGAACATATTTTTATAAGAAAAGGAATGCAATAATAGAAAAGCTATGTATTGTTTATTCGAAAAGTCTGCGGTAAAAGCAGAATGATACAAATAGTACGATAAGCAAGAGAAGGGACTATTTAACATGTCCCCCTCCAGGGGCGAGCTGTGGGATGATATGTGAAACAAGTATACTGCTCGTTATAGAGACCACCTGGACACTCGACGTAGCTTTCTGTCTCCCTGGCTGTTGCATCGTGTGTTCGGCGATTGTACTGCCGGATAGGCCTTTCGGAAAGTGGAGTCCTGAAAGTAAGAAAAAAAAGAATGACAAAATCAGGAGCCCCTGGTGCGGTTGAGCCGCATTTTGGGCATGCCGTGGTCATGCCCCTCTCCCTATGCCCATGGTATTTCCAGAGCGTAGTTATGTATGCGTAGTACTGGTTTCACAGTTTCGCGAGGGCTGGGGTTGGGGCCGCATTGCTACGCGTGCTCGGAACGTGCCAGGTGGTCTTGTTGTAGGTTACTCCGGGCGCGCTTGACGGTGTCCGGTCGTTTAATGGTCAGACTGGAGAATTGCCTTGAGAGGCTGCTTTGTACTTCCGCCGCGAGAGCAGTGCATGATAGCCACTGCGGAACGGGACTATGTCGAAGATTAACTCCTCGCTTCGGAAATTATCCAGGGATCGAAAGTGATCGGGCAGGAGGACCATGGGTTGAACTTTGGGGCGACTGGCTCCAACGCATATACGTCCCTGAGTGCACGCTTTCGTTCCCTTTTGGGGATGTGGGTTGCGTATATCATGTTCACCGTCCACACTTGTGGGGGGAAACCCTTCTGTCCCCTATTGTTCGGCGGTCGGGGCTCCTCCTCGTCATCGCTATGCAGCCCCTTGTCATTGTTTTCGGCGTTTAACTTGCCTGCCTCCTTGAACACACAACAATCCCTGTTGGTGTGGTTGGCTGGTTTTTCGGGGGTGCCGTGTATCTGGCATGAGCGATCGAGTATTCGTTACAAATTGGACGGGCCCGGAGTATTTCTTTTGAATGGCTTTTTCCGCTGACCGGGTTTAGAGCCTCTGAATCCAGCATTAACTGCCGTATCCTCAGCATTGTCGCCGTTAATGCGGCCCTTTTGCTTGTTGCGACACGACCTGCCAATGATGTCCTTGGCATCCGAATAAATAGGGATCTTGGTCATGTTATTACTACGAGCTAGCCAGCTATCTTCTCCCGCGCAAAAGCGGGTCATGAATGTCGTGAGGGCTGCCATGGATTTCGGCTTTTCCTGTCCTAGGTGCCGGGCAAGCCACTCGTCATGGATGTTATGCTTGAAGGCTGCAAGGGCCTCTGCGTCCGGACAGTCGACTATTTGATTTTTTTTCTTCGTTAGGAACCGTGTCCAGAATTGTCTAGCCGATTCCTCTGGCTGCTGAATTATGTGGCTTAGGTCATCGGCGTCTGGTGGTCGCACATAAGTGCCCTGGAAATTGTCGAGGAATGCGGCTTCCAGGTCCTCCCAACAGCCAATTGACTCTGCTGGCAAGCTGTTAAGCCAATGTCGGGCTGGTCCTTTAAGCTTTAGTGGGAGGTATTTGATGGCGTGTAGATCATCACCGTGGGCCATGTGGATATGAAGGAGATAGTCCTCGATCCATACTGCAGGGTCTGTTGTGCCATCGTATGATTCGATGTTTACGGGTTTGAAACCCTCGGGGATTTGATGATCCATTACTTCATCTGTGAAGCATAGTCGGTGTGCGGCGCCTCTGTATTGGGCTATATCACGACGTAGCTCAAATGAGCTTTGTCTACTATGTTCGGCCCGCCCGGATTTACCATATCTGGCATGACGGTTATCGTCACGTGTTGTGGGGCGCCCATGCGATCCATAGATCAATCTTGTTTGCCTTGCCCTGTCCTCCAATATATCTCGCAGGTCTGGCGCATTTCCCCGTGCCTTGGTATTCTTTGAGCGACGCCACGGAGCGGCTTGAGTGGAGGACTGAGAGGCCTCTCTGTCGCGGCCACGGTGTGGCCGGTCGGCCGCATCATGCGCTGGTGATATTGGTCTAGGTGCTTCCTCCTATAACCGGGGCAGCCTGCGTTTTGGGTAGCTCTTGGAGGGGCGTTCGAGTTCGTACTCCTCGGCTGCAAGGACATCAGTCCATCTGTCGGCTAGCAAGTCTTGGTCAGCTCTAAGCTGTTGCTGTTTTTTCTTGAGGCTGCTCGCCGTGGCCATAAGCCCGCGTTTGAAACGCTCTTGTTCGACGGGATCCTCAGGAACGAAAAATTCGTCGTCGTCAAGGCTTGCCTCGTCTTCGGAGGGAGGCATGTAATTATCGTCCTCTACCTCTCTGTCTGCCGCTCTCTCATGAGGGCTGGCTTCTCCATCCTCCTGTGCTGAATCCTGCTGGAGGGGGTTGTCTTCGTTACTGTCCAGGGTGTTATTGTCTCCGGTGCCGGAATCGCCGTTTTTGCTGCGGCGGGATTTAGAGCGGCGCCACTGACGCCGGCGCTTAGGCTGTTTCTTGGAGGGGTCATCCTCCGTTGTTCCATCGCCGTTCCCTTCTTTTGGGGTGTCCACCATGTATATGTCATATGACGAGGTGGCCTTCCAGTGCCCTGTAGGTGCTGGTTCTTTTTCGTCTCCTACATCGTCGTCCATACCGTCGATGTCTTCGGAGTCGAAGTCGAGCATGTCGGTTAAATCATCGACAGTGGCTACGAAGTGGGTGGTGGGTGGGGTTTGAATTTCTTTCTTCGTCCGCATCCCAACCTTGCTGACCATAGTCCGGCCAGGGCTCTCCTGATAAAGAGAGAGACTTTAGTGAATTCAGAATGTCGCCGAAAGGTGAGCGCTGAAAGATGTCCGCGGCGGTGAACTCCACGATCGGCGCCCAATCGGATTCGATTGGCAGGGGCGCGGAAGGTTCGGAGTCCGGATAGGAGTCCGGCACCTTGGAGTCACGAGCTTCGCAAAGGACATGTATGGTGTTCGGCTCGATCGCCGTGGAGATTGCAGCCCCCGAGGCGGTGTCCAGCCACCCGTCCTTGATTGGCGCAGTCGGCTCCGAGCTAAGGGTCAGAGCGGACACTGGTGCGGCCTCCAGGGCACTGTTCGGCGGCAGAGCTAGATCATGCCCATCGTGATAGTGCGGCGCGCTTGGCTGTGGCTCGAGCCCGTCGAAGATCAAGTCTCCGCGGACGTCGGCCGTGTATTTCAATCTTCTAAATCTGACCTGCTGGCCAGGGTCGTAGCTTTCGATCTGCTCCAGATGGCAAAGCGAATTGGCCGGCAGTGCAAAGACGTCGAATACGAAGATCTGTCCGGGGAGAAAAGTCTCACCCTGGAGCGCATCATTGTTGATGATCGGAGGAGCCATCGGGCCTAAAGGTGACGACACAAAGGAACTCTCAATTAAAACACCAATGTCGGTGTCAAAACCGGCGGATCTCGGGTAGGGGGTCCCGAACTGTGCGTCTAGGCGGATGGTAACAGGAGACAAGGGACATGATGTTTTTACCCAGGTTCGGGCCCTCTCGATGGAGGTAAAACCCTACTCCTTCTTGATTAATATTGATGATATGGGTAGTACAAGAGTAGATCTACCACGAGATCAGAGAGGCTAAACCCTAGAAGCTAGCCTATGGTATGATTGTTGTTCGTCCTACGGACTAAAACCCTCCGGTTTATATAGACACCGGAGAGGGTTAGGGTTACACAGAGTTGGTTACAATGGAAGGAGAAATACATATCCGTATCGCCAAGCTTGCCTTCCACGCCAAGGAAAGTCCCATCCGGACATGGGACGAAGTCTTCAATCTTGTATCTTCATAGTCCAGGAGTCCGACCAAAGGTCATAGTCCGGCCATCCGGACATCCCCTAATCCAGGACTCCCTCAATTGCTATAACCGGGCACCATCCTCGGATCGACGATGTCGCTAGGGGGCACGATTGCTTCGCTTGTTCGCCGAGATGGGCAATTTGTTTCCCATCTCGTTGTTCTTTCATCCTTTGATCACTGACGGTACTTACCGACCTCTCTGCTTCGGCAAATGCCTTTCCAATAATGCGCTCATAGTCGCCTTTCGGCGGAGACTTGGGTGGTTTTGTCAGGGCAGCCAGAGTGCGCTTCGCTTTCGCCGGATGTACCTTCTCCTCCGGAGGTGGATGTCTCTGTGCTTTCAACCCTTGAAACCAGTCCTTCACTTCGGTTCGCGCGATCTTCGCGTTCTCCTCCGGGGTCATCTCGTATGGTAACTTCTCTGGAGTCTTCAGAGAAGGACCGAATCTGTATGTCCTCCTTCCTTTGGCTGTACTGCTAAACGCCGGCTGAGCAGATGGAGCGGATGTCTTCTTTCCTTGCTTACGAGGCGGAGGAGAAGGAATACGACGCGCCGGAGCAACCGGAGCGGCGGTGGGTCTCTTCCGCCCTTGCTGACGAGGCGGAGAAGGAGGAGGCTGGCTGCTCGGGCGCGCCGGCGCAGGCGGAGAAGGAGGTGGAGTGCCGCCACGCGTCGAAGAAGGAGCCGGCCGAGTGCCCTGATCGTCACTCGCCGGGGGAGGAGGCGGTGGAGGAGGCGGAGTGCCCTGACTCGCCGGAGGAGGAGGAGGCGGAGGTGTCCAGTTCGGAAGGTTGATGAGATCCTTCCGCCATAGGCATGGAGTCTTCAGAGCAGAACCCAGCCGAGTCTCCCCTTCACCGGTAGGGTGGTCAAGCCGGAGGTCCTCAAATCCCTCCGTTATTTCATCCACCATCACCCTAGCATATCCTTCTGAAATCGGCCGGCAGTGAAAAGTTGCGCCGGATTCAGTAGGATAAACAGAGCCAATAGCCGCCTTGACCTTCAAATTCATCCATTGCGACATAAGGTGGCAATTTTGAACCTCCGTGATAGCATCCACGGGATAGCTGGCAGGAGCCGTCGAGGCATGCTCCGGCTGAAGGAGCTCGGTGGAAGCCACACTGCTTCTCCGCTGAGATGGCGGGGTAGCTTCGGGGGAAGCTTCGGCAGGTCGTTTGCTGCGATTTGCTTCTCGTTCCTCTATCTCTTGTACCCTTGCATGCAGCGCCTGCAGTTTGGTCTGCTTCACTTTATTCCTCCTCTCCTGCCATTTGTAACCGCCTGCATCCGGAAACCCAGCCTTCCACGAAACGGAGCCTGGCGTGCCTCGTGTCCGTCCAGGGTGCTCAGGATTCCCGAGGGCCATTGTGAGCTCGTCATTCTCTCTGTCTGGAAAGAACGTCCCTTGCTGCACTGCTTCGATATATTGCTGAACCCTCTTGACTGGTATGTCCAATTGATCGTCCGTCCAAATGCACTTCCCTGATACAGGGTCCAAGGTTCCGCCAGCCCCGAAGAACCAAGTCCGGCAACGGTCTGGCCAGTTCATTGTCTCTGGATCGATCCCTTTATCAAGCAGATCATTCGCAGCCTTGGCCCACTTGGGCCGGGCTATGAGGTAGCCACCTGACCCCGTGCGATGGTGAAGCTTCTTCTTCACAGCATTTTTCTTGTTTGTCGCCGACATCTTTTTACTCTTTTCCGATGTCTTGTGGGCCATAAATGCGGGCCAGTCATCTCTGATCTTCTCATATTTGCCCTTGAATTCTGGGGTCTCTTTTTTATCGACAAACTTATTCAGGTCTTTCTTCCAATTCCGGAATAGGTCTGCCATCTTCTTAAGAGCAAAAGACTTGATTAATTGCTCAACTGGCTTCTCCGGATCATCCTCTGGCGGTAGGGTGAAATTTGACTTCAGCTCAGTACGAAGATCATTTTTCTGCATATCATTGACATAAGACACCTCAGGGTCTTCGTTCTTAGGCTTATACCATTGCTGGATGCTAATCGGGATCTTGTCCCTAACCAGAACCCCGCACTGAGCAACAAATGCCTGCTTTGTCCGGATGGGTCCACTCGGTTGGCCGTCGCGCGCGATTGCTATGATCTCAAACCTTTCATCCGAGCTCAAATTTTTCTTCGGGCCTCGTCTCTTTACCGAAGTTGTGCTCGATCCGGAGGGCTAGAAAAAAGAACAAAGACGAGAGTTAATTAATATGTGTACATACCAAAACAATGAATGCATCAATTAGCTAGTCAGCACAGGCTTAACTAATATATATACCTGCCCGGACTCGGTTCGGTCACCGGAGCCGTCCTCATGGTCTACTTCTTCTTGCACCGGCATTGGGTCATCGGAGCCATCATAATCATAGCCAACTGCTTCTTCACCCTCTCCTTCCAGACCATCGGTGTCGTTGAGAAACATCAACGAGTAGACGGCATCACTTCCTTCTGCGATTATGTCCCTCAACAACGCTTCTTGTGCTTCATCTCGAGGGGTGTCCATAGTTTCTACAAATATTTACAACATGGCAATTATTATTCAAACATGACAGATATGGATATATTAGTGTCAAACGTAGAACGAGCTAGGTAATCATAATAAGGAATCATATTAATTAGTGGCCTCGACGCTGCTTCTCTAGGGTTTTGGGTGGCCTCGACAACGCTTCAAGGGTTAGGGGTGGCCTCGGGAACTCTTCAAGGATGGGGTAATATCGACCCCCCCCCCACGTGTTGACACTACATCTATGTCCCACCAGTGACGTGGGCATCGATTCCCGCGTCACTTGTGGGACGTGGATGTAATGTCCGACACCAACGACAGCCACATGTATCTCACACCGACGATACTTGCTATTTAATTAGGGTTTCCTCTACCGCTCGGCGACCCTCGACGACCCTCGTTCCCGATAAAAAAGAGGAAGAAGACGAAAAAAAGAGGAGAAGAAAGAATAGAGGAGAAGAACTCCTCTATTCTTTCTTCTCGTCTTTTTTTTTCTTCTTCCTCTTCTTTTTTTATCCTCTTCTTCCTCTCATGTTCGACGACCATCGACCCCGATAACATTTTTTTCCCCGATAACATTTTTTTCTCCGAGAGAGTTAGTGTTCCCGAGTTAACCGGAGGGGGACATTGGTCATATCGGATTCGTCATATTTTGTACGAATGTTCTATATACATACATCCATCGATATCATTCCATGCATACATAGACATCTACATTATATATGAACAAACATTTGCATGAAGTAGTATTGGTTTCCTCTTCTTCATCTTCTTATTTTCCTTTTTCCTCTCATTCTTTTTCTTCTTCTTCCTTTCCTAGCTAGATATATAAAACTTTTCTAAAAATCTAACTTTTGCATATATAAAACCTTTTCTTCCTTCTTCTTCCTTCTATTCCTTCTTCCTAAATATATAAAACTAACCTAAAATGTACTAAATCAGAGAACATATATAGATAAAACTTTTCTAATTAAAAATCTAAATTTTGCATATATGTATTTTTAAAACATCATTACAATTGAAAAAATACATACATACATACACAAAACATGTAAAAAATATATACATACATATATGAACATACATCAAAAAATACATATATCTAAAAAATACATACATACATATATATGAAAATGTAAAAACATGTAAAAAAATAGCATGTATAATTAAAAAAAATGCACGGCGGCGGCGGGGGCGGCAGATGTGCGGTGCTCACAGAGGCGGCGACACGTCGGGGCAGGGGACGGCGACACAACGACGGCGACGGGGCAGGGCGGCGTGCGTCGGGGCAGGGGACGATGACGCGCAGCGACGGTAGTGTCGGGCGCGGGCGACGGCGTCGGGGCAGCCTGGCGGCGTCGATTTGCTCGGCGTCGTCGGCGGCAACTGCGAGGGAAATGTGAAAATTTCCTAAGTCTTTGCTTATATAGCAAAGCCATTGGTCCTGGTTCGTGGCACAAACCGGGACTAATGCACCCTTTAGTCCCAGTTGGTGCCACCAACCGGGACCAAAAGCCTCTTTTCAGCAGCCCAAAGGGCGGGAAGCGGCGGCCTTTGGTCCTGGTTGGTGGCACCAACCGAGACTAAAGGGGGGCATTGGTCCCGGTTTGTGCCACGAACCGGGACCAATGCCCCCCTTTAGTCCCGGTTGGTGCCATCAACCGGGACCAAAGGCCTTGTACTGCCCCGCGCCCAAAAGTTTAGTCCCACCTCGCTAGTTGAGAGGGCTCGAGAGTGGTTTATAAGCGCTCTTGCGCCCACCCTCTCGAGCTCCTCTCAACTGCAGGCTTTCGGGCCTAATCTGTCACTATGTGCGTGTGGGCCTACTTGGCCTCCTGCGGGCCTGAATCTTGGCCAATGGTAGGGTTTCTAGTCGTATTCAGGCCGTGGGGGCCCAGTAGACGGCACTATTTTTATTTTTTTTTCAGTTTTTTGTTTTGTTTTCTTCATTATTTTTTTTTTGTTTTTTGCTTTATTTTTTAATTCTTTTTTTCTTTTAGTTTTAGAAAAATTATAAACTTTCTGTTAGTGCCATTAGTTTTCAAATTTGAAAACACTTTTTTTTTCTTTGTTGCTTTATTTATTTTATTTTGTTTCTACTTACACCAAAATACTTATTGTTGCTATTTTTAAATTTTTCCAGTTTTTTTGTTTTGTATTCTGTATTATTTATTTTTTGTTGTTTTTGCTTTATTTTTTAATTCTTTTTTTCTTTTAGTTTTAGAAAAATTATAAACTTTCTGTTAGTGCTATTAGTTTTCAAATTTGAAAACACTTTTTTTTTGTTTTTTGCTTTATTTTTTGATTCTTTTTTGCTTTTAGTTTTAGAAAAATTATAAACTTTCTGTTAGTGCTATTAGTTTTCAAATTTGAAAACACTTTTTTTTTGTTTTTTGCTTTATTTTTTGATTCTTTTTTGCTTTTAGTTTTAGAAAAATTATAAACTTTCTGTTAGTGCTATTAGTTTTCAAATTTGAAAACACTTTTTTTTTGTTTTTTGCTTTATTTTTTGATTCTTTTTTGCTTTTAGTTTTAGAAAAATTATAAACTTTCTGTTAGTGCCATTAGTTTTCAAATTTGGAAACACTTTTTTTGTTTTCTTTGTTGCTTTATTTATTTTATTTTGTTTCTACTTACAACAAAATACTTATTGTTGCTATTTTTATTTTTTTTCTAGTTTTTTGTTTTGTTTTCTGCATTATTTATTTTCTTTTGGTTTTTTGCTTTATTTTTTAATTCTTTTTGCTTTTAGGTCAGCAAAATTATAAACTTTCTATTAGTGCCATTAGTTTTAGAAAAATTATAAACTTTCTGTTTGTGCCATTAGTTTTCGAATTTGAATAGTTAAAATTCGAATTCTTTGAAATTTGTGTGAATCACAAGTTTGTGATTAACTTTACTAAAAAAATGAACATAGATGCACCTATAGAGAAAATTCGACCTAAATTCATAATCAATTTCTATGAATTTCAGAGAAATTCACTATGAATTTAGGTCAATATCCCTGTATAGGGGCATCTATTTTCACTTTGAGAGGATCTCAACAAGGCAGAGAGGGACGGGCTTATAAACCGGTGTGAGCGCCCTTCGGTTCGCGAGGTGGGACTAAACTCTAAGCGCAACGAGGACCAACCCTTTAGTCCCGGTTTGTGGCACAAACCGGGACTAATGGTCATGGGCCAGGGGCGAGCCGCATGGGCCAGGGACTAATGAACATAGATGCACCTATAGAGAAAATTCGACCTAAATTCATAGTTTTCAAATGAACTCTGAAAAAGTTGGCATAGCATGTGCATGTACAAAACAGACAATGGTATCATACTCGCCTGTTACAAAGTTGGCATGGTATCATCATAATAGTTGCGGGAGAAAGTCTTCACTTTTTCTTCGCTTCTGTCATTTGCTTATTGCGCCGTAACCATGGATAATCTTCATCGTTTATCACGATGCTTGGGTCAGCCTTGACTTTGAAGGGAGGAATTTCATGAAACTTTTCATACTCTTGAGACATGTCTGTCTTGCCCTCCACTCCCAGGATGTCCCTTTTTCCTGAAAGAACTATGTGGCGCTTTGGCTCATCGTATGATGTATTCGCTTCCTTATCTTTTCTTTATCTCGGTCTGGTAGACATGTCCTTCACATAGATAACCTGTGCCACATCATTGGCTAGAACGGACGGTTCGTCAGTGTACCCAAGATTTTTCAGATCCACTGTTGTCATTCCGTACTGTGGGTCTACCTGTACCCCGCCTCCAGACAGATTGACCCATTTTCACTTAAACAAAGGGACCTTAAAATCTACTCCGTAGTCAAGTTCCCATATGTCCACTATGTAACCATAATATGTGTCCTTTCCCCTCTCGGTTGCTGCATCAAAGCGGACACCGCTATTTTGGTTGGTGCTCTTTTGATCTTGGTCAATCGTGTAAAATGTATTCCCATTTATCTCGTATCCTTCCCAAATCATTACAGTCGAAGATGGTCCCCTGGACAACAAGTACAACTCATCACAAATAGTGTTGTCACCTCTGAGACGTGTTTCCAACCAACTGCTAAAAGTCCTGATGTGTTCACATGTAATCCAGTCGTCGCACTGCTATGGGTGTTTGGAGGGTAGACTGTTCTTGTGTTCATCGACATACGAGGTCACCAAGGTAGAGTTCTGTAGAACTGTGTAGTGTGCTTGAGACCAAGAATATCCGTCCCTGCGTATTATTGAGTCCCTTCCAAGCGTGCCTTTTCCAGTCAGTCTCCCCTCATACCGCGATTTAGGGAGACCTATCTTCTTAAGGCCAGGAATGAAGTCAACACAAAACCAGATGACATCCTCTGTTTGATGGCCCATGGAGATGCTTCCTTCTGGCCTAGTGCGGTTACGGACATATTTCTTTAGGACTCCCATGAACCTCTCAAAGGGGAAAATATTGTGTAGAAATACGGGCCCCAGAATGACAATCTCGTCGACTAGATGAACTAGGACGTGCGTCATGATATTAAAGAAGGATGGTGGGAACACCAGCTCGAAACTGACAAGACATTGCGCCACATCACTCCTTAGCGTTTGTACGATTTCTGGATCGATCACCTTCTGAGATATTGCATTGAGGAATGCACATAGCTTCACAATGGCTAATCGGACGTTTTCCGGTAGAAGCCCCCTCAATGCAACCGGAAGCAGTTGCGTCATAATCACGTGGCAGTCATGAGACTTTAGGTTCTGGAACTTTTTCTCTGGCATATTTATTATTCTCTTTATATTCGACGAGAAGCCAGTCGGGACCTTCATACTGAGCAGGCATTCAAAGAAGATTTCTTTCTCTTCTTTCATAAGAGCGTAGCTGGCAGGACCTTCATACTGCTTCGGAGGCATGCCCTCTTTTTCGTGCAAGCGTTGCAGGTCTTCCCGTGCCTCAGGTGTATCTTTTGTATTCCCATACACGCCCAAGAAGCCTAGCAGGTTCACACAAAGGTTCTTCGTCATGTGCATCACATCGATCGAAGAGCGGACCTCTAGGTCTTTCCAGTAGGGTAGGTCCCAAAATATAGATTTCTCCTTCCATATGGGTGCGTGATTCTCAGCGTCATTCGGAACAGCTAGTCCGCCGGGACCCTTTACAAAGATTACGTGTAAATCATTGACCATAGAGAGTACGTGATCACCGGTACGCCTGGCGGGCTTCTTCCGGTGATCTGCCTCGCCTTTGAAATGCTTGCCTTTCTTTCTACATTGATGGTTGGTCGGAATAAATCGACGATGGCCCAGGTACACATTCTTCCTGCAGCTTCCCAGGTATATACTATCGGTGTCAAGTAAACAGTGCGTGCATGCGTGGTATCCCTTGTTTGTCTGTCCTGAAAGGTTACTGAGAGCGGGCCAATCGTTGATGGTCACGAACAGCAACGCCTTTAGGTCAAATTCCTCCTTTTTGTGCTCATCCCACGTACGTACACCGTTTCCATTCCACAGCTGTAAAAGTTCTTCAACTAACGGCCTTAGGTACACATCAATGTCGTTGCCCGGTTGCTTAGGGCCTTGGATGAGAACTGGCATCATAATGAACTTCCGCTTCATGCACATCCAAGGAGGAAGGTTATACATACATAGAGTCACGGGCCAGGTTCAGTGATTACTGCTCTGCTCCCCGAACGGATTAATGCCATCCACGCTTAAAGCAAACTATATGTTCATTGGGTCCTTTGCAAACTCATCCCAGTACTTTCTCTCGATTTTTCTCCACTGCGACCCGTCAGCGGGTGCTCTCAACTTCCCGTCTTTCTTATGGTCCTCACTGTGCCATCGCATCAACTTGGCATGCTCTCCGTTTCTGAACAGACGTTTCAACCATGGTATTATAGGAGCATACCACATCACCTTTGCAGGAACCCTCTTCCTGAGAGGCTCGCCGTCAACATCACCAGGGTCATCTCGTCTGATCTTATACCGCAATGCACCGCATACCGGGCATGCGTTCAGATCCTTGTATGCACCGTGGAAGAGGAGGCAGTCATCAGGGCATGCATGTATCTTCTGCACCTCCAATCCTAGAGGGCATACGACCTTCTTTGTTGCGTGTGTACTGTTGGGCAATTCGTTATCCTTTGGAAGCTTCTTCTTCAATATTTTCAGTAGTTTCTCAAATCCTTTATCAGGCACAGCATTCTCTGCCTTCCACTGCAGCAATTCCAATACGGTACCGAGCTTTGTGTTGCCATCTTCGCAATTGGGGTACAACCCTTTTTTGTGATCCTCTAACATGTGATCGAACTTCAGCTTCTTCTTTTGACTTTCGCATTGCGTCCTTGCATCGGCAATGACCCGGCGGAGATCATCATCGTCGGGCACATCGTCTGGTTCCTCTTGATCTTCAGCAGCTTCGCCCGTTGCAGCATCATCGTGCACATCGTCTGGTTCCTCTTGATGTTCAGTAGCATCACTGTATTCAGGGGGCACATAGTTGTCATCGTACTCTTCTTCTTCGCCATCTTCCATCATAACCCCTATTTCTCCGTGCCTCGTCCAAACATTATAGTGTGGCATGAAACCCTTGTAAAGTAGGTGGGTGTGAAGGATGGACAACACATAAAACCATTCTGCTTGTTTGCCTCAGCCACTTCGAGAAAATCATGCACACCCTTAATGTACTTGGAGGTGTGTGTGTCACCGTACATCCATTGCCGGTTCATCTGGGTGCATTATATATAATTAAGTGTGTCAAAAATCATTACAGAACATCATGAATAGATAATTAAGTGACCAAATTAATAGTAGTTCATCATCACATAAAAACCAAAGTACATACATAGTTCTCATCTAACAACATAAAGCTCTGCAGAGCATTTAAATTAATTAAACCATACATTGAAACTATGTAAAACATTTCAATGCGAAAACAAATGCGATCATAATCGCAACCAAGGTAACAACTGATCCAACGACATAATGATACCAAGCCTCGGTATGAATGGCATATTTTCTAATCTTTCTAATCTTCAAGCGCATTGCATCCATCTTGATCTTGTGATCATCGACGACATCCGCAACATGCAACTCCAATATCATCTTCTCCTCCTCAAGTTTTTTTATTTTTTCCTTCAAGAAATTGTTTTCTTCTTCAACTAAATTTAACCTCTCGACAATAGGGTCGGTTGGAATTTCCGGTTCAACAACCTCCTAGATAAATAAAATCTATGTCATGTTGGTCGACATAATTTTCATAAACAATAAATGAACCAATAGTTATGAAAAGATAATATATACCACATCCGAATCATAGACAGGACGAGGGCCGACGGGGGCGGATACCAAAACCATCGCCTATATAAGATGCAATAATAAAAGTAAGAAAATAATACAAGTATCTATCTAAACATACAAGTAAGAATATTTTTCCTTTCAGAAAGAAGATAAGAACAAGAGGCTCACCACGGTGGTGCCGGCGATGAGATCGGCGCGGGTGATCGACGGCGGTGAAGACGGGGACGGGGCGTGACGGACGGCTAAACCTAGACAAATATTGAGGAAAATGGAGCTTGGAGGTCGAGTTTGGAGAGGAGAAAGCTTAAGTAGTGTGGCTCGGGCATTCCATCGAACACCTTATGTGCATAGGAGGTGAGCTAGAGCACCACCAAGCCCTCTCCCCCTCGGCGGCCAATGAACCGGGACTAAAGGGGAGCCTTTGGACCCGGTTCAAGCCACCAACCGGGACCAATGGTTGTGGGCCAAGATCAAGGCCATTGGTCCCGGTTCGTCCCACCAACCGGGACCAATAGGGCCAGATGAACCAGGACCAATGCCCACGAGGCCCCGGCCGGCCCCCTGGGATCACGAACTGGGACTGATGAAGTCATGTACCTAGGGTAGGGTCATGGACCTGTCCAAGATACCCTCCCCAAGGACATCTCTTGAGGAAAACACCTTTCAGTCGACCTGGAAGGATTCCACTCGACGGACCTGAAGACACACGACCATCAGCCAACCACTCGACCGCCAGAAGATCTACAGTCAGTTTGCACGCAAACGGTCGGTCATTAAGTGGCTTTATGGTCATCATAGCACTTTATGTGGGACGTTACCAGTAACTCCCTTTCTTAATGTACCTTAATCCCTACATAACTTAGGGCTGGAGGGGTCTGGTGAACTCTATATAAGCCACCCCTTCCTCAGTGTAAAGGGTTCGCACCCCTGTAACTCATACACATATAATCCAGTCGAGCGCCTCCGGGCTCCGAGAGGTAGGGCTATTACTTCCTCCGAGAAGGGCCTGAACTCGTAAACATCTTGCGTATACAACTACTCCATAGCTAGGATCTTGCCTCTACATACCTACCCCCCATTCTACTGTCAGACTTAGAACCACGACAGTTGGCGCCCACCATGGGGCAGGTGTCTTAGCGACTTGTTGGAGAAGTTGCAGTTTTTTTGATCCCATTCATCATTGTTTCAGGTAGAGTTTTGGTTGAGGGCCGCGAGATCCGTCTCGGCGTGCTCACGTTCATCGCCGACGACTCCGCTTGGCTGCTGGAGGCACCACTCGACGTCGACGCACTCCTCGTCCGCGGGGCAACGCAATTTCGCGCGTGTGTCCGCGACGTCCTCTTGCGGCAGCCGTCGACCCAGTATCGGTCGGCTCCTTTGTCGTCCTCCCTCCCAGTCTCTCGCCGGTGCAAGCGCTCCGGTCGGGCGAGGCTTCAGCGGTGGGTGAGGCACGCGGTGGCCCGCCAGTCGGCCACCCCTCAAGTCGCGGCAATCAAGCCCGACGAATCTCTCTACGGCCTGTTCGATCCGTCGACTGGCTCCGCAGAGACTGCATCCGAGTGCGACAGCAGTGATCCAGCGGCGGAGGTTCTGATGGTCGACGGACCACGTAGTCCTCCTGGTTTCCCCCGCGTTGATGGAGGCGTTGGTGGAGGTGAGCCGGCGTAGGTTCACGAAGAGTATCAACCCGAGCCCCTCACTTCGCTGCAGAGGGAGGAGCTTCGCCGTCGGAACATAGATGCACGTCACACTCCTATCGTTGGAGAAACCCCCGAGGCCCGTGCCTTAGAAGATGCGCGTTTGGCCAATTTGGCTGAGCGCACTCGACTGGAAAATCTCCAGCGAGTGCTCGACGAACGAGCGCAACAACGGGTCTCGTCGTCCAGTCGACGTCAACTCTTTCCACAACCGACTCAGGTATACCGAACTCCCATTCAGAATCTAGCAGCTGCAGCCCGTATAACAGAGTCCATTCAGCCTTCCCAGTCAGAGGCTGGCAGAGGCTGGCTACAGATCAGAGATTTGTTCCGGGCAGTAGGAGATCAAAATTCAGGTGTATCGCAGTCGCGGAATAGGATACACAGCATATCCGTCGCTGCGAATACAGTCTAGTCGGCTCATAGCCCAAGATCGCCCCCGAGGCGTGAGAGACATGGAGGCCTGCGTCATCAGTATGAGGAACGATTCGATCGTGATGATCGACGTCGAGTGCCCACTCCTCCCCCAAGGGGTGGGTCATATGCGCCTCGACAGCAAAATGACAGACGCCAGCACAGTGTTGGGCGAAGGATTCCAGTCAACCCCAGGGAACCAGGCTTTGATGCGAGATCCGTCATCGTTCAAGGCTTGGTCGACAGGAACAGAGCTAACCGAGAAGGCCATGACAGAAAGGCGCCCACCAGCAACAGAGTACACGTCTCAGGACCGGAGTGTTTTAGCAGAGCCATCAGAGCCGCGGTGATTCCTCCTAACTTCAGGTTGGCGACTTGAGTCAGTAAGTTCACTGGTGAGTCTAAGCCGGATACTTGGCTTGAGGACTACCGAGTGGCTGTTCAGATTGGTGGCGGCAACGATGAAGTGGCCATGAAACACCTGCCTCTTATGTTGGAGGGCTCGGCCAAAGCATGGTTGAATCAGTTAGCACCCAACAGCATTTACACTTGGGAAGATCTTGCCCGAGTGTTTGTCAGGACATTTGAAGGAACTTGCAAGCGGCTAGCAGGGTTGACAGAGTTGGAGTCGTGTGTGCAGAAGTCGAATGAAACTCTGAGGGATTACATCCAGAGATGGATCACATTGCATCACACGGTAGAGAATGTATCTGATCATCAGGCAGTCTGTGCCTTCAAGGAAGGCGTTAAGAACATAGAGCTAAGTTTGAAATTCGGTCGGACCGGAGACATGACCCTGAGTCGAATGATGGAGATTGCCACCAAGTACGCCAATGGTGAAGAAGAGGATCGGCTCCGGAGTGGCAAGTACAAGTCAGCCGCTAATGAAACCGGGGGAGGGAACTCCAGTCGGAAACATAAGCGGATAGCCGAGCCAGCTGCTCCTGGAGAAGCCTTGGCCGTGACTCTAGGAAAGTTCAAGGGGAAATCCAAGGGGCCTTGGAACCCCAAGAAAGTGAAAGACCAAGATGGAAATGATGTGTTGGACTTGCGATGTCACATTCACACGAAGAAAGATGAAGAGGGTAAACTCATTTACCCAAAGCATACCACTCGACAGTGTCGGCTCTTGATTCAGCAGTTCCAGGGGAAGCAGCCCAAGGACAAGGAGAAGGAGTCGGACAAAGTTGAGGACAAGGAAGACAGTGACGGTGGATACCCCCAGGTCAATTCCACCCTGATGATTTTTTCTGACGTTGAAAGCAGAAGTCGATTGAAAGTTATCAACCGAGAAGTGAATATGGTCGCTCCGGCGACACCCAGTTATCTGAAATGGTCACAGACCACCATCACGTTCGACCAGTCTGATCACCCGACACACATAGCCACCCATGGGAGGCAAGCGTTGGTGGTCGACTCAGTCGTCGAAGGCACTCGACTAACTAAAGTCTTGATGGACGGTGGCAGTGGCCTGAACATATTGTATGCAGAGACATTGAAAGGGATGTTCATGCCGATGTCCAGACTCAGCACCAGCAACATGAGCTTCCATGGAGTCATTCCTGGAAAGAAGGCTGAGTCACTCGGCCAAATTGCTCTCGATGTGGTTTTTGGTGACTACAAGAATTTTCGAAAGGAAAAGTTGACCTTTGAGGTCGTGGATTTCCAGAGCGCTTATCACGCTATTCTGGGAAGGCCGGCATATGCATGTTTCATGGCTCGACCATGTTATGTATACCTCAAACTGAAGATGCCAGGCCCCAAAGGTGTGATCACTGTCATTGGCAATCGGAAGAAAGCAGAAGAGTGTTTTCAGAAAGGCTCTAACATCGCTAATGCTCAGATGGCAGTGGTAGAGCTGCAAGAGTACTAGAAAACTGCAGACCCGAGTGATTTGTTGCGAGCCAAGAAGCCCGCCACGGAGTCAACATTTCAGTCGTCCGGTGAGACAAAACCGATTCACATTCACCCGACCGATCCCAATGCTGCTCCGACTCACATCTCAACAACACTCGACTCCAAATAGGAAGAAGCGCTCATCCAGTTCCTCCGTGAGAACTGGGACATCTTTGCATGGAAGCTAGCTGACATGCCGGGTGTTCCCAGGGGACTGGCTGAGCATCGTCTACGAGTCGACTCAAAAGTCAAACCTGTCAAAGAACATCTTCGACGGTCCGCCGTCTAGAAGAGAAAGGCCATTGGCGAGGAGGTGGCTCGGCTCTTCACAGCAGAGTTTATCCGAGAGATTTACCACTCCGAGTGGCTCGCCAATGTTGTCATGGTCCCTAAGAAGGACAAGTCACTTCACATGTGCATCGACTTCAAACATATCAATCGGGCCTGCCCGAAAGATCATTTTCCTCTCCCCCGCATCGACCAAATAGTCGACTCGACTGCGGGATGTGAGCGGTTGTCTTTCTTAGACGCCTATTCCGGGTACCATCAGATCCGTCTGTATGGACCCGACGAGATCAAAACAGCTTTCATCACTCCATTCTGGTGCTTCTGTTATGTCACCATGCCATTCGGCCTCAAGAATGCCAGAGCCACATTCATGAGGATGATTCAGAAGTGTTTGCTCACTCAAATCAGTCGAAATGTGGAAGCATACATGGATGATATTGTGGTCAAGTCACGGAAAGGTTCCGACCTGTTGACTGACCTTGCTGAAACATTTGCCAATCTCAGGAGGTATGATATCAAGCTTAATCCATCAAAGTGCACATTTGGGGTTCCTGGCGGAAAGTTACTCGGTTTTCTCGTTTCCGAACGAGGAATCGACGCCAACCCAGAAAAAGTTGGCAATACTCCGAATGAAACGCCCTGTGCGGGTGCACGAGGTCCAGAAGCTTACTGGATGCTTGGCCGCTTTAAGTTGATTCATCTCTCGTCTCGGTGAAAAGGCATTGCCTCTTTATCGACTGACGAAGAAGTCAGACAAGTTCGAGTGGACTCCCGAAGCTGATGCAGCATTTGCAGAGCTAAAAGCTCTGCTCTCCACCCAGCCGGTGCTTGCTGCCCCAATCAGCAAAGAGCATTTGCTGCTTTACATTGCAGCCACAGGACAAGTCGTCAGTACAGAACTTACGGTCGAGCGGGAAGAAGAAGGAAAAGCCATCAAAGTTCAGCGCCCAGTTTATTATTTTTCTAAAGTATTGACCCCATCAAAGCAAAGATACCCTCATTATCAGAAGCTTGTTTATGGGATTTACATGACCACGAAGAAGGTTGCTCATTACTTCTCTGACCATTCCATTACAGTCGTCAATGACGCCCCATTGTCAGAGATTCTGCACAACAGAGATGCAACTGGTCGAGTGGCGAAATGGGCGATTGAACTCCTTCCCCTTGATATCAAGTTTGAGGCAAACAAAGCCATCAAGTCCCAAGCAATAGCAGATTTCATCGCCGAGTGGATTGAACAACAGTTGCCGACTCAAGTTCACTCGGAGCACTGGACCATGTTCTTTGATGGTTCCAAGATGCTGAATGGTTCCGGTGCTGGGGTAGTGTTGGTTTCCCCCCGAGGAGATAAGCTCAGATATGTGCTCCAGATTCACTTTGATTCTTCCAACAATGAAGCAGAATATGAAGCACTATTTTATGGGTTGCGTATGGCCATTTCACTCGGCGTCCGTCGCCTCATGGTTTATGGCGACTCAGATCTAGTGGTTAATCAGGTGATGAAGGAGTGGGATGTCAGAAGTCCAGCCATGACTGGTTATTGCAATGCAGTGAGGAAGCTAGAGAAGAAGTTTGAGGGGTTAGAGCTTCATCATGTACCCCGACTGAAAAATCAAGCTACTGATGATTTGGCGAAAATAGGGTCCAAGAGGGAAGCCATTCCCAGTGATGTGTTTTTGGAGCACATCCACACACCTTCAATTCAAGAGGATCCTTTCACCGAAGAAGCCCCACAGCCAAAAAGTGCCACTGATTGACTGAAGTTGAGGTCCCAGCTGTGGTCGACCTAGTGCCGTACATCACGTATACCCTAAGGAAAGAGCTCCCGGAGAACTAAGAAGAGGCTCGACAGATCGTCCGCCGATCCAAGGCCTTTACTGTGATCAAGGGACAGTTGTACAGAAAGCGCGACTGGAGTCGGCCAGAAGTGCATAACACCAGAAGAAGGTCAGATAATTCTTGATGATATCCACTAGGGGACCTGTGGTCATCATGCGTCCTCTCGGACCATCGTGGCTAAAGCATACCGAGCGGGATTTTACTGGCCAAAAGCAAATGAAATGGCAAAGGAAATAGTCGACAAGTGTGAAGGGTGTCAGTTCTATTCCAATATGTCACACAAACCCGCCTCAGCCTTGAAGACCATTCCACTCGTCTGGCCCTTCGCTATTTGGGGGTTGGATATGATTGGACCACTGAGAATTGGCAGAAGCGGTTTCACTCACTTGCTAGTGGCAGTCGACAAGTTTACAAAGTGGATCGAAGCTAAACCTATCAAGAACCTCGATGCGTGCACTGCTATCAGTTTCATCAGAGAGTTGATATTCAGATATGGATTTCCGCATAGCATCATCACTGACAATGGGTCAAACTTTGATTCCGACAAGTTCAAAGCCTTTTGCGCCTCTGAGGGCACGCGAGTCGACTATGCTTCAGTTGCTCACCCCCAGTCGAATGGACAAGCAGAACGAGCAAACGGTCTAATTCTCAAAGGACTGAAACCTCGGCTGATGCGTGATCTCAAGCATGCAGCAGGAGCATGGGTCGACGAACTTCCGTCGGTCCTTTGGGGATTGAGGACCACTCCTAATCGGTCGACTGGGAGAACTCCATTCTTTCTGGTCTATGGAGCTGAAGCAGTTCTGCCGAGTGACCTACTTCACAATGCACCCCGAGTCGAACTCTACTCTGAAGATGAAGCAGAGCAAGCCCGCCAAGATGCGGTCGACCACCTTGAAGAGGAGAGAGAGATGGCCCTGATCCGCTCGACCATCTATCAGCAGGACTTGCGTCGATTCCTTGCTAGAAATGTGAAGAGCCGAACCTTTCAAGAAGGAGACTTGGTCCTCCGAGTGGATCAACAGAAACCACACAAGCTCGCTCCCATTTGGGAAGGTCCCTTCATCGTCACCAGAGTTCTCCACAATGGAGCATACCATCTTTACAACGTCGATCGCCAGATTGATGAGCCTCGAGCTTGGAATGCGGAGCTGCTCCGCCCCTTTTACACTTAAGTACTCACTCGGGTGAGATGTAATAAAAGTACCTCTGTAGTTTGTTTATCAAAGACAAGAATGTTATAATTTTCCCAGTGATTGTTATTACTTTTCGTTTACATGAGAAATTTCCCCCAGTGGGTGGCTTAGCCGCGAACCCGTTTCGCCTAAGTTTGTAAAAAAAATCCCTGTCGAGTGGAGATCCAGCCTCCCACTCGGGGGCTAAGCTGCGAATCCGTTTCACCTAAGTATCTGAAAATCCTACCGAGTGGTGAGCCAGCCTCCCACTCGAGGGCTTAGCTGCAGTCCAAGTACTCGCCTAAGTGTTTAAAATCCTACCGAGTGGTGAGCCAGCCTCCCACTCGGGGGCTTAGCTGCAGTCCAAGTACTCGCCTAAGTGTTTAAAATCCTACCGCGTGGTGAGCCAGCCTCCCACTCAGGGGCTTAGCTGCAGTCCAAGTACTCGCCTAAGTGTTGAAAATCCTACCAAGTGAGGAGCCATCCTCCCACTCGGGGGCTTAGCTGCAGTCCAAGTACTCGCCTAATTATTTAATACAATGTGCGCTTTGCAAGGAAGACGAGGTACAGGTCGACTGTTGCCTTACCCTTCAGAGCTACGACACAAAAAATCCTCCTCGGGGGCTTAGCTGCAGTCCAAGTACTCGCCTAAGTTTGAAAAATCCTACCAAGTGGAGAGCAAACCTCCCACTCGGGGGCTTAGCAGCAGTCCAGTACTCGCCTAAGTTTGAAAAATCCTATCGAGTGGAGAGCGAACCTCCCACTCGGGGGCTTAGCAGCAGTCAAGTACTCGCCTAAGTTTGAAAAATCCTACCGAGTGGAGAGCGAACCTCCCACTCGGGGGCTTAGCTGCAGTCCAGTACTCGCCTAAGTATCTGAAAATCCTACCGAGTGGAGAGCAACCCTCCCACTCGGAGGCTTAGTTGCAGTCCAGTACTCGCCTAAGTACGAAATCCATTCCAATCCGCAAGGACGACGAGGTGCAGGTCGACTGTTACCTTCTCCTTCGGAGCTGCGCCACAAGTACAACGTGCGCTCCATTCCCAATCCGCGAGGACGACGAGGTGCAGGTCGACTGCTACCTTCTCCTTCGGAGCTGCACCACTAGTACAACGTGCGCTCCATCCCGATCCGCAAGGATGGCGAGGTGCAGGTCGACTGTTACCTTCTCCTGCGGAGCTGCACCACAAGTACAATCTGAACTCCATCCCTACCTGCAAGAACAATGAAGTGTAGGTCGACTGGATTTTTCACCTCAGAGCTGCATCTCAAGCACTGAAGTATATTCCGAGTGAAGAACAAAGTTCGCTCGAAGGTAAATGAAAGCATATTCGATGAAAAGTCAAGTTTGGATAACATCCTACGGATGCAGAAGTACCTAGGCATCAAGCCTATTAAAGTTTATCGGTTACAAGATCACTCGACATTCCGAGGCAAATTTATGACGAATCATAGAAGTTTTTTACTCCTCAGGTGGAGGACTGGAAGGTGCGATGAAGTGGTCCAGGTCGATCCCGTCAGCGATCCTTGTGGCAACACCAATGAAAGTCTCCATGAAAGATCGGAAGTCGTACTTCTTGGTATTGGAAACTTTGATGGACGCCAGCCTTTCCTCTCGCGCCTCCTTGCAGTGAACGCGGACCAGTGACAGAGCAACATCAGCACCGCGTCTGGCAGAAGACTTTTTCCATTCCTGCACTCAACTTGGAACGTCATTCAGTCGAGTCATTAAAGACTCGAGGTCATTTTGAAGTGTTTCGCCTGGCCAGAGTGTCGAGTCAATCCGCGACACTGCAACCTTCAGTCGAGCGAGGTAGTCCACCACAGCAGCGACACGAGACTCCAGTCGGAGCACATTCATGGCGGCTTCATCCTTCACGAGAGAGTTAATGGGGTCCAGGCTTGTCTCCACTCGACTAGTCTCTTCCTCGAAGTTCTAACAGAATTCTGCAAACATAACTCGAGTTCAAGCTAATGGTTCTATGATGAGTCAGTGATAACAAGTCAATCGGATAAGAGGAATTACCTTCAAGCATGAGGAATAACTTCTTGGCGAGCCCTCCCAGATAAGCCTCCAGATCGTTCCTCTTCCCCGCCATTTCGCCAGCCTTGTCGCTCAGAGCTATCTTGTCGTTCTTCAGTCGGCTAACCTCCTTGTTAGCCGCGTCGAGAGCAGCTTTCAGATTGGCGTTCTCTTCTTCAAGTTTTCCGACTGAAGACAGCTTTTCTTCCACGAGCTTGGTTTTGTTCAAAGTCGTTTTCTGCGCCTCGGCATGGTCATGATCCTTCTTCTTCAGAGCCTCCTCCATTTTGACTGCAAAATGACAGTGAGATCAGAATTAGGAAGGGACAGAAAGACAAAGGCAGTCGTCAAGTTCTCACCAGCCATACCTTTTGCTTCGTCTCTCGCCATCTGAAAGTTCTCCTGAGCAAGCTTCAAGTCAAGGTTGAGCTGGATCTGTTTGTTTTCCAATTCAGTATAGCGAGCCACAAGCTCGCAGGATTTCTGCGAAGAATCAATCGACAGACATCAAAGATAGGTTACTTCCGAGTCACTAAGAAAAATCATTGCGTTTCTAAGACTACATCCGAATGAAAATATTCGACAGTAGTCTCGGGGACTACACCCAGTGGGTGCACTTAGCGTGCCCCCACTGGTCCTACCGACTCGGTTCGATCAGTCGACCGAAAGAGACAAAAAGGATACTATCCCAAACCATAGCTAACTGCCAGCAGTCAGCCTCGGTATCATAAAAAAAGAGTTCTTCAGACTACGATCGACTGCCAGTAGTCCACCATAGTCTCGGGGACTACACCCAGTGGGTGCACTCAGCGTGCCCCCACCAGTCAAAAAATTCAATCGACACACCCAGTGGGTGTTCAGATACGAAGATCTTCAGAAAGAAGAGTTTTCAGGTAGCATATCCTAACAGAACAAGTGGTGATGATCAACTAACCTGGACATTGCTCTAAAGAGCTGAGCTGACATCATAGGTCGCCTGGCTGGCCTCCCGGACCACCTTCACTTGCTCCATCATGATCCCCGCCTGGCGTATAGCCTCCTTAGCGGCACCCACTTGGTCCTCTGGACGTGGTGTGTGGTGAAAAGGGAGGGCGGATCAGCAGTCAATGATGAAGGCCGGACACTCGTCAACGGCACAGCGAAAGACACAGAAGTCCGAGTGATGTTGCCACCCTCGTGAACCAGCGCGTCAGGCACTGATACAACCTGAGCAGTCTTGCCAGCAGGCGCCTTCTTAGTCCTCCTCCGCGTCAACGGCGCCTCATCATCATCATCATCAGGGAGATCAATGACGTGAGGAGGGACTACAGGAAAGATTCAAAGTTAAAAACAGAAATCCAAACGACCAAAAATGAAACTACAACGATCATACCAAGGTTAGAGGTAACAACATCTTCCATCTCCTGGTCTTCGTTCCTGGCTGAGGTCTCGGAGGTGGCAGCGCTGCAAATTTCAGAAATCAGTTGATCAGTCAACAAGTTGACCAAAAGTATGTCCATGCTGAACAAGAAAACACAAGTTCTGCTGTACCCGGAAATGGTGGGGATGGCCATCTTCATCTTGGGCAAAGCCTTCGTCGGCTTTGATGGCGTCGCTCGGGGTTGCTTTGGTGCTTTTTCAGTCGGCGCCGGAGAGGTCGTCCGAGGACGTTTCGTCGACTGCCCGACAGGCGCGATAGCCTTGCCACGCCCGACCGCGGGGTCACGGGTGAGCTTAGACCGCCTTTCCATGCGAGGAGGGTCGACTTCTTCCTCCTCTTCCTCCTCCTCCTCTTCGTCGGAGTTGTCGTCATCTTCATCCTCCGCACCGTCAGATTTCCATTCCTCCTGGATTTCACCTCCGCTCCCTTCCTCCTCCTCAACTGGTTTTTGCGCCCCGTTGGGCATCGAGTACATCTCAGTGGTGTCCTGGAAGAAGACAAACAAGACAAAAGTCAATCGACCGATTTGAAGCAAACAAGATGGAGAAAGCAGGATAACAATCAAAGATGCAGGAATGGACCTTGTCTACTTCGTAGGACTGGTCGAGTAGAGGGATCCTCCTGGCCCCTCGAGGGTTGTCCTTGTTTCCTGTGATGCCCCCAAGACATCTTTCCAGCATGGCATCCTCGATCTCCTCCGGGTGGATCCGAGTGGTGTCCTCAGTGCCGGAGTACAACCACATCGGATGGTCTCGGGCTTGAAGCGGCTGGATGCGTCGTCGAAGGAAGACCTACAGGAGATCCATGCCAGTCACCCCGTCTCGGATGAGCTGAACAACTCGTTCCACCAACACCTTCACCTGCGCCCTCTCTTCCGGGATCACCTTCAGAGAAGATGGCTTGCTCACTCGGTACATGGTTAAACGAGGGAGTCCAGTCGACTGCCCTGGCGTCGGCTGGTCCTTGCAGTAGAACCAAGTCGACTGCCATCCACGGACTGACTCGGGTAAGATCATGGCTGGAAAAGAGCTTTTTCCTCTCATTTGAACCCCAAGACCCTCACACATCTGAATCACTTGAGTTCTCTCGTCACTCGGATTAGCCTTTTTCACCGTCTGGGAGCGACAAGTGAAAATGTGCTTGAAAAGACCCCAATGAGGCCGGCAACCCAAGAAATTCTCGCACAAAGACACGAAAGCAGCGAGATACACGATGGAGTTGGGAGTGAAGTGGTGAAGTTGTGCCCCGAAGAAGTTCAGAAATCCCCGAAAGAAAGGGTGAGGCGGCAGAGAAAACCCGCGGTCGACATGGGTGGCCAAGAGAACACACTCACCCTCCAGAGGTTGTGGCTCGCACTCCTTCCCCTGGAGCCGCGCTGATCCATGGGGGACCCATCCCTCGTTGGTCATGTCGTTGAGATCCTTCCGGCTGATCGTCGAGCGGATCCAGTCGCCCTGGATCCAGCCCTGCGGCAAGCCGGCCCTCGACGAGGATCCGCCCCGACTGGTCGCTCTTCCCTCCGCCTTCGCCGTCACCTTCTTCGCCCGCTCCAAAGCTGTCGTCTTGTCCTTCACCATTGTCGCCGACGAGACGCGCACAGAGCAGCAACGCTGAGGAGGAATCGCACGCGGCGGATGAATCTGGAGAAGGGAGGAGGAAAGGGGAATGCACTGTTCAAAAACCCCCGTCTAGGGCCTTATATGAGGTTGCTTCCGAGTGACTGACTGGTAGGCCCGGACGATCCTGTCAAATCCCGCAACAGTCGCCCCGCGCGACACGTGGCGAAAAAGGTGGCACGGAGATCGAGGCGTCCCTGCCTTATCCCGTCCGATTACTGCGGCTTCCTCCGCCCCGCTCGTTTCCCGAAAATTCGAATCCCGCTAAATCCGCGCGCCACAGAGCAAATCGTCAGATAGAAGATTTCCTCCGTCCTGTCACTCGGAGTTCTCCAAGTATGAAAAATACACTTGACAGATACAAAGAATGGATCAAGGTGACTGAAAAAGAAGTTGAAGTCGTCACCTAAGCTTATTGATCCAGGACAAGACGTGCTCATCGCACGAAAAGTGGGTCGGAAGAGTTCTCAACTCCTTCCCCGCTCAAACCTCGATCCATTCGGGGGCTAGTGATGAAGTCATGTACCTAGGGTAGGGTCATGGACCTGTCCAAGATACCCTCCCCAAGGACAACTCTTGAGGAAAACACCTTTCAGTCGACTTGGAAGGATTTCACTCGACAGACCTGAAGACACTCGACCATCAGCCAACCACTCGACCGCCAGAAGATCTACAGTTGGTCTGCAAGCAAACGGTCGGTCATTAAGTGGCTTTATGGTCATCATAGCACTTTATGTGGGACGTTACCAGTAACTCCCTATCTTACTGTACCTTAATCCCTACATAACTGAGGGCTCGAGGGGTCTGGCGATCTCTATATAAGCCACCCCCCTCCTCAGTGTAAAGGGTTCGCACCCCTGTAACTCATACGCATATAATCCAGTCGACCGCCTCCGGGCTCCGAGACGTAGGGCTATTACTTCCTCCGAGAAGGGCCTGAACTCGTAAATATCTTGCGTATATAACTACTCCATACCTAGGATCTTGCCTCTCCATACCTACCCCCCCCATTCTACTGTCAGACTTAGAACCACGACAGGGACAAATACCTCCATTGGTCCGGGTTCGTGGCAGAACCGGGACTAATGGGCTGACCCGGCATGGGCCATTGCCGCCTTTTCTACTAGTGTGTGCGGATCAAAGTGGATGATCAACGCTATCCAAAAGTGTATCCCTAATGGTTTTGAGATGTTTCACCGTAATGAGAATGAACATACATCTTTGTCTTCTTTTAGGGGAGAGAAACAAATGATTTTTCAAAAGAAACTTTGTAGTTTTGAGTTCAACGGGTAGGAGGTATGGATTTGTATACAACCATGACTATTCCGTGTTGTTTTAGGGTGACTATTTTGAGTTATTTGAGTGCTTCTATTCGTTGTTATGTTTTATTAGCAAAATAGCAGTAGCTTTAATTATAATTTGCTAGAACTGATAAAATTAAACATAGAAGGTCGTTTACTTTTGTAACCACCAAATCAAAATCGACGGTGCACTAAGCAGGTCCACTCAACTAGGAAAGAAGTACACATTGCTAGTGGCTGAGAAGCTTCTTGCCCATGCCCCCAAAAGCAAAGCACATACTTTAGGGAGAAAATCAACTTATAAAGCTCAAAAGTAAATAAAGACACTTGTGAATTGTTTAGTCATTTTTGTGATTGTAAATGTTTACAGGGGAAAATTATATTTTGGCCAGGTTTATCATCTAAATATTCGCCAATGAGCACTAGTTATTTTTTTGTGGCAGTTCAGATTTTTTTTCCTATGAACATTTACAGACATGACAATTTTCATATCTATTTTTTCTGGATCTTTGGATAACAGAAATTTATTTTCTATGAAAGTATGCCGTTGAGAGACATTTGGCAGTTTTCTTTTCTGATTTTCTTCCCGTAGCCTAGAGTTTAGACACGACTTTCTCTCTGATGTGTTCCTTCTTTTCGAAACTAACCTAGTTGCTGATGGCATTACCAGCTAGAATACTTCCACTCCCAAAGTTACTGCTGCAAGCGCTGCCTTCAAGTTTTTGTTAGCTAGTCCAGGTGTTTCAAGATGCCTCCCATTCCTAATGAACTACAGATGCACTTCCACTAACTTCTTCTAGTTGCCATTCCTCTACTCTCTCTCAAGGCTCTCATCCCAATTCTTGTTTATCTAGGAGCTGCTCGACTTGATAAGAAAAACTAATAAATGAGGTGGGAGGAAGACTACAGTCAAAAATTGGGTATGCAAGTATTGAGCAGGAGAAGGCATTTCATCCTTATATAAAGGCACGTGCCACATGCCGAGAATGTTCTCCTCTTTTCAAAAATAAACAAAATAATGGCACGTGTACATGAAAATAAAGTTCAAACATATCTGTGTTTCAACTCAACAGCGGCTGCAGTGACACATGTGAGAAAAGTGGATGAGAGATATTTCTTGAACGATACCGATGAGGTGAAAGAAATGAGTACACTAATTGTTGGCCCACCCTATTACAAGTCCAGAGGCAGTCTCGTCCAGAACAAAAGTTTTTGTTACGTTGGACAACTTGTAACAAGTACTGTACTTCTTTTTTGGGAATTAACTTTTTACTAGTACAAAGGTTTATTACAGTTTTGCTGATTCTCATCTACCTCATGTGTCATATATTTTTACACAGAACTTCGTGGACATTTTTTATTGTTATATCTTTTTAACTTTGATTCATTGATTTATGTATTTTTTAATACTTCATTTATTTAGGCGCATGAGCTGCTAACAGACGATGTTTAGCACTTGAAGGGCCATCCTTGCAAGTCATATGATTAAAAATGTGCAATGTTTAGGCACTCATCAGTGGAGATGCACAAGTACAGTGACGGGCCAAACTTTGCCATGCGAGACGAGAAGGTTGTCAAGTAAATGTCACCGTTTGGTGGAGTGGTATTACCACGATGGGCCTGGTCGTTCCTATTCCT
The DNA here is from genome assembly GCA_904067115.1 of Aegilops sharonensis. NCBI lineage: Eukaryota > Viridiplantae > Streptophyta > Magnoliopsida > Poales > Poaceae > Aegilops > Aegilops sharonensis. The sequence continues at coordinate 906,031,081 of LR880968.1, forward strand.
TGCGTGCGTCGGGTAATAGCAGGCAAACACACACAGCCTCGCACCGGTTTTGGGTTCTAGAACCTAACGTGAATCAGTTTATTTTCTTTTTTTCTCTGAATTTTTTTTTGTGTGTTTTTGCTCTCTTTTTTATTTTTGGTTTTTGTGTTCTTTGAGCTCCTTTTTCTTCTTTTCTTTTCATTTTTTGTTTCAAGAACATTTTTAAATTCAATAACCTTGTAAAATTAGTGAACATTTTTTTTAGAAATTTTGAAACATTTTTCCCTGCTGGAACGTGTTTTTTTTAAAACGAGGCAAAAGACTTGCCATTTTCATTGATTAAGAAGAAGTGAGAATTGCCCGGTTAATTGATGGAAAACCGGGCTAAAACCGAAACAACCTAATCCATAAACACATGGGCATCACCGGCCAACCTGACCACCGACATGGAACACACTCCACGACGCTGGAACGTGTTGGGTTTTGTAGGAAAACTTTGTGTGGACAGAATTCTAGGCCTTTGCTAGTCTTTTTTTCCAACCGAGGTAATTATCTTCCTTGATTCGTGCCACCGCAGCTAGAGCGTCACAAAGCCTCGTCAGAGGAATGAACGTAGGAGATCCGTTTGTTGCCAGTCACGAGCTCCTGCTGCTGCTCTCCGGCGTGCCAAAGCTCTACTCCAATCTTTCATGGAGCATGTGCATCAAGATTATGAGCTCTAACCGGTGGGATAGTAATAGACACATGAGGGAGAAGTAGATGGGGGGCTGTTAGTCGCTGCTCGGTGGGATCTGTCGAAATAAGCGGTCACAGGGTTGTGAGGGGATAAACCTTATCATTATGCATCATGTGGGCTACATGAGTTCCATCCTTGCTGTAAATATGGACAAATAGTAAATTCGTGGAAAGATGGAAACTAGGCAAGTGTTCTTTAAGTTTTGAATGCTCGCTCTCACATAGTTTTGTTGATACTATTGATCAACCTTTGGTTTCCAATTATCTGGGCAATAACACTCAAAGCTCTTGTTAACTTCCCCATTTCTCTCCCTAACCCTACCCCCGCTCCCACTCCTCCTGCGCGGCGCTGCCGGGCCGCACCGTAGCGCCCCCGCCCCTTCCTCCGGTCCTCTCCAACGCCATCTCCCCTATTGTCGCCGCCGCCAGGGGCTCGCAGGCATGTGCGCTGCAACGACGGCGGTGACGCTTCTTCTCAGCCAGATCTAGCAGGGGGCGGTGGTCCATGTTGGCCGGACATACGGTAGCGGCGCGGGGCGGGTGCGGCCAGTTTTGGCACTCAGGTGGCGGCGTATGGCGACGGGTCCTGCGGCGGCGGCTTCGGTGCCCGACCTGATCCCAGATGGGCTTCCACGGGCAGCACAAGCCGCTGTCGTGTACCTTCCCTGTTCCATCAACGGCATGCAGCCACGAGGTTCGACCTGCAACACGAGGACGTCGGGGGCTCTGGCCCTGGGCGTGGCGATGGTGGCCACCTCCTTCGCCGGAGGTGGTCGGCCTAAGGCTGGGTGGTTGGATCTCAAGATTCGTCAAGTAGTCCCACCTGCGAGTTGGGGAGACATAGTTGCCGGTGAAAACCGAGCCGTTGGTGGACGATGGCGGCGATTTGCGCCGTTACCTTGATGAAGGCATCGTCGTGTAACTGTTGTCGACTCACTCGTGCTGCTTCGGGGGAAACCCTAGGATCTGGTCTTCCAGATCGGACAATGAAGGTACTGCGTTGCCGTTTCTCTCTTGGGAGCATCGTTTGTGGAGCAGTGCTAGAAGCCAGAGGCGGGAGGTGGAGCGTCTTTGTATTGCACGGAGCTTCGGTGGAGGTGTCAAGTCATGCCTGGCCGACAGGTGCACGCTGAGTCATGCCTAGTTGGGCTGTGGCGCACGACAGATCTTCCAGGGTCTTTGCGTCTGGACGGACGAGCGTAGGGCGGTGGCGCCGTGGTGGCATCGACGGATGTCCAGACTGGCAAGGATGATGCAAATCTCTCTCCAGAAAATGGGCCAGCGGTCCAATGATGATGGCGGCTTCTAAAACGTGTGCACGTGGTGTGTGCTTTAGGTTTGCTGCACCGGCTGCTGGTCCCGATACGTTATGTGGATGGATTGACGACGACACCGATTTTAGATATGGGGAGTGAGAGAACTCCACATTATCGAGTTTGTACGTGTGAGTGGTGGCTTTGAATGGATCGAAGCATGTTTTTGTCAGACCTTTGTGGAATAATTAATAAAGATGGCTGCATGCATCGATTGATGCAGAGGCCGGGGGTTTACCTCCATTTCTAAAAAACCAAAAAAAAACTGTTTTTTCATCATTTGTCATATATAGGGAACTGTTTTCTAAACAAAATTCCACGGATGTCATGAACTTTGCATTATAAATGAAATGGAAACCACATTTGCGTACAAGATAGACTTGTGCGTCTAAACTTTTGAACATAAGCAAGATTATTATGCTAAAGTTGTCGACTTCTGGCAACAAAGTGCCATATCTAGATTCACCGGCCGCGTGTTCACAATATTACCATGATTAAAGATGAATAGCCTGAAAGTTTCTAAGAAAAAAAAAAGAGAGGAATGAACATAGGAGATCCCTTGGTTGCCAGTCACGAGCTCCCGCTGCTGCTCTCCGGAGCGCCAGAGCTCTACCCCAAAACCTTCATGGAGCCCGTGCATCAAGATTATGAGCTCTAACCGGTGGGAGAGTAACAAACATGTGATGAAGAAGTAGATGGGGGACTGTTAGTGACTGCTCGGTAGGATCTGTCGAGAAGAAGCCATCACAGAGGTGTGAGGGGATAAACCTGATTACTATGCATCATGTGCGTTGCATTAAGTTACACCCCTTTTAAACACATTGACGGCTAGGATTTCTCTATACCCCTTCATCATAATAAAAGGTAGTATGGTCTTTTCACCCGTGCCCGTACGCGGGGTGCGTACATATACTCGCCCCTTTTTTTTCCTCGCGGAGTCTTTTTTTTCTCGCGTCGCCGTCAACTGTTTTTCACTTTCTTTTCAAAAGAAAAAAAGAGTGCAGGTAACATGACTTGAACTCAAGAACTCTTAGTGAACTCTTAGTCTAAGGATGACCACACTAACCAACTAGGACATCCTAATGCTTGTAAATATTAACTTTTTTTTATTTTCTGATACTTCAGTTCGTGGCTGGGCCGGCCCAGTGTTGAATCATTTCTTCATTATTTCTTTTTCGTTATTTCTATTTGTATTTTTTCTTTCTATTTTTCGTTTCCTTTTTCGGAAAAGGCTTCATTATTTCTGATACTTCAGTTCGTGGCTGGGCCGGCCCAGTGTTGAATCATTTCTTCATTATTTCTTTTTCGTTATTTCTATTTCTATTTTTTTCTATTTTTCGTTTCCTTTTTCGGAAAAGGCTCATGCTTATAAAGTTTTGTACAAATATTCGCATTTTCAAAATAATGTAGAGATATGTCAAAAAATTCTTCGTTTAAACAGAAAAATTCTTAGGTCAATATAATTAAATGTTTGAACATCTATTAAATAGAAAAGTTGTTCGTTTGTTGTTTGATAAACAAAAATGTTCGTGTATTACTCATTTTAAAACCTGTTTTAAAATTTGAAATATTTTGGGAAAACCAAAAAATGTTATTGTTTTCCAATATTTTTTATAAATTATAAAAAATTCTGGAATTTTTAAAAAATGTTCCCATTTTACAATTTTTCTGCATAAATTTATTAAATGTCTGTGTTTAAATATTTTTGATAGGTTTTGAAAAAAGTATGTGTATTGCAATTTGTGTACAACATCAATATTTTGGAATTTATTAACAATTTTGAAAAAATTATTCATGTTTATAAAATTTTCATACACAATTGAAAATTACAAAATTGTTGATAAATGATACAAAATAATTCGGATATAAAAAGATGTTCATGTTGATTGATATTGACAGAAATTACAAAAAAGAAAAGCCTCGCCCATTGGGCACACCTGAACCCCCACCTTTTGAACATGATGTGCTTCTTGACATGCATGAAATGACATCTAGTTTTACCAACATGTGGGCATGCTCATGGCAGGTCTTCATGAAAAATTTGAAGGGATTCTGACACCGAACACATGTTGCGTCACGTTCGGCTAGTGTTTTGGGGTTTTCTCACCAGGAAAATTCTAGAAGATGCATAAAATGCCATAACTCAATGAAATTTATCATGGATGCTTTGCATGGCGAGGGTAATGTGTGGGAAAAATTTGGGACCATTTTATTGATGTGAAAAAAATGCATCCAGACTTCCCCTACTGGAGTACCCAAACCACCACCTTTGATCATGGTGTGCTACTTACCATGCATGAAATGACACCAAATTTTGCCAGCATGTGGGCATGCTCATGGAAGGCCTCCATGCAAAATTTGAAGGAATTCGGACACTGAACGCATTGTGTCACGTTCGGCTTTTGCTTTTAGGTGTTTTCACTGGGAAAAGCCTAGAAAATTCATAAAACATTAGAACTCAATGAAACTTATCATGCATGATAGGAATGGCGATGCTAGTGCGAGGAAAAATATTGGGTCTATTTTATTGTTGTGGAAAAAAGCGCATCCAGACTTATCCTACCAGCCTACCCGAACCACCACCTCTGAATAGGTGTGCTTCTTGTCATGCATGAAATGACACCAAATTTTGTCAGCATGTGGGCATGCTCATGGCAGACCTCCGTGAAAATTTTGAAGGAATTCGGACACCGAACGCACCTTGCATCATGTTCGGCTAGTGTTTTAGGGTATTTTCACGGGGAAAACCCTAGTAAATGCGTAAAATTTTAGAACTCAATGGAGCTTATCACGTATGCTAGGCATGGTGATCCTAATGCGAGGAAATTTTTTGGGTCTATTTTATTGTTATGAAAAAAATGTGCATCCAAACTTGTCCTACCGGCCTACCTGAACCACCACCTCTGAACATGGTGTGCTTCTTGCCATGCATGAAGTGACACCAAATTTTGCCAGCATATGGTCATTCTCATGGCAGACCTCCATGAAATGTTTTAAGGCATATGGACACTTATCACAAGTTGCGTCACGTTCGGCTAGTGTTTTAGGGGGGTTTTCACCTGGAAAACTATAGAAAATGTATAAAATGTTAGAACTCAATGAAATTTATCATGGATGCTGGAATGGTCATGCTAGTGTGTGGAAAAAATTGGGTCCATTTTATTCATGTGAAAAAAGTGCATCCAAACTTGCCGTACCGGTATACCCGAACCACCACCTTTGAACATGGTGCGCTTCTTGGCATACATGAAATGGTACCAAATTTTGCCAGCATGTGGCCATAATTATGGCAGGCCTATGCAAAATTTAGAATAACTCGGACACTGAACGCACGTTGCGTGATGTTCGGCTAGTGTTTTTCTGTTTTTCACCAAAAACCCTAGAAAATGTATAAAATGTCAAATATCAATGAATTTATTATCATGGATGCTTGTCATACTGATGATAGTGTGTGGAAAATTTTGGGTGAATTATATTGATGTGAGCATTTTTAAATAAAGAACAAAAAAAATGAAAAACAACTAAAATGAAAAAGAATAAAAAATTGAATAATAAGCCGGTCGCTGATTGGTATATTTTAATTATTATTTTTCGATTTAATATATGTTCAGAAATTTTATAAGTGTTCAATTTTTTTATCTGCGCATGTTTCCATTTAAACAAAAAATAAACAAAGATTTTTGTTTAATCAAACAATGAACGAACAATTTTTCTATTTATAGATGTTCAGAGATTTAATTATATTGATGTCAGAATTTTTTATACTTAAACAAATAATTTTTGACATATATGTACATTTTTGTAAATGCAAATATTTGTACTTTATGAACAGAATTTTGAAAATCAAATATTTTTGGAACTTTTGAGAGTTTTTTATATGTGTGAGCATTTCTTGAAAAAGAAAAAGCAAAAAAAGGAAAAGGAAAAAAGCGAATAGAAAAAACATAAAAGAAATGGTGATAAACGGGCTGGTTAGATTGGCACAATCCTTAGTCTGTCCTATATGGTTAGATTGGTGGTCCTTAGACNAAATAGAGGGGTTTCTTTGTCAAATTGTCGACGAGGTACGACCAGGCGCGATAGCTGGGTTATTATTAGGGAAAGATATGTGCATCCTTCACTGCTGGAACATATTGGGTTTTGTAGGAAAACTGTGTGTGGACAAACATTCTAGGCCTTTGCTAGTCTTTTTTTTAATGGACGTAATTATCTTCCTTGATTCGTGCCACCACAGCTAGAGCATCACAAAGCCTTGTCTGAGGAATGAACATAGGAGATCCGTTTGTTACCAGTCACGAGCTTCCGCTGCTGCTCTCTGGCGTGCCAGAGGTCTACTCCAAAACTTTCATGGAGCCCGTGCATCAAGATTATGAGCTCTAACCGGTGCGAGAGTAACAGACACGTGAGGGAGAAGTAGATGGGGGACTGTTAGTCGCTGCTCGGTAGGATCTGTCGAGAAGAAGCGGCCACAGAGGTGTGAGGGGATAAACCTGATTACTATGCATCATGTGCGCTGCATGAGTTACATAGTTTTTTTTAGACCATCGATAAACCTTTGGTTTCCAAACATCTGGGCAATAACAGTGAAAGCTCTTGTTAACTGTTTTTTCATCATCTGTCATATATAAGAAACTGTTTTCCAAACAAAATTCCACGGATATCATAAACTTTGCATAATAAATGAAACGGAAAACCACATTTGCGTACAAGATAGACCTATGCATCTAAACTTTTGAACATAAGCAAGATTATTATGCTAGAGTTGTCGACTTGTGGCAACAAACACAAGTGCCATATCTAAATTCACCGGCCGCGTGTTTCTTCTCTCGAGTAATGGTGCTACCTAGAGGCTATAGAGGATTGGATTTGGTTCCATGGTGGCCATGTAACTAGTAAGACTTACCTAACGAAGTCATATCAATTTTATTTTTTCTATCAATTGCTTAAAAACAAATGAAGTCTATGATTGACTTCCATGCACTAGTAGAAACAAGGCTTTGGTCCAGGCCTGAAGAGGGCATTAATCCTGGTTCTCACACAAATTGGGACCAATGGGACCATTAGTCCCGGTTCTCAAGGCCAAGTGTCCGGCCGGGCCTCAGGGGCTATTGGTCCCGGTTTGTCTGACCCCTTTGGTCCCGGTTCCAGACACGAACCGGGACCAATGGGCGTCGCTCCTGGCCCACAACCTTTAGTCCCGGTTGTTGTCTGGAACCAGGACTAAATAGAGGCCTATATACCCAGCCCGCGAGCAGAGCAGTGTACTACTCTATTTTTTTGCCGGCCGTGGGACAGCTTTGTGGTGCTCTAGCTCACCTCCTATGCACATGAGGTGTTCGATGAAATGCCCGAGCCACACTTTATAAGCTTTCTCCTCTCGAAGCTCCTTGTCGAAACTCCTTTTTCCTCACGATTTGTCTAGGTTTGTTGGTCCGTCATGTCCCATCACAGTCCTCACCACCGTCAATCGCCCGTGTCAATCTCGTCGCCGGCACCACCGTGGTGAGCCTCTTGTTATTATCTTCTTTCTAAAAGAAAAAATTCTTACTTGTAAGACTTAGATTGCTACTTGTATAATTTTCTTACTTTTAATATTGTTTGTTATTATATAATGCGATGGTTTTGGTATCCGCCCCCGTCGGCCCTCGTCCTGTGTATGATTCGGATGTAGTATATACTATCTTTTATAACTTTTTCTTTCATTTAGTGTTTATGACAATTGTGTCGACCAACGTGACATAGATGTTTAATGTAGGAGGTATATGAACCTGAAATTCCAACTGATCCTCTTGTCGAGAGGTTAAATTTAGTTGAAAAGAAAACAGTTACTTGAAGAAAACATTGAAAACGATTGAGGAGGAGAAGATGGCATTGAAGTTGCATGTTCCTGATGTCATCGATGATCACAAGATCAAGATGGATAAAATGCACTTGAAGATTAGAAAGATTAAAAAATAAGAAACTATAGCAAGTTCATCTCCATAAGCATCATTCATATTGGCATCATGGCCACAAGCATAACAAGCATCAAGTTCATCAAAAAGGGATATTTCAAAAGAATCCAAGGGATCATAGCAATCATCATAGAATTCATCCTTCGGTAAGCACGAAGGGAAATTAAACAATGTATGAGTTGAAGAGTTACTCTAATTAGAAGGTGGGCATGGGTAGCTAGTCCGCTCTTCCTTCCTTTGTTCTTCGCTCTGCTCCTCCTCTTTTCCATTTGGTGAGCTCACAGTTTCAGGAATTTCTTCTTCCATAAATTCCTGCAAAATATTAGTCTCCTCTTGGACAGCGGAGGAATCCTCAATATATAATTTAACATAAGCATTAGAAGCATAGTTTTCACAGCAATATTTAAGTTTGGCAAAAAATTTCAGCTTTATAAAGAGTAGCATCATAATTTTCAATCAAAGAAGCAATTTCATAAGCACCTTTAAAAGCAACAAATTCTTCAAATCTTTGAATATCATAGTAACTATCGTTGGGGAACGTAGTAATTCAAAAAATTTCATACGATCACGCAAGATCTATCTAGGAGATGCACAGCAACGAGACCGAAGAGTGTGTCCACGTACCCTTGTAGACCGAAAGCGGAATCGTTTCTTAACACGGTTGATGTAGTCGAACGTCTACTCGATCCAACCGATCCTAGTACCGAATGTTCGGCACCTCCGTGTTCAGCACACGTTCAGCACGATGACATCCTCCGTGCTCTTGATCCAGTTGAGGACGAGGGAGAGTTCCTCAGCACGATGATGTGGTGACGGTGATGATGAAGTTACCAGCGCAGGGCTTTGCCTAAGCACTACGACGATATGACTGAGGTGTTAAACTATGGAGGGGGGCACCGCACACGGCTAAGAGATTGTCTATTGTCATTTGGGGTGCCCCCCGGCCAAGTATGTAAAGGAGGGAGAGGAGGTGGCCGGTGGCCAGGATGGGCGCGCCATATGGGGAGTCCAACTAGGATTCCTGTCCTAGTTGGACTCCCCTTCCTTTTCCAAGAAGGGGAGAGAGGGAAGGAGGAGGAGAGGGAGAAGGAAAGAGGGGGCGCCACCCCCTCCCTAGTCCAATTCGGACTTGCGATGGGGAAGGGGGCGCGACCACCCTTGCGGCCCTCCTCTCCTTTCCACTAAGGCCCATGAAGGCCCGCTACTTCCCCGGGGGATTTCCGGTAACCTCCCGGTACTCCGAAAAATACCCGAATCACTTCGGAACCATTCCAGTGTCCGAATATAACCTTCCAATATATCAATCTTTACCTATCGACCATATCGAGACTCCTTGTCATGTCTGTGATCTCATTTGGGACTCCTAACAAACTTTGGCCATCAAATCACATAACTCATAATACAAAGCGTCATCGAGCGTTAAGCGTGTGGACCCTACGGGTTCGAGAACTATGTAGACATGACCGAGGCATCTCTTCGGTCAATAACCAATAGCGGAACCTGGATACTCATATTGGTTCCTACATATTCTACGAAGATCTTTATCGGTTAAAATGCATAACAACATACGTTGTTCCCTTTGTCATCGGTATGTTACTTGCCCGATATTCGGTCGTCGGTATCATCATACCTAGTTCAATCTCGTTACCGGCAAGTCTCTTTACTCGTTCCGTAATGCTTCATCCCTCAACTAACTCATTAGTCACATTGCTTGCAAGGCTTATAGTGATGAGCATTGCCGAGAGGGCCCAGAGATACCTCTCTGATACACGGAGTGACAAATCCTATACTCATCTATGCCAACCCAACAAACAACATCGGAGACACCTGTAGAGCATCTTTATAATCACCCTATTACGTTGTGACGTCTGATAGCACACAAGGTGTTCCTGCGGTATTCGGGAGTTGCATAATCTCATAGTCAGAGGAACATGTATAAGTCATGAAGAAAGCAATAGCTATATAATTTATCGATCATTATGCTAAGATAACGGATGGGTCTTGTCCATCACATCATTCTCTAATGATAAGATCCCGTTCATCAAATGACAACACATGTCTATGGTCAGGAAACATAACCGTCTTTGATTAACGAGCTAGTCAAGTAGAGGCATACTAGGGACACTTTGTTTTGTCTATGTATTCACACATGTACTAAGTTTCTGGTTAATACAATTCTAGCAGGAATAATAAACACTTATCATGATATAAGGAAATATAAATAACAACTTTATTATTGTCTCTAGGGCATATTTTCTTCAGTCTCCCGCTTGCACTAGAGTCAATAATCTAGTTCACATCGCTATGTGATTAACACCCAAAGAGTACTAAGGTGTGATCATGTTTTGCTTGTGAGAGAAGTTTAGTCAACGGGTCTGCTAAATTCAGAGTCGTATGTATTTTGCAAATTTTCTATGTCTACAATGCTCTGCATGGAGCTACTCTAGCTAATTGCTCCCACTTTAAAGATGTATCCAGATTGAGACTCGGAGTCATTTGGATTGTTGTAAAGCTTACATCGACGTAACTCTTTACGACGAACTCTTTATCACCTCCATAACCGAGAAATACTTGCTTAGTCCTCTTAGGTAACTAAGGATAACTTTGACCGCTATACAGTGATCCACTCCTGGATCACTATCATACCCCCTTGCCAAACTCATAGCAAGGCACACAACAGGTCTGGTACATAGCATGGCATACTTTATAGAACCTATGAGTGAGGCATAGGAAATGACTTTCATTCTCTTTCTATCTTCTGCCGTGGTCGGGCTTTGAGTCTTACTCAACTTTACACCTTGTAATACAGGCAAGAACTCCTTTTTTGACTGATCCATTTTTAACTCTTTCAAAATCTTGTCAAGGTATGTAATCATTAAAAAATCTTATCAAACGTCTTGATCTATCTCTATAGATCTTGATGCCCAATATGTAAGCGGCTTCACCGAGGTCTTTCTTTGAAAATCTCCTTTCAAACTCTCCTTTATGCTTTCTAGAAAATTCTACATTATTTTTTATCAGTAATATGTCATTCACATATACTTATCAGAAAGGCTGTAGTGCTCCCACTCACTTTCTTGTAAACGCAGGCTTCACCGCAAGTCTGTATAAAACTATATGCTTTGATCAACTCATCAAAGCGTATATTCCAACTCCGAGATGCTTGCACCAGTCCACAGATGGATCGCTGGAGCTTGCACACTTTATTAGCACCTTTACGATTGACAAAACCTTCTGGTTACATCATATACAACTCTCGTAAGATATATCCATTTACGGAATGCAGTTTTGACATCCATTTGCCAAATTTCATAAAATATGGCAATTGCTAACATGATTCGGACGGATTTAAGCATTGCTACAGTTGAGAAAATCTCATTGTAGTCAACACCTTGAACTTGTCGAAAACCTTTTGCGACAAGTCGAGCTTTGTAGATAGTAACACTACTATCAGCGTCGGTCTTCCTCTTGAAGATCCATTTCTTTTCTATAGCTTACCGATCATCGGGCAAGTCCGCCAAAGTCCACAGTTTGTTCTCATACATGGATTCCATCTCAGATTTCATGGCCTCAAGCCATTTCGCGGAATCTGGGCTCATCATCGCTTCCTCATAGTTCGTAGGTGGATCATGGTCTACTAACATGACTTCCAGAATAGGATTACCTTACCACTCTAGTGCGGACCGTACACTGGCTGACGTACGAGGTTCGGTAGTAACTTGATCTGAAGTTTCATGATCATCGTCATTAGCTTCCTCACTAATTGGTGTAGGAATCACTGGAACTGATTTCTATGATGAACTACTTTCCAATTCGGGAGAAGGTGCAATTATCTCATCAAGTTCAACTTTCCCCCCACTCACTTCTTTCGAGAGAAAATCCTTCTCTAGAAAGGATTCATTCTTAGCAACAAATATCTTGCCTTCGGATCTGTGATAGACGATATACCCAACAGTTTCCTTTGGGTATCCTATGAAGACGCATTTCTCCGATTTGGGTTCGAGCATATCAGGTTGAAGCTTTTTCACATAAGCATCGCAGCCCCAAACTTCAAGAAACGACAACTTAGGTTTATTGCCAAACCACAGTTCATACGGTGTCGTCTCAACGGATTTTGATGGTGCCCTTTTTAATGTGAATGCAGCTGTCTCTAATGCATAACCCCAAAACGATAGTGGTAAATCGGTAAGAGACATCATAGACCGCACCATATCTAATAAAGTGCGGTTATGACGTTCGGACACACCATTACGCTGTGGTGTTCTAGGTGGCGTGAGCTGTGAAACTATTCCACATTGTTTTAAATGAAGGCCATACTCGTAACTCAAATATTCTCCTCCACGATCAGATCATAGAAACTTTATTTTCTTGTCACGATGATTCTCCACTTCACTATGAAATTCTTTGAACTTTTCAAATGTTTCAGACTTGTGTTTCATTAAGTAGATATACCCATATCTGCTCAAATCATCTGTGAAGGTCAAAAAATAACGATAGCCGGCACGAGCATCAACACTCATTGGACCTCACACATCGGTATGTATTATTTCTAATAAGTCAGTAGCTCGTTCCATTGTTCCGAAGAACTCCGAAGAACAGAGTTTTAGTCATCTTGCCCACAAGGCACGGTTCACATGTATCAAATGATTCATAATCAAGTGATTCCAAAAGTCCATATTTATGGAGTTTCTTCATGCGCTTTACACCGATATGACCCAAACGGCAGTGCCACAAATAAGTTGCACTATAATTATCAACTTTGCATCTTTTGGCATCAATATTATGAATATGTGTATCACTATGATCGAGATTCAGTAAACCATTAACATTGGGTGTATGACCATAGAAGGTTTTATTCATGTAAACAAAATACCAATTACTCTCTGTCTTAAATGAATAACCGTATTGCAATAAACATGATCCAATCATATTCATGCTTAATGAAAACACCAAATATCATTTATTTAGGTTCAATTCTAATCCCAAAAGTATAGGGAGTGTACGATGATGGTCATATCAATCTCGGAACCACTTCCAACACACATCGTCACTTTACCCTCAACTAGTCTCTATTTATTCTGCAACTCCTGTTTCGAGTTACTAATCTTAGCAACCGAACAGGTATCAAATACCCAGGGGATACTACGAGCACTAGTAAGGTACACATCAATAACATGTAGATCACATATACCTTTGTTCACTTTGCCATCCTTCTTATCCGCCAAATATTTGGGGTAGTTCCGCTTCCAGTGACCATTTCCTTTGCAGTACAAGCACTCAGTTTCAGGCTTAGGTCTAATTTTGGGCTTCTTCACGGGAGTGACAACTTGCTTGCCATTCTTCTTGAAGTTCCCTTTCTTTCCCTTTGCCCTTTTCTTGAAACTAGTGATCTTGTTTAATCATCAACACTTGATGCTTTTTCTTGATTTCTACCTTCGTTGATCTCAGCATCACGAATAGCTTGGGAATCGCTTTTGTCATCCCTTGCATATTATAGTTCATCATGAAGTTCCAGTAACTTGGTGATGGTGAATAGAGAACTCTATCAATCACTATCTTATCTGGAAGATTAACTCCCACTTGATTCAAGCGATTGTAGTACCCAGACAATCTGAGCACATGCTCACTGCCTGAGCTATTCTCCTCCATCTTTTAGCTATAGAACTTGTTGGAGACTTCAAATCTCTCAACTCGGGTATTTGCTTGAAATATTAACTTCAACTCCTGGAACATCTCGTATGGTCCATGGCATTCAAAACGTCTTTGAAGTCCCGATTCTAAGCCGTAAAGCATGGTGCACTAAACTATCAAGTAGTCATCATAGAGCTAGCCAAACGTTCATAACGTCTGCATCTGCTCCTGCAATAGTTTTTCACCTAGCGGTGCATCAAGGACATAATTCTTCCATGCAACAATGAGGATAAACCTCAGATCACGGATCCAGTCCGCATCATTGCTACTATCATCTTTCAACTTAGTTTCCTCTAGGAACATATCAAAAAACATAGGGAAGCTATAACGCGAGCTATTGATCTACAACATAATTTGCAAATACTATCAGGACTAAGTTCATGATAAATTAAAGTTTAATTAATCATATTACTAAAGAACTCCCACTTAGATAGACATCCCTCTAGTCATCTAAATGATCACGTCATCCATATCAACTAAACCATGTCCGATCATCACGTGATATGAGTACTTTTCAATGGTGAACATCTCTATGTTGATCATATCTACTATATGATTCACTTTCGACCTTTCGATCTCAGTGTTCCGAGGCCATATTTGCATATGCTAGGCTCGTCAAGTTTAACCCGAGTATTCTGCACGGGCAAAACTGGCTTGCACCCGTTGTATGTGAACGTAGAGCTTATGACACCCGATCATCACGTGCTATCTCGGCATGACGAATTGTAGCAATGGTGCATACTCAGGGAGAACACTTATACCTTGAAATTTAGTGACTAATCATCTTATAATGCTACCGCCGTACTAAGAAAAATAAGATGCATAAAAGATAAACATCACATGCAATCAAAGATATGTGACATGATATGGCCATCATCATCTTGTGCCTTTGATCTCCATCATCGAAGCACCGTAATGATCTGCATCATCACCGACTTGACACCTTGATATCCATCGTAACATCGTTGTCGTCTCGCCAACTATTGCTTCTACGGCTATCGCTACCGCTTAGTGATAAAATAAGGCAATTACATGGCGATTGCATTTCATACAATAAAGCGACAACCATATGGCTCCTGCCAGTTGCCGATAACTCTGTTACAAAACATGAGCATCTCATACAACAATTTATATCACATCATGTCTTGACCATATCACATCACAACGAGCCCTGCAAAAAAAAGTTAGACGTCATCTACTTTGTTGTTGCAATTTTTACATGGCTGCTACGGGCTTCTAGCAAGAATCGTTCTTACCTACGCATCAAAAACAACAACGATTTTTTGTCAAGTGTGATGTTTTAACCTTCAACAAGGACCGACCATAGTCAAACTCGATTCAACTAAAGTTGGAGAAACAAACACCCGCCAGTCACCTGTGTGCAAAGCACGTCGGTAGAACCAGTCTCATGAACGCGGTCATGAAATGTCAGTCCGGTCCACTTCATCCAACAATACCGCTGGATCAAAGTAAGACGTTGGTGGTAAGCAGTATGACTATTATCGCCCACAACTCTTTGTGTTCTACTCGTGCATATCATCTACGCATAAACCTGGCTCGGATGCCACTGTTGGGGAACGTAGTAATTCAAAATA
>LR880968.1:906049135-906068978 GCA_904067115.1 Aegilops sharonensis
TAGAGCATATTTATAATCACCCAGTTACGTTGTGACGTTTGATAGAACACAAGGTGTTCCTCCGATATTCGGGAGTTGCATAATCTCATAGTCAGAGGAACATGTATAAGTCAAGAAGAAAGCAATAGCAATAAAACTAATCGATCATTATGCTAAGCTAACAGATGGGTCTTGTCCAACACATCATTCTCTAATGATGTGATCCCGTTCATCAAATGACAACACATGTCTATGGTCAGGAAACATAACCATCTTTGATTAACGAGCTAGTCAAGTAGAGGCATACTAGGGACACTTTGTTTTGTCTATGTATTCACACATGTACTAAGTTTCCAGTCAATACAATTCTAGCATCAATAATAAACGTTTATCATGATATAAGGAAATATAAATAACAACTTTATTATTGCCTCTAGGGAATATTTCCTTCAACTATAAACACCTTTGGCATAAGAAGATAAGACTCCATTATCCTTAAACTCACATTGGTACTGAATATGTTTCTTAGGGTCTTCAGAAGAACAAGTAGAATCATGTATTTCACATAAATTCCAAGCATAGCAATTCAAAGTATTAATATGATGCAATAAGAGTTTCCCTTTTTGAGGCAAGCTGTGTCGCACAAAATAAGCATGCTCATCTAATGGTTTCCCCTCAACTAAGCTAGTTGAATTTTCAAGATGAGCACAAAGAGATCAAAGATGATCCAAGTAGAAAGCTTCTGCAATATGAAAGATTTTTGGTAGTTCTTCAACCATTGGTTTATTAGGTACAACTATTTTTTTGGTATTTTACGTTTCCTACCCATAACTAGAGATAGAAAACAAGCGCGCAAAATAAAAAACTACTTAGTGATAAAGCAAACAAGCATCCACAGGAATATCAAGCCCACACTATGACTACCCGGCAATAGCGCCAGAAATAGGTCTTGATAACCCACAAGTATAGGGGATCAATTGTAGCTTTTTCTATAAATACGAGTGTCAAAACCAACGAGGAGGTAAAGGTAGGATTAATAAACCCTTCAAGTTCTATTGACCACCGATACAACTCTACGCGCACTTTACGTTTGCTTTACCCAAAACAAGTATGAAACTATTTTGTAGGTCTAATAAGATAAGTTTGCAAGAATAAAACTAGAAGTACTTTGCAAGAATAAAACTATGAATAAATTGCAAGATAATAAAGTTAGTAGAAAGCTTTTGTAACACTAGAGAAATATTTGTCCAAAGGCAATCAATAACTAGACCGGTAATCCATGTTGCAATTCTATATGAGGGAGAGGCATGAGCTAACATACTTTCTCTACTTGGATCATATGCACTTATGATTGGAGCCCTAGCAAGCATCTGTAACTACTAAAGATCATTAAGGTAAAACCCAACCATAGCATTAAGTATCAAGTCCTCTTTGTCCCATACGCAACAACCCACTTACTCGGGTTTGTGTTTCAGTCACTCACGCAACCCACTGTAAGCGAATCATGAACGCATTGCAACGACCTACAGTAGGGGCACCTCACGGTTGCGCGACACAGAGAGCACCATAGGACAACACAAATAATAAAACATACAACTCAAACCAATGACGATCATCAACCAACCCATAGGACAAAATATATCTACTCAAACATCATAGGATGGCCACAAATCATTGGATAATAATATGTAGCATTAAGCACCATGTTCAAGTGGGAATTAGAGCGGGAATAGAGAGGTTACACCGCTTCATAGAGGGTGAGAGAGTTGGTGTTGACGGTAGCAAGGTTGTTGGTGTAGATCGTCGTCACAATCCTTTGCCCCGGCGACACTCCGGCGCTACCGGGAGAGGGGGGGGGGGAGCCCCCCTTCTTCTTCTTATCCCCCCCCCCTCTAGATGGGAGGAGAGTTCCTCCTCAGGTCATTGGCCTCCATGGCTCCCGGAGGGGAGGAGCCCCTCGGAGATTGGATCTATCTCTGTTCTCTTCTGTTTCGCGTTCCTGTTTTCTGGCCTTTCACCATTTCTTTTATATTCGGAGATCCCTAACTCCGATTGCGTTGAAATTTTAACACGATTTTTTTCTGGATATAAGCTTCCTTTCGCTCGAAGGAGACCCCCAACTGACTTACGGTGCAGCCACATGGCACAGGTACCGTGTGGGAACTGTGGGCCTCCGTTTGCATTGATTCCACCTTCCAAAAATCACAAAAAACATGCAACAAACACCCGAGGTCTTCTGCGAAACAAAAAACATACAATAAACAGGAACTGGCACTTGGCACTGGATCAATATGTTAGTCCCAAAAATAATATGAAATGTTGCCAAAAGTACATGAAAGTTGTATAATATTGGCATGAAACAATAAAAAATTATAGATACGACGGAGACGTATCACGGAACCGTGGAAATCCATGTTGATCCCTACACCCACATGAATGAATATTCAAGTCAACCTGTTAGTTGTGATGTGCTATTCATGTTGCTTCATGATATGTTACAAACACCCGAGGTGAGACTTATCGGCATCCCGTCGATCAACAACTCTGTGCACTATGCGTGTTGCCTCATTACCGGGTTTGTTCTCTTTTCTCTTTTCCATGTTCCGGCATCCTTGTGCTCAAGTAACATTATGTCCGGCCAGACGATGTTGGACACCGTAACACCAAGAGGTCCCAAAGAATATCTCTCCATCGGTGGAGGAGAAAATCCAATGTTGAGCTATCAAGTCCCTTGTCATACTTTTCCATGAACCCGTAAGCAGCCGTAATAGGCACCCATTTATGGATAATGTTTAACAAACCCCAAAGTTCATGAAGCAAGCATGAAGAAACTCGAGACTCTCATGGTCTATGGAATTATGCAAACTTTAACTTTCTCTACGTCATTAACCATTAACTTGTGGCGAATGTTTCTCATACAATAACATCAAATTTGGTTGAATCAACACAAGTTTTCTTCTAATATTGTGTCCCCAAAGTTGTCGGTATAGAGATGTCCATGATTAGGAAAAATGTAATCATCATGCAACACTTGAGGTAGTCTTAGAGGCTTGACTAGGAGTACATTTTTCGTCTATTATTCGACATGTGCATATGAGTTTTCCTCCGAGCCTAGTGGTTATTGAGGACTAACAGTTATAGTACGGAATATGAACATAATTATGAATATGGAGATAAATAATAATGTTTATTATTTCCTATAGGACCTATGTCCTACAGACTCAGACTTGCGCTAGAGTCAATAATCTAGTCAATGCTAATGTTTTCACATATGGCATACCAGTGTAATATATGCTTCGCTTGTGGTATAGTCCCTTTTCCATGGATCTGCAACTTCAGGGCCGTGTATCTTTGCATATCCTCGCATTTTCACGCTTTCACAAAATTCATATTTGTGTGGACTTGGCTTTGTATATATGTGGATCGCTAGTTCAACCTTGATTCCTCAGACTGAGCAATGGAGCAACTATCTATAATAGTGTTTCATTGCCCAAAACATTCTTGGAACCATACTAAGTTCATGAATGAACTATAATATTTAACATCTTCTTTTTCGCTTCTAAAGCGTCAACATACTTAGACTTTGTTATAGAATTCGCCATAGTAACCTATTTCAAACAATTCCAAATTACCGTGCCACCATATCATGTTTTACACAGAACACTTAACTTAATTAAAATCACTTGGAGCATTGATGAATACTGTATCAATGTAATTACTTGCAACGAGCACTTCATAATCTCCACTTGCGAGAAAACATGTCATCAGTGCTACTATAGTACTCAACGACATTTTTCACTGTTGTCCCATGATCATTACTTTGATCACTTCGGTATCTATACCCGCAACTTCTTGAGAGTACCAGACATATCTGGTTGTTTAACATACCATGGAATACATGATTACTCGCAACTTCTTGAGAGTCCCATGATCATTATTCTGCTCATCAGTTTTTTTGGACGCTGATTCTTGCAAATCTTTCCATGTGACTTCGGAAAGAATCACCCCTTGGCATTCTTATGCTAAATTTTTTAAACTGTTTTTTATCTTGTCAATATGTATTTTTGGCTTATCCTATTAGTAATTTGTATATCCATAGACAATTATACCTAAACCGATGCTACCTAGCCAAAGCACTTCATTGAAAAACTATTTCTCGATGAAGTCCTTTTTCGCGTCAAGAAATTTATATTTATTTCTAATCAACAATGTGTCAAGCACACATGGTTTTAGAAATATTATTATGCTCCCACTTACTTTCTTATAACCATAAGCATCTTTGCTATCCTTTGATGAAATCAAACTCTTTGGACTATTTCATCAAAACGAAGATTCTAACTCCATTACTTGCTTCTATCCATTACTGGAACTCTGAAGTTTCCACACTTACCAACATCCTCTAGATCGACAAAATACTTTGGACTATATCACATACAAGTACTTTATTTTATTTCCATCCGACGGAAATATTTTTGGCATCCATGTATCATATCTCATGATTGAAATATATATTAATTGCTAGTTTAACCCGAACTGACTTTAAGCATCGCTATGGTGAGATAATGTCATCGTAGTCAACACATTGAATTTTTTATTGCAACAAGTCGAGCTTTATGGATAAAACATTTTCATGCATATCATTTTATAGTTCCATTAATATTCATTAGACTCTATGTATTTTTAAGGATTTATCGAGATCTAATCTTGAATCATTTATATGGATACTATCTCTGGTTATATTGGCATTTAGCCAATTCCAGAGTAAGGGCCCATCAATGCTTCCTTATGTATCATAGGTTTATTTTTATCTAGCAACAATATATCGATTGAGCACCTATGAGGTTTGCATGAGTTTTTTTCTATGTGGTTCAGTTCCAAGTTCGACCGAAGTCCATACATCTCATGTAGTGGATTCTGTATCAGTCGCAGTAGGAAACTGTGGAATTACTTCCAAGGTTTCTTTCCCTTGACCTGAGGACGAAGATATTGTTATGTCATCGAGTTGCACTGTCCTCCCACTCACCTTTTTTGCAAGAACCATTTACTTCAAAAGCATAACGCTCTTTGTGGCAAACCTTTTGCCTCGGTATAGTAATGAGGAATACCCAATAAATTGGGATAACCTACAAATTAGCACTTGTCTGATTTTGAATAGGTTTTTAAATATTTTACACAAGTCCCAAATTCCAAATTTTAAGAAAACACATAACATGGTTGGGTGTACCATACAATGGCGCCATTCAAAATTTTTTATGGTGCCCTTTTTAGTGTAAAAGCCACAGTTTCTAAAGCGTTACTTTAAAAGGGATAATGGGAAAATGATTTATGTGATCTTTGATCTTACCATGTCATAAATAGTTTGATTACATATGCACATACATTCAACTCACAGTGGTGTTCCGAGAGGTGTAAGTGATGAATCTCTTTTCACAACTCGTCAGACATTTGCTAACTTGTAAGTCAGACATTCCTTTCCACAATCTAATTGAAGAAACATAATTTTCTGGTTACAATAATCTACTTCATTTTGAAAACCTTTTAAATGATTTCAAAAGATCCGTATTTACATCGCAAAAAGTAAATATGTATATATTTACTTGAGTCATTACTGAAGATAGAAAAAACCACTACTAGCAACAACATTATCGGAGTACACACATCAAAATGTATGATCACCAATAAGTTCGTTGCTCGTTTCATATGGCCTATGAATGGTATTTCAGTCACTTCAGTTCTCAGACGAAAGCTCCAAGTGCCGGATGATTCATAAACAAATTACTTCCAAATCCATCATTACGGAATTTCTCCATGCGGGTTTCTCCAATGTGACCAAATACAGTACCACACATATATGGTATTCTTTTAGTCTTGCGACATTGAGCGTCCGTGTCATGGATGTATTATATTGTTATCAACATTCATAACATAGATCTCATTCATAATGAATGTATGGCCCTCATGTTATTTATAACATCGAAGAACAATTCTTCCTCATGAGCAACCTTCTTGCAAGAAATATTATACAATGGGCTAGAATGTATAAAACTCTAAAATGAATTATGAAAATAAATACAGAGGTAATACACCGATGGAAGGTGTAGTAAGTTTTACTATGTTCCCAACGCGTATCTCAACCTCATTTTTGGCTAGTATTTTAGGCCATAGTAGTTCTTATATCGAGTTGCAAGAGAATGCATTCGAACGCGTATTCCTATGATCATATTTTAATCACAATACCCTCTAATCACAACTACCAAGAACTATTTCTTTGACCAGCCTTGCAAACATCAATAACTTGGATGACTTTCATACATGAGTTGGACATTCCAGTCTTCTCTCTTTTTGCCTTTATACTTCTCACAGTTCTACTTCCAATATTTCTCCTACTCTCAGAAGAAGCACACTACTTTAATAATGGCGTCAGCCCTGGACTTCCTCGGCGTGTAAGTCTCACTGTCACCCTTTGGACTTTTCCTTTCTCTTTAAGTTGTTGATTTATTCACCTTCATCACATGACATGCTTTCCTCTCAATCCCTTTCTTATTAGTATAATGCATAGTAAACACTTCACTAATACTTTGCAAACAATTATTTCTTTGGATATCTCATATCTTTTATCCTTTGTTTGTATCTGAAACAATTTTCAGTTCCATGAATATCACATTACTATCCCAAACATTTGAAGTTTGGGTCTCATGGAAGCAAACATACCGCACTTGACCGTAATGGAATTCTAGCTTTTGGATCGATGGATGAGAGTCACATCATCCATAGCATTAACAGGGGAATACTAAAAGCATGCAATAGAACAAAGTCCTTCCCAGCACTCTTAAGGGCAATGTTCACATTACGTTAACAACCCTAAAGTTTTAACCAGATAAATAACAGCTTATTCAATTTTAATAGGGAAGATGGAAATGCGAGCCAATATACTATAACTATTATCCAAATTACACTTAGATTATGTTCATAATTAATTGCACTGAGAATTAAACAAGTTAATTCTATATTGCGCTCCCACTCAAATCAATATCTCTCAAAATTGATTGTGAGTGATGCAAGACCCGTATTTCCGTTTTCCGTTGTCTCTGATACTTTTCCAGCGACTTTCTCGCAGATTCCCTGTCTAGTATTCAGCATATAGATGACCCTTAAGCGTGTGACCCTGTAGGTTCGGTGAAGTATAGGCATGACCGGAAAACTTTTTGGTTAATGATCAATAGCGGAACCGTGGACATCCATATTGATCCCTATACCCACACGAATGAATATTTGATTGAACCTGTTAGATGTCGTGTGTTATTCCTGTTGCTTCACGATGTTCAAAACACCTTAGGCGCGACTTATCGGCATCTCCGTGGATCAACAACTTTGTCCACAATGCAGTTACCTCGTTACTCATTTTGTTCTCGTTTCTCATTTTTATGTTCCAGTATCCCCGTGATAAAATCACATTCTGTCTGGGCAGACCATGATAAACACCGTAACACCGAGAGGGCCCAAAGAATATCTATCCTTCTTCGGAGGAGAAAATCCCAATCTTGAGCTATCAAGTCCCTTGTCATACTTTTCCAACAACCCGTAAGCCGCCGTAATAGCCAACCTTTTACAGATGACGTTTAACAAACCCCAAAGTTCATGAAGCAACTCGATACTCTCAAGGTCTAAGGAATTATGTAAACTTTAACTTTCTCTGTGTTATTATCCATTAATGTGTGACGAATGTATATCATAGCATAACATCAAATTGGGTCGATTTACAGAAGTGTTCCTCCAATATTGTGTCCTCAAAGTTGCCGGCATAGACATGCCCATGATTAGGAAAACGTAATGATCATGCAACAATTTAGCTAGTATTAGAGGCTTGACTAGGAATACATTTTTTTGTCTATTATTCCACACGTGCATATGAGTTTTCATCTGAGCCTCGTGCTAATTGTAGACTCGAGAACCATGCCAGTTACAGCACATAATATAAACATAATTACGAACATGGAGATAAATAATAACATTTTTTGTTGCCTCTAGGGCATATATCCTATACCACCGGGAACAGCGGATCCATTAGAACTCCACATAACCCTCCATCTTTTTCATATCCCCGCTCGAGGCGAATGTATCCCCTGTCCCCCACGAGCTGCCCCTAGAATTCTTGATTAACCAATAGTTAATGCTATCGGTCAGCCTTCCATCACTATACCGGTCCTCTTCCCATATCCGACCAGCAATACCTAGTGGGAGATGATGCTCTTTCACGGCCCTCTCAAGATAGCCCTTATACAGGGCAATAGGGGCGACCACTCGGGACCTAACAGGGGAGGTCCCCCACTAAAATTAAACTAGTAAACACTATACAATTATACATTACATCTGAAACATTATTAAATGCATACAATAGGGCCTCAGTTTGAAGGAGCGGAAATACACACCACATACTAATACCTTATACCACGCGGGGGCAAACCAATCTGGATGGCAAACTTGAGTTAAATATGTTAGTCTCCCTTTATGATGGATGTCTTAGTATCATAATGAAGTTTATGATAACAAGATTTCAATGTATAAAACAATGCACAATTTTTCATTTGATAAACGAGCTGGAATCTCATTTGCACCAACTCAAGCCAAGTGAATATAGATGACCAAGTCAGATAAGCAAATCATGCACAAATGTATAATCTAACAATTTTTGTTTTTTTTTATTATTTTATTAGTGAACTCAACTTCGTGTCACATTTTCTATACCCTAGAAGTTTCTATGAATATGCTTGCCTAATATATACTAGAAACCACTATTAAAATACTTATCAGTATATATGATTTAGAAATATCTAGCATGTTATTATTCAGTAATAGTAAAACATGTATGAACAAACACACATATATGCAAATGTATGTGTATACATTATATAGTTTAAACAGTATTAGAAAATTAATTTGAAGGATTTTTCAACAAATAAGAGATTTTTTGGTAAACCTTACAATTTAAATTTTGTAGAACCAAAATTTTCTATGATACACATTACAATTGTATGATAATGAATAATATAAATATTATTTTGGAACATTTTTATGTGCCGGAGTAATAGAAAATTATATTAATGAAAATTGTAATATGATACACTTAATTTAAATAAGTATAAAAGTTTGGTATGAAAAATAATTATTTTACATCACCCGAGGACCCAAAATGGTTTGGATCGGATTTGGGCCCTCTCGAGACTTCTCTTTTATCTAGTATGTCATTCCACTCGCTGCTATCAACCCCCAACACAATTTCGCTGTATGGGGGTACCCTCTCATAACCCCAATAACAACAATTTTTATTACATCGTGGTAGTTCCACACCATTCCCACCCTGCCCAGATATGGGTTATTTCCCGATGAGGAAATCCCATCAGTGTCGATGATGTACTCGGACGCCTGCCTAGCGTTGCCGCTTTTGCTGCCCTCTGTTGTGCTACAGTCCACCAACTCCTGCATGGATAGCAGAAACAACTCGTTATTCTTGATCATGTTGAGGCCCTCCACTACCCCTGCCACCGCAAAAGCCCAGCGGGATCCACATAGTCCTTGGAACCTGATATCTGTCATAGTGCCCTTCTCGCGCCAGTCAATGTTGGTGAAGGCGATAGTGTGCTCTCCGCCATCGGAATAGTAGGATGCATAGCTGTTGATGAACTCCTTTTTGGTTAGATCTGAGAATTGGTTGAGGTGTCACCGGTTGTGCCCGGCACCTTTGTTCAATTTCTCGATTTTTGCCATGTGCGACTTGAAGGTCTTGAATCGCTCATCCTTGTCGTCGAGGTTGCCGCCGCGCCCCTTTGGGTATTTGCCACACCATCGATTGTACAAGTCGCGCATCAACTCCTCCGACGAAAGCTCCTCGCTGGTGAAGTAGATGTCGTTGGCCGCCGGCTTGAGGACCACCACCAGCAGCAACACTCCCATTGACAAGGCAAGATAAATAGCCAATGTACCTTTTTTGTAGTTGTGATGACTGTAGTTAGTGTACTCTGTATGTGTGTTTATATGCAACTTTAATTTGATCAGAACCAGCACATGCATCCATGGTGTTAGGTAGCTGCCAAGAATTTACCAATTACCTAATAGCTTTTTTCCTTCAGCGGTAGGAGTTGCATGAGCAGATCTATGAGAATTAAGATTATTTTTTCTTCTTAAATTGCTTAGGTTGTTGATTTATGATGATATTCAGTTTTTTGTTAATCTATCTATCTATCTATCTATCTATCTATCTATCTATACCTATACTAATTCTAGACTCCCAAAAAATTCCTATTTTAATCAGTAATTAGGAGCCGTTAATCAGGTGGGACCAAGTTATTATGGAGCCCTTAATTAGGTGGGACCGAATTATTACGGTGCAGATCTTCTGATAACTACATAAAAAATACCACGTTGATAGAAAATCCTAAGAAATTATGAGAGCCGTCTGATGCAGTAGGAGATCTGAACATGCTCTCTGCCTCTCTCTCCGAAGCTCTCACGATTCTCTCCATCCTCTAGGTCCAAATATCTCACGTCCTCTCCTCCCAAAGGTCAGAAAAAAAACGTGGAAAACAAACTCAATCTACACGTAACAAAGACTACCAATGTTGCGAATCAACCTGTGGTTGAGTTGATTAGGTGGACAGTGGTATTCCCAACCCACCAGGGTTCAAATCTTGGTGCTCGCATTATTCCTGAATTTATTTCAGGATTTCCGACGAGGCGCCTACAGTGACTGATATGCCGGCTCAGTCTCTCGGAGGTGCTCATAGGGATAGGGTGTGTGTGTGTACATTCATAGGGGTGGGTGTATGCGCGTGTATATGAACGCTTGTGTCTGTACTGATGCTCAAAAAAAAAGACTACCAGTGTTTGTAGACGCATATATACATAGTGGGGGTCCATCTCCAATAAAAAAGAGTGTCCATCCCTGATAATAAAAAAAGTGAGAGTCCCGTTAATCCTAGAGGTAACCAAATCACAACTGTCAGATTAATTACCTTCAGTCATATAGATCGTTACTTCTTGCCATCTACTCCTATCAGGGATCTCCTGTGCTCCTGCCTTTTAGAGAAATCCATCAAGAATAAACATTAGAAATCGTACCGGGCCAGTTCACCATATCAACGCGACGTGATGATGTTTCAGCCCAGAGAAACTCCAGTGCGCTTGTCGTCCTCTAGGCTGAGCTATCCTCCAGGCTCTCACTATATCAAGATGACAAGATTATACCGCACGCAGGCCAGCCAGGCGGATCGGCACCAGTGTTGTGTTACAGTTGTGTTTCTCCCAGCAGGATCACTTCTCGGACTCATGAAGTCTTGATAGACGCCTCACCTCTGGATTGATAGTAAGCGGATCGAGGTCACTAGCAATTTGCATCTATACGTGTGTACATACTTCCTGCAGGTCACTAGGAATTTGCATCAATACGTACGTATGTACTTCCCGCAGGTCACTAGTAGATGGTCAACGTTGGCCAGGATCAATCTTATCTATATCTATCTATACTTCTATACCTATATCTATCTATACTTTCTATACTTCTATACTTATACTTACTTATACTAATTATGGACTTTCTAGAAATTCCCACGTTAATTAGAAATTAGAAGCCATTAATTCGATGGAACCGAGTTATAACGGTGTAGATTAACCACCGTAATTCTCAACTTGAAACCAGCATATCCTTGATATTATAGTTGAAAAATTACCCACCTATGCCATCAAGTTGCGTCTAAAAATAGTTATTTAGACACATATTGAAAAATAAAATTAGATGTTTCTTTTTATTTTTAGATCTATTTGTACGCATCATGTTATCTTCCCCGAAGGCCAACCTGTTCCTTTTTTTACGGGAAAAACTAACGCCTATACGTGTGGGCGTTTGCACATCGCCCACACGCCTCCATCACCACTTATTTTACCATGTATGAACATATGACATCAGCAAAAATCTTTTTGGTTTTCGGCTTAAAAATATTATATCTTCTAATTAAAAAAGCAAATTAAAAATCCGTTTTCAGCATTAAATCCGTCTCGGCGAGATCTTCAAAACTAGACCCCATGTTGATATGTTTCGACAATTTTTTGTTTCCCAAAAGTTGCCATGATGTATACACTGTAGTTGCCATAGTGCTTAAACTAAAGTTGCCATGTGGCAATTTTAGTTTGTAGATCATGACAATTTTAGTTTTTCGATGACGGCAATTCCAGTACTTTCACCATGAAAATATTTTTTTGTATGAACCATGTCAATTTTAAGTGCATGTATCATGGCAATTTTAATTTATGGTGCATGGCAAATTTAGTTTCTTAATTCCCCGTTTTATAATATGTCAAAATGTACTTTGAAATGTAGAAGAAAATAGCTGAAACATCATGGCAACTTCAATGTAAACATCATGGCAATTCATGTGCAATAGACACGGCAACTTTTAACCAAATTTTCTTTTCATCGAAATATATTGATATGAGATCTAGTTTCGAAGATCTCGTGGCGAGGGATTTAATGGTGAAAACGGATCTTCAATCTGATTTTTCATTTAAGAGATAAAACATTTTAAAAACAAAAAATCCAAAATGATTTTCACATGCATGCATGCGGTGACATGGCATAGTCTGTATGCTATAGGGTGTGTGGGCGGGTCTGCCTCCCACCACACGTGTGGGCGTTAGCGTTGTCCTTTTTTATATATGTAAGACACATGAATTCTTCTTCCCATGCTAACCCCTGACCCATATCTCCTTCCTCCAGTGGTCAAGGCCTTAGACCGTACGTCCATCGGCCTCTCCTTCGATCTAGGAGGAATTGTACCCCTCTGTTTGTGCGTAGCTCATGGGTGTTGCCAAAGTTTCTAGGTTTTGCTATGTGGATATCTCTTGCTAACTGACTTCCAGATTCTTCTGCATTTTTTCAGGTTGTCTTCGGATCCAGTCGCGCGCCCAGAACTTCTTGGTCTTCTCCGTGATGAGGAAAAGCAGCAGCGGGGGCTCAAGGCTGCTGAGCTGCACCAGTTGTGCTTCTACCTTATTATCGTTGTCGCTGGCATGCTGCTCTTAATTGGGGGGCAGGTCCACGTGAGCACCACCGTCTTCTTCAAGCAGAGGAGCTAGAGCTGTTCCGTATATCATAGCAACAACAAGGAGGCCACGTAGCTAGAAGACAAGAGGTATATCTAGCCTAAACAAGCTGACTTTGCATGAACGTGTTGGTTGTTTGCTAGCTTGATGCGTTTTGTAGAAATCCCCATCCATGATTGTTCAAAATCCTTCTTGAGGCTGAAGAGCTAGGGCTGCTCAGTAGATGTTAGCATTAGCAAGGAGGCGGCCTAGCTAGCAGACAACAGACATCTAGGTAAGGAAGGTGACTTTGGACGTATATCTTGGTTGATTGCTAGCTTGATGCGTTTTCTAGAAATCCCCATCCATGATGGTTCTAAAATCTGCGTATTAAGATCACCTGCATCCGAAGTTTTCGTTGTGGTTGAGTACGAGCACATGGTCTATATTGCGCTGACGGAATATGACATCCATAAAAGCGGAAAGAAGGGAAGTAAAACATGATTGGTTTCTAGTGGTTAATTGGATAGCAGATTAACTTTCAGTAAGAGGTGGATTCAGAAGATAAGAACAGGTCAACGGTGCGGGACAGCAGGAACTATGATACCGTTTGACATGGTTGCTAGGAGATATATTTGTACAATAAAAGCAGGCACGTGCATGCAGGTGTTAAGTTAATATGGTCGAGATTGAGAAAGAGTTAATCTGAACCCTCAATTCCAGTAGCTGAAAGAAAAATCCAGATGAAATTTCTGTAGAGTTGATATGAGATGCTCAATTCCAGTAGCTGAAAGAAATTTGCTTAAGAATTTTCTGTATGGCAGCAGCCCCATGAACTGTACAAATATGGATGCGTGCAGATGATCATATGTGAGATCCAGAATTAAAAGTGTGTTGTGACTTAAGTTTCAATTCTTCGTGATATGTTTGATCCCGCTGCAACCCCCGATCCAACATACAACCACAGGCAACAGCTTTCATGCTTGCAAATCTTCTCCCAATCTTTGCATCTCCAGTTGTTTAAGCAATAGCATGCGTGCACTGAAATAAGAACATTTAAATCTAATCGTGCAACAGTAGCAACATACTGGGCTAGCAGTGCGTTTTTGTCTTTTTTTTGTGCACAACAGTATAATTTATGGTGGACGTGTGTACCCATATATACCACATCTCAACGTGTGATGGATTAGGTCTGTGTTTTACTTGCTGCATCTGCATCCTCTGACAGTCCATGCGATTAAGGTGTCATTTAATCGATCCATGGGATTATGCTACTAATCAATCGATGGGATGCCATCCCCCACTCTATAGTGAATTGATGGGAAAGTTATATTTCAGTAAGATGCCTTATTATTAAGGCGGGATGATGATGTTTGTAGGCCAATACGTAAAGTCGTAAACATGGTTTATAGATAGGACCATTTGTTCTTATTCTCCGGGTTTTCTTTGAGTCTACTAATTTGTGGTTTGCATGGTTGGTCATGTTAGACGGATGGAACTCGAACATATTACTTTATTATTGCCGCATTATTCATAATAATTGTATTGGTTTTTAATAATCGAAGTAAACTCATGATGTGACATAATTTTGAATTACAACATATGTGCACCGAGAGAGTAATTAGTCCTTTCTGTATTATATTTTGTAGTTTCACTTGAGTTGATCTAAGCATGACCCAATAACGGATACTCATTTCTGTTTGACATGTGAAATGTAGGCAAACAATGTGCATTACCTTCCAAAATTTTATGGTACTCAGTAAATCAAAAGATTGACATGTGAAAAGGATGCCGGCCCAAAGAACAACGTCTATGTTTGCCCTAATTTTCATAAGTTTCTTACTAACTATTTTACTATGATGATCTAATAAATTTTTGTAAAATTAACTATTCATAACACAAATCACATGCATGAGCAGTGGTGTTAGCCGAAATCCGCAAGGAGATATTTTCTCTAAATTCCCAAAAAAGAGCAGAAGGGGGGCGGATGCTTCGCGAACCCCAGATAAAGGCTGCAAATTTGCAGCTACGTTTCATGGGATGTCTTCTAGATAAATTGTGAGTGAGGACAACACTAGCAGAGGATACAAGATCCCATATTATGAGCGATGGCCTCAAGTAGCTGGAGGTCATCATGGAATACTTTGCTAACTTACTCTTCAGGTGGCGCGGACGACAACAAACGTCGTGGTGGCATGCAGGCTAAGTAGAGCAGGCTAGTCGACAATGAGCAGTATAGAGATTTGAGGCTTCCCAGATCATGCGGGTTTGTTGCTTCCTCATTTTTTAACAATTTAGATTTCACAGTGTTTCTTTTAGCATTAATATGATTTTTTATCAAAACTTACATTTCAACATGGTATATTTCCAAAAGAAATTATTTTTATATAGACAACTCGGCAAGAATTAATAATGCATTACACAATTCAATGATACTGTGTTGTTCATATCGTTTCAGCCAACAAATTTCTTGGCAGAACCCTTTTGCCCATCATTCACTTTCATTGATAATATGTACTTACAAACCCGTATAGAATATAAGTGTTCATAAATCTATTATCGAGGTCACAAGATACTTTATGGTAACAAATTTCCTATTTTAAATCCATTCAACAATGAAATAAGCTGACCTACTCTGGATATTCTAACAAATTTCTTATTTTGAATCAATGAATTCTCACTGGAGTGTATAGGCACGCAATTCCTATATAGGACATATAATGTATGGAAGTAAAATGGTATGAAACACACTAAAAATGATTTAAACGTATATATGTGAGGCACTGCCAATATAAGAAAAGCAAATGTTGGAAACACAAATAAAATATTTTCATTTCAGATATATCAATACCAGATTTCAAAATTATAAGTTGTTGCTACTGTGATGGAAAAGAAACAAGATGGCAAATCTACAACTTTTTGTTGCATGCACGCACGAATGGATATATTTCAGAAAACTAGCCCGTGCGAACGCACGGGTTGGCGACTAGTTCTATACTAATTAGCCACTTTCAAGAAATTCCCACGTTAATTAGAAAAAATTAGAAAATAGAGGCAGTTGATTTGGTGGGTCCGAATTATAACGGTTCAGATCTATCTTACTCATTTTTTTGCATGGCAGATCTGTCTTCCTCTCATATGGATAAAAACATAACGTACATGTGGTCCTGACCATTGTAATTATCTCTAAATTATGGTAATTTTAAATCTCTGAAGTATTGTATCTCTCTCTCCCCCAAACCCAGGTATATATGTTGAAAAAATCTCTCTCTCATATCCGCCCCCGGCTACATCGCCTTCCGTCCGGCCCCCCCCCCCCCCCCCCCCCCCTCCCCCCCCCACTCCCCCCCCCCCCCCCCCCCCCACCCCCACCCCCCCCCCCCTCCCCCGCCCCCCCCCCCTCCCCCTCCCCCCCCCCCCCCCCCCCCCACCCCCACCCCCCCCCCCCTCCCCCGCCCCCCCCCCCTCCCCCTCCCCCCCCCCCCCCCCCCCCCACCCCCACCCCCCCCCCCCTCCCCCGCCCCCCCCCCCTCCCCCTCCCCCCCCCCCCCCCCCCCCCACCCCCACCCCCCCCCCCCTCCCCCGCCCCCCCCCCCTCCCCCTCCCCCCCCCCCCCCCCCCCCCACCCCCACCCCCCCCCCCCTCCCCCGCCCCCCCCCCCTCCCCCTCCCCCCCCCCCCCCCCCCCCCACCCCCACCCCCCCCCCCCTCCCCCGCCCCCCCCCCCTCCCCCTCCCCCCCCCCCCCCCCCCCCCAAAACCCACCTATAGATCTCTCTCTGAAACAAACTCTCACACATCTCTCTCTCTCATGCCTCTCTTCAAACTCTGATTCCCTATCTCATGAGTATTTTATATTTTTTTTTAGAAAAGGAGGATGACCCCCGGCCTCTGCATCTGGAAGATGCATACGGCCACTTTATTGATTATTCTCGAGGACCATACACAGTATTACACCAATGTGCCTGAATCCACCATCTTGGCGACATATGCCACTACTCCTATCCAATATGATGAAGGGGTGCTAGCCGGTCCATTACCCAGACCACTCACGTAAACCTAACATCAAAAGCCGGAAGCCGAAACACATTCGGAAGCCCCAGCCGAGCCACATACCGGGTCTGGGGCATAATCCGGTCAGACGCACTCGTGTGTCGTCGCCGCCATCTTCCACAGGTCTGTCTTCAGATCAAATTGAGGCCTCTACCATGTCTGGCCACTCCGCCATTGACGCCACCATGACGCCAAACAGCAACCTCCTCCTGCGCGAGTCCATCTCCGTGCATCGGACATCGAGCCTCCACAGCGCCATGCCGCCGACATCCGCCGCCATCAATGTGTGAGATGGAGCACCGCTCCACCATCCCCCCAGCCAACACTTACTCCAAAACGACGCCCCCAGGAGAACCGGAACGCGTCGGAGGAAAAGCGAAGGCTTGGGCGAAGGAGGGCACGCCGTCGGCAGCTGTCACCGACCCCAAACAGCGCCCGCCACCACCCAGCCCTCAAGGCGGCGCCTTCAAGAAGGTCGCAGCGCCAAAGACGCCGCCGCCGCCCACCGGAGTTAGGTTTTCACCCGAGAAGCTAGGTGGTGGGGAGTGGAAGGGCAGACCTTGACAAACGTCTCCATGAAGAAATCGGCGCCCGCGGGCGCCGTCGTCGTTGCGGCCGGCCGGAGCCGACCCGGGTTTCCCCCGATCTGGATCCCGACCACCAAAATCGCCCGCATCCCATAGGCAGGCCATCCAGCACACCCAGGGACCTTCGCAGGAGAAGCGCACCGAGCAGGGAAGAAGGCCAGCAGCCAGATCTAGCGCCGCCAGCCGCCAAGGCAGCCACGCGAGGCCCCAGGCCACCGGAGATCCGTCGGCCACCCGACCAGATCGCCGGCACCACGCCCACCCCACTGCCCGCCGCAGGAGACAGGGAGCCTCGCCAGGGGCCGCTGCCCGGATCCGAGACCCTCCGATGCAGATCGGAGCGGAGCCGGCCCCGCCGCCGCAGTCCCAGACCACGCCCCAGGCATGGCCCGGCGCCAGCCTCGTGCGGCGGCGAGGAGAGATGGAGAGAGAGGGAGGTTACGCCGGCGGGAGGGGAATCACCCCCCGAGACGCCCGCTAGGGGCGGCGTGGGGGCGGGGGGAGGGGGAGAAGAGACGCCGATGCCCACCTACAATGATTTTCCCCAAAGTCCTGGCCTGATGCCTCACGTCCACGCCTCCTATAGAAAACATCTCCCTCCCAGACCCCTCCCTCCAGCGATCACGCAGCAATTAATCTGAAAAAAGCGATCTAGCCAACCTCTGCCGATCCCCTCCTCTGCAATCCTTCTTGGTTCGTACAGATGGTGTGC
Organism: Aegilops sharonensis; assembly: GCA_904067115.1. Taxonomy (NCBI): domain Eukaryota; kingdom Viridiplantae; phylum Streptophyta; class Magnoliopsida; order Poales; family Poaceae; genus Aegilops; species Aegilops sharonensis. Next base: position 906,067,536 of record LR880968.1, read on the forward strand.
ATCCAAGGCACTCGAATAGGACAGGCATATATAATTGATGTTGGGGCTGGAGAGTGGAGGAAGTAAGGCAGATCAGATGAGGTCACGGTTGTTGAAGAACTACGGCAGTCTCCTCTTGCCATTCCATGTTAATTAAGTATATTAAAGCAAGGATATGAATATGATCATGTGTAAGCTGCCGGCATGTGGTGTGCACGCGGAAGCATCACCTCAGCTGGTGTTGAGTAGCAGTAAGCCTGCAAGCGAGTAGTGGTAGTCAACTTCATATTGTCTGATGTTTAGATTCTGCTTCTCTCTCATCTGCATTGTTTCATGCAATTTTCAGTTTATAGGTGTTTTCCTTCTTATTACCATCTTGCACACTTAAATATATTTGTGTCATTACAGAAATTCAGTTTTGATTATTTTCTGCAGCAATAATGGCATTCACATTGCAAGAAGTATTATTGACGCATTGCAATATCTTGCAGCCTGTCTCTCACCTTTTTTCTTGGCACATGATGTCTGGCCAATGGCCATCACTCCATTATACCACAGGTAATTACTGAGAATCCACGGACAGTGTAAATTTGCATCATAGGTAATAGTTACTGAAATATTGGCCACTATTAATCACGTCCATCATTTAGTATCAATTGATCTCTCTATACACCGGCAACGACGAGGTATGCCTACAGAAGTTTTTGATTGCAGGGAGCTGTTGGCTTTTGATCAGTAGATCAATTCACCAGTAACCGGAGCAACACGCGTGTGCAAAGCTAGCAAGCATACAGCCTAGTAGCTTGATTGATGAACAATAGCTAGCTAGTACGTGCACCGCCGTAACCAGCCTCCCGCACCTGAAGCTGGCTTGCTAGTGCTCTAATCGCTCCGATCGATTTACGTCGACGCCGGCGACGGAACTCTGAAGTAATTTGACGACAGGAAACAAATCGATGTGATGGCCACAGGACCTTGTCGGTCCTGTTGAATACTTCTTTGTATTGTTTTTTTCGTTGTGGTACAATTACAAGGGGGTATGAACGTATATATACTGATCCAGCGCTAGCCTATAGCTAAACCTAGTCGGTTCTGGACTCCAGTACTACACGGACAAGGACACATATACATATACGAGTCGTATACTATGTCAGTGCTTATTCCTAACATTCACCCCCTAAGCATGAGTTCCTCGTTTTGACCTGGGTCCCAATGCGAGTGCTACTACTCATAAGCAATATCTTAGGCATTGTGTTTGCCATTCTTCGTAGCATTTTAGGGACCGACTTTACTTTCATCGGCTTGTCCAATGCTTGACGCCAACTCTCCTCCTTGGTCGCACCTTCAACCTTCACCTGTTCTTCGGTGCTTAATAGACTGTATTTCGGATTCACGTGGAGATATCTTTTGAATCCGAGCGAGATCAAACTTTGGTCTGACATTGAGTTTGTAGGATCGGAAGTA